>CM053560.1:120592494-120612432 GCA_028646485.1 Cryptoprocta ferox | reverse complement strand
CTCTCTCTCTCTCTCTCGATCTATCTACCTACTGATAGATAGATTAAAGAAAAAAAAATCGGATGTTAGGGGTGCCAAGTGGCTCAGTCACTTAAGCCTCTGACTTGGGCTCAGGTCAAGGGTCCTGAGTTCCAGCTGTGCTGTGGCTCTCTGCTGTCAGCACAGAACTGCTTAGGATCCTGTCCCACACCTCATCTCTGTCCCTCCCCAACTCATTCTCTCTCTCAAAATAAATAAATAAACTTAAAAATTTTTAATTAAAAAAATCAGATGTTAAATTAATGCATTAAAATATTTCTTTTGTTTTTAAGAAATGAAAAGTAAGTGCACTGACTAACTTTGTGTTAATTCCCAGTGAAAATAGTTTTTCTTAAGAAAAAAACAATTTATTTTGAAAGGCACTTTCAGTTGGGGAGTTCGAGAAAGAATGCCCAGGAAAATGGGGGTAGATCCTTTGCACAGAGCTCAGCCTCTTAGTGTTTTTGCATTCCTTAGTATCCTGTGGAATCCTGTGAAGAACCCAGGCTTTGAAATCCATTGGACACCCTCATCTCTACCCAAAGGAAAAAAACAAAAACTCCTCGCTTGTATCCCTTAGGAGCCATTTGACCTTGGACAAAATTGTTGAAGCTCTGAGTTTGTTTCTTCTTGTGTTAATAAAGTGATTGTGAAGTTTGTTTCTGCTCTGTGCCTAGTCAATAACACGGCAAATGTTATTTCTCTTCCTCCCCTGTCACTTTCAGAGCTAGAAGGGAGTTTTCTCTGTTCCGGGTTCTGGCCTTTACCAGTAAATTGCTGTCTCCGTTGTGTATGTTAGGCAACTGATACCTGAAAAGACTGTAGTAAAATAATACAAGGTTCTTATTTCCTAGTGAAGTATTTCTTCTTTCATTGAAATAATAAAACTGTATGTTCCTGGACCTGTCTCTTTACTGCTTCTGATAATCTACAAAGCTAAGAAGAAAGCAAAAAGATAAAAGAAGGAAAAAATTAGAATATATACATAGTAAGAAATGAAGAAAATGAAGCTGTAAGTGGTCTAGATATGTTTTGTATGTATTTAGCAATATTTTTGAAATACCTCAAGCTACACATAAAATGAGGTAGCTCAAGAAGGAAATGGGTTTGCTCTATCTGATTTTTAAGCTTTCTTTGGTTATATGTTATGAAACTAGTGTCTGTTCTGTTAAGCATTCCATTCCTATCTCAAGTTCATTTTTTCAATTAGGACTGTTGCTGCTAAGTGGCACATACAGCTTAAATAGTGAGAGTATTTTAATTAGTTACTCTAATCTCCTAAATATGTGTGACAAATTCAGTTGTTATGAAGGAAGAATACAGGGATCGAATGTGTTACTCTTTTTGGTATCTGCAAATAGCTGTGTGTGCTAACTGGTTTATTTGGCAGTGGTTATGAGCACTATCCTAATTGTTCAATTTTCTTGTTCTCTTTAGAAATGGACCAATTTTGACAAGATGTAGGCCTGCAGCGTGCCTGATGGGATATATTCAGTCATGGCATCTGAGCTCTGTAAGACGATCTCTGTGGCAAGGCTGGAAAAGCACAAGAATTTGTTCTTAAATTACAGGAATCTGCATCATTTTCCACTGGAGTTACTGGAAGATGAGGGACTACAGTACTTGGAGAGGCTCTATATGAAAAGGAACTCCCTTACAACCTTGGTACAGTATTCTGTTGCGTTCTTAAAAAGCCATTTATAATGTGGTTCTGACCAAGATATATTTTATATATCCTAAGACATTCAGACCAGGATGTACGTCCGTCTTGTTATCTAAGCAACTGGTAAGAATACAAATACAGGGGTTTCTCGTTAGAAAAACAGAAAAACAGACAGAGAATTCATTATCCAAGTCCCTCCAGTATGAGGTTATAGGAAGAGTTGTATAGGAAAGCCAAATATTAACTAATGTGCACTCATAGAATTCGTTTCCATTCCAGAACCCTACTTCACCTGGCCTGTGTATTTGTCTTTCTTTACTTTGTGTGATAAGCTTCTTAGATATTTTTTGGGTGTTACTATACCAAATGGACCAGTTAAAAAGTAGAGAAGAGGGGCACCTGGGTGACTCAATCGGTTGAGCGTCCGGCTTCGGCTCAGGTTATGATCTCCCGGTTCGTGGTTTCGAGCCCCACGTCAGGCTCTGTGCTGACAGCTAGCTCAGAGCCTGGAGCCTGTCTTCAGATTCTGTGTTTCCCTCTCTCTCTGACCTTCCCCTGTTCACGCTGTCTCTCTCTCTCTCAAAAATAAATAAAACATTAAAAAATTAAAAAAAAAAAGGTAGAGAAGAGAAAGACCAACAAAGATGGCCTTGAGTTAGAGGCATTTAAAAAGAGATGATGTGAATATTAAAATATATGAAGGCAGACATTTCGGAAGCTTCATGTAGCCTTTGTTTTGCGGGGGGAAAAGTAACAAAACACCCTCCCGAACCAAAAATCCTTCTTTATGATTGCACTGTGAAAATCAGATGATGTTGAATTGGCTTTCATCCAGTTTGTTGGAAAAATTTTTGCCGCAAAAACAACATTTGATTCACTGTATTTATGTTCTTAGAATAAGCACATAGTTATCATAATCTTATTTTTTATTACATATAGGACTTTATTATATATTTTATTACATGGAAGATTAAGTTTTATTATGTATGAGATTAAAAAACACTATTAAAATTTTTTTTCAAGAGTGTCCTAATGTTACTTCTTATTCCCACTCTTATTGTGAAATTTGGTCTCTGTTTTAAATGGATGTGCTTTATGTGGCCTTTATGGCTGTCACTTAATCTCATTTGAGTCTTACACTCGAACTCTTATTCTTACTCATTTTATGATGTCTTGTTTCTCTGTGAACAGACCTATTTTTCATTCTCTTCTCTAAGAGAAGAGTCTATTTGGATTATCCTAAATATCTGAAAGTATGCCTTACTGGCTTCATTTATATAGAGTGTTTTCCTGGGAAAGTTTTATGTAAAATACCTCCAGTGAGTGGAAAACATAAGATTTGTTCATTTTTGCCGTATCTAAAAATAAATAGAAATACGTCTTTCATTTTTAGTGTTTGGCATTTTGGCATAGATACTATTTTGAGTGCCTCGTTAGGTTTTTTAAATTAGATTTTTCATTTTTTTAAATGTTTATTTATTTTTGAGACACAGAGAGCATGAGTGGAAGAGAGGCAGAGAGAGAGAGAGGAAGACACAGCACTGGAAGCAGGCTCTGGGCTGTGAGCTGTCAGCACAGAGCCTGACGCGGGGCTCAAACCCACGAACCACCAGATCATGACCTGAGCCAGGGTCAGATGCTTAACCGACTGAGTCACCCAGGCACCCCATAGATTTTTCAGTTTTAAAACTGGAATTATCTTGGGGAGCTTGGTGGCTCATTCAGTTAAGGTTTCAACTCTTGATTTCAGCTCAGGTCATGATCTCACTATCCTGGGATTTAGCCCTGCTTTGGGCTCTGCGTGGAGCATGGAGCCTACTTGGAATTCTCTCTCTCTCTCTCTCTCTCTCTCTCACTCTCACTCTCTCTTTCTCTCTCTCTGTCAACCTCTTTCTCAAATAAACTTAAAAAAATTTTAATTATCTCAATCAAACTTTAATAATATAGTTATATTAATCCTTTTCAAAATCATCATTGCATGAGGTGAAACCATATTTACCAAGTAATTCCCCCCCCCCTTTGAGGAACAAGTGTTGTGAGAAATAATTTGTCAAGGATTAAAGCCCAGATTTCCCCATGTTTGTTATTTTTAAATTTTTTTCTAATGTTTATTTTTGAGAGAGAGAGAAGCAGAGAGAGAGGGAGAGAGAATGAGTGGGGGAGGGCAGAGAGAGAGGGGAAGAGAGAGAATCGCAAGCAGGCCCCAAACTGACAGCATGGAGCCCAGTGTGGGGCTTGATCTCACAAACCATGAGATCATGACCTGAGCTGAGATCAAGAGTTGGACGGATGCTTAACCAACTCCCCGAGGTGCCTCTCCCATGTTTGTTATTGATGTACTAAGAAAAAGTTGTGAGTGGATTACTTCTTAACTGTTAGTCAAAGTCCACGGGAGTACAGTTTGTTAAAAGAAATTGACCTTAGTTTATGAAAGTTATAGTGAGCTTTTGCTTTTCTGTGGTTTCTTAGCTGTAGTTTTCTATTTATGAAAATACTTAGGCATCTGCTATACAGTTGTAACCCATGTTCGTAATGGCTCATAAGCATACATTTCAAGTTTGTGCTTTGCCGCCTTTTTGTTGATCAGAGGTTAAATTGTTACATATGTTTATGACAGGTGTATGAATTCGAATGCTTTCTAAGGAGCTGGAACATTTGATTCATGTGTATCAAAGAGCTTTCAAACTGTAAAATGCTATACAGATATCGGGGTGTAGGAGTCATAGCAGCCATCCTATTCCTTGACAGTGCTGGATATAAGACACCTAACAAATCCAGTATAGGTAGGCTAGGATTGACTTACTGCACAGGTTTTGAAAGCAGATGAAATAGTACTTCTCCTAGAGTGCTCTAAACTAGTGACTTCAGGCTTTTAGAATGTTTGCTGGTGTTATTGATAAAGTATATTTCCTAAAGGGGATTTAGTATGTGGAATTTTTTTTTCTGAGAGAGAGAGTGTGGGGGAGAGATGTGGGCGGGGGGGGGGGTGGAAGGGAGAGAGGATCTTAAGCAGGTTCCACACTGAGCACAGAGCTCGACGTAGGGCTCCATCTCACAACAGTGAGATCAAGACTTGAGCCGAAATTGAGTCAGATGCTTCACTGACTTGAGCCACCCAAGCGCCCC
The DNA here is from genome assembly GCA_028646485.1 of Cryptoprocta ferox. Taxonomy (NCBI): domain Eukaryota; kingdom Metazoa; phylum Chordata; class Mammalia; order Carnivora; family Eupleridae; genus Cryptoprocta; species Cryptoprocta ferox. Next base: position 120,607,625 of record CM053560.1, on the reverse strand, counting down.
TAGTAGGTGGAATTTGACTCACAACTACAGTACTGACCAAAGGGGTAAAAACATCATTGGAAACATGGTATCTAATCACATATGGGTTAATTGGCCTTTTTTTTTTTTAAAGGAAGCTTGGGAATCTGCCAATAATTTCCATTTTCATGTTGCTTTATTATTTTCTTATTAACATTTTTATTGTGTTTAAATCTTTTCTTCTCAACATTTACCCTTTCTCTTAACTCCCCTCCCCCCACCATATGGAGCCTTTCTGTGAGAAAAGAAGTCACTAATGCACCATCTCTGCCCTTCTTCCTTTTCTCGTCAAGGGGCTTGGGATAGCACAGCGGTTTATGTTTTGTAGGATGGTTGTATGTTAAATGCTCAGAATTTGAGGCATGCCCATGTTAAAACATAGCAAAAACTTTTTTATGTATTTAAAAGAATAATATTTTCATATTTTAAATCCAAAAATGATACATGCTTTAATATCAGTGACCATAGAGGAACATACGGAAACTGTCTCTCTCTCCATCCAGTTTTATTCTGTGGAGTAACCAGTGTTAATAATGCGGTCATATCCTTCTGCTGTTTTGCTGGTGTTTATGTAATTATATACTTTACACGCTTTTTAAGCAACAAAATAGAATCGTGCCACAGGTTTCCTTGCAGATTGCTCTTTCTACCTCACACTATTCTGATTCCACTAACCTCTATAGGCCAGGAGAGGCACATATATCCTTGTATGTGCATGTGTTTGTGTTTAGGATTGAGTCTTAAAAGTAGGATTAATGGGTCAATGGGTAGTCCTGTTTTACATTTTAAAGTACTTTTTATCAGTACAGTCGGCCCTTGAACGATGCGATGCTGGAGTTAGGGACGCTGACCCCCTGCTTAGTTGACAAGCCACGTATAACTTTTGCCCCCTCCCCCCCAAAACTTAACTACTAACAGCCTACTGTTGACCAGAAATTTTACTGATAACATAAACAGTTAACATGTATTTTTCATGTTATATGTATTACATACTATATTTTGATAATAAAGTAAGCTAGAGAAAATAAAACGTTATTAAGAAAATCATAAGAAAAATGCAGTTACAGTGTTGTACAGTATTTATTGAAAAAATCCATGTATTAGTGGACCCGTTCGTTATAAAGCTGTGTTATTCTAAGGTCAACTGTATTTCATTATGCAGTATTACCATTGATCTGTATAATTGAGAAATCTTAAGAACTTCTCTTGCGGGGCACCGGGTGGATCAGTTGGTTGAGTGTCCGACTCTTGATTTCGACTCAGATCATGATCCCAGGGTTGTGGGATTGAGCCCCCCCGTCGTGCTCCGTGCTGAGTGTGGAGCCTGCCTAAGATCCTTTCTCCCTCTGCCCCTCTCCCCTCACACACGCACTCTCTCTCTCTCAAAACAATCAAACGAACAAAAAAACCACTTTTTTTTTTAAACATAATGAGTCGATTTATATAGCAATCCAGTTATGTAATTCATAGGTGAATAAGTAGTAGTTAGGAAACATGATTTCGGTTCCTAACATTTATGTTAGAAGACATTTTTAAAGGATTTTTGATAAATATTTTAAATGCAGTGCAAGAATTGTTAAGTCTCACCTTTGAGGTAGAAGACAAATAAGAAAATAGGAGATATAAGTTCTGTGTTTGTCACGTGATGGGTATTCACATAGTTGTTGAATAAATAAATACATGAATATAAAGTAGATTAACATAAGGACTCTCATACAGGTTTATAAGAGTTCCAGACTGAGAACCTCTGAAGGCAGGGACTCTGTCTTAAATTCTATATCCTCATGCCTGGCCTACTGCCCAACATTTGTAGGACACATCTAATTCTATGTAACAGAACTGTAGAAGACTTTTTAAAGAAGATGCTGTTTGCATTGGCACTGAAGAGTGACTTTGGCAGGAGTTTAGGAGGAAAAGTATTCATTGAACATGTATTTATTGAGTACTTACTATGTGCCCAGTACTCTTCAAGGCACTGACTTGGAACATATTCTTATTCTCATAGAATTTTCATTTGTTGACACCCCACGCTGAAGAGAAAGTATGAACTAAGATTCAGTGGCAGGAAGTTCAGGGGACAAGTCTAGGCACCTGTTTTGCCTAGAGCAATGTTTTTTTTTTTTTTTTAATGTGTTCTTCAGAACCTGAGGGTTCCTAAAAAGGGCAGAGGTGGAGATTTAAGGTGAAACTGAGCAGTAGTGTGTCTCCTCTTCAGTCAGAGCAGCTGTTCTTTTGTTTGTTCATATATTGGTGCTCTCTACACAAAACCCTACATGGGTGGGATGTGTAAATTTAGTAAATGTTTTCAAATTCCTTTTAGCAGAACCATTTTTTCAGAAAGTTCGATGAGTAACATAGATGTAACTGGGAATTATTCTTACTTAGGGGAAGGGATAGGCAAGATTCTTGCTCAGTCGACACCTCCTTCCCTTCTAAGGAACTGTGTGCATTGTCTAGGAAACCACAGAGTGGAATGGAAAGGCTATAACTTAGCACAGCTGACGTGAGAATCCTACATTCTACCAGGCAAGGCCATCTGCTTGGGGAGTGGAGATTTGCAGAGAATGCAAGTATGAAGTTGTTGGGAAAAAACACATGGCACTTTGGCTAGAGAAAGGTAGGAGAATCGGTGGCCTTGTTCAGCAAGCTGTTGGTCTCCAGGCTTAATAGTGGATCCATGTGCCTTGTTTGCGGGAATTTCTCAGCACCCAGCTGAGGTGTGAGGAAGGTGCACTGTTGCATTCATGCAGGCTTAGGCTTTTCCAGGGGGATATGATACAAGTACAGAGGGACTAAGGAGATTTAGGAATTTGGCAGGAGGGATTGGGACATGGTTGATGGAATATGGAATGTGAGCTGGATTGGAGGCAAAGAAAGAAAGGAGTGCATGAATAGGGAGAATGGAGAGGGGCCAAAGGACCCACTGACATTGAAGAATTGTATTGGGCCTGATTGAGTAAGCCATCTAAGAGGGATGGGACATGTAATTCTGGAGAGAGACTGCAGGTATAGAGAAGTTTCAGGTGAAGGTCGGATAGGAGTGTGCAGGGTGAAGGAGGCTGAGGTGAATCCTACCCCCGTTCCCCTTCAGTTCTCTACCAGTAGCTAGAAACAGATTTCTAAGATTTGGAGAAGGAATATAGCTTGGAAACAGCAATCACCAGCTCTGAGCCCTAACCCGGAAGTTCATGGAGGGAGGGAGGGAATTAGCAGGAGAAGCATTTAAGGACTGCAGTCTCAGGAAGGGGCTGTTTCAGTATTTGGTAGCAAAACCTAATATTAGGAGGTAACAGACCCAGATTCTATGTGCTACATCTCTTTGGACCTCAGTTTCTTCATTTATAAAATAAAAGGCCACAAGAGATGTGGAAGGGAGTGGAGAAGAAATCCCAATCTGGAAGCAAAATCACTTAATGGATCTGCCAACTTTTTCTCTTAATGAGAAGAGTAGGCAAGAGGTTTTCCTGGGGACATGAAAGAGTGACCTACTCAAATACTAATGGAGCTCTCACCAGTTGCCAGTTTTGTTTATAAATATGAATGGACAAGAAAAGACACTAAATTTTAATGAAAGAGGGGAGTTTGGCTTATGTCTGAGCAGTAAGAGCAATGGATCTTGATTAAGCAATTAATCTGTGCGACAAGAGAGAACTTCACTTAAAAGTGATATCCTGCTGATATTGAAGGGAAGCAGAAATCTGTTCATCATATTCCCTAATTGGGATGGGGTCTAAGGCATGGAAGTTTTCCTTTCCTATTGGCCCAGGAGAAAACATTCTTGACCTTCCCCGTAAAATATAAACAGGCAAATTAATCATAAAAGAATACAGAGAGCCCAAACACAAAAAGATGTTTAACTTCCAATGAAGGTAAAATATTGATCATCCTTTCCTATGAGATTGGCAAAGACTAATACCTAGTGTTGAAGATTATTAATGCTTGATATGGAAGACAAGAAAATGCCCTCGCATGCTATTAGATGGAGTGGACTGGGCTAAGTATTTTTGGTGGGTGGTTTGACCACATCGGGCAACATTTTGAATGAGTATACATCTGAATTGGCATTTTTCACCTGTAAGAATTTACACAGCAGAAAGTCATGTGAACCAGGATGTTCATCAAAACATTGGATGCAATGAAAAATTGTGAAAACCTAAATTTTCTTCAGTGTGGGATTTGTTAAAATCTGATGGCAGATAACATCATTTGAGTCTTTAGTAAGTTCCAGGCACTGTCTTAAGCCAATTTACATGTATTAAATTAATTAATTAATAAACTAATCCTTAAGACAATCCTGTGAAGTAGGCACTATTATTATCCCTACTTTATAGATAAATACACTAAGGCATTAAAAAGTGCATCGATCAACCTTAATAGTAATTAGAGCTGTGGATGGAGGGAAGGCAAGAGCGTGGAGGTGGGAGCTGGAAGAGCCTTATCTAAGGATGTAGAGTAAGAGGGAAAGGTTCCATGAAGTTTTGTTTAAGCTTTTTCACTAAATACTTATTATTTTTACAACTAAAAATCAATTAAAGTAGAGAATTTTGGAACAGAGTAGCACTAAGATCTTAGCCAGCTCTCAAGTTGTATTCATCAGTGAGTCTAGATATTTTGATTTGCAGTGATGATGAATCCTGCAGCTTCTGCAGCTGGTGGCTGGGTTGAGGGTGAAAGGGGCTGATGTCCGGCAAAGTTACATAGCTATGCATTCCACCCCTCTGAATTTGGTTAAGAGTAGGATCTGGATTGAATGAACATCAGAACACCTGGAAAACAAAGAAATAGTGTAAGAGCATCATGCCATTAAGTGTGGCAGAAAAAATTGGGAGAGGGAATTAAGTTTTATTTTTGTTTGTTTGATTCACTTTGAATTCCAACCTAAGGGGCTTCTAGTTATTTCTTAAATTGAATGTGTGGAGGTGGTATGTCAAGTAGTAAAGCCTTCAGATGCTCTGTTTGTGCTTTAGTGCTGGTGTGTAATATGTGATGGAGTCCTGCAAAACATTCATTACAAATGTATCCTGTCTCAGGAATACACACATGCTTGAAGAGTAGTTTTGTTATAAACCAAAGCTGCTTTTCCTACTGAATTTTCAGATTTCATAGTTTGCCCCCTCATCGCTACTGGCTGACTGACAGTAGTTCCCTGGCAAACAGTTAACAGAGTATTTGAAGTAGTGAGAAAACGAATGTCTAAGCCCTAATTTAATTCTGTTTATTGAATCCTAGAATTTCAAAGCCAGATGGAGCTTTTTTTATAGGCAGCTTCGGCAGTTTTTCTTTTTGGGGAAAGTAAGCTTAGAAGAGGTTAATGGATGGGTCCAAAGTCACTTTGTGGCTATTTAGAGCATCTACCAGGTCTCCTCGTTTGTCACCTAGTCGGTCTTTTGTTTTAATTCTGTGAGTAGTTACTGATGACCTATTTCTGGCCTAGCACCATATAGTTAAAATGTCACCACGTTCATCCTCTTTGGAGCAATGAGGTTAAGTGAGTTCTCCTGGTTACCTCTGTGACTTACCTCTGAGGTCTACAGTGTAACTTTTCCTGATAGAAATGTTTTTAAAACTTGTATCTCTATATACTTTCTTAAAATACTGGTAGCATGATTTAGCCTACCCTTTGTGATTTGTAGTTTCTGCCCTGGGAGTTAGGAAAAGAGGGTTTCGAAAGGGGTGGCAGGGAGAGAGGTCTTTCCCTGACACCAGACCATATCCTTAGACACTGGAAGTCTTCTGTTTGCAAGCACAAGGCTAAAAAGCCATTGCTGTGTATGTGTTTCCACAAGTTGAAATTCATTTTCAAGCAGGCACTCTACTAAAATGAGCCACCTGTATCTTAAACATGAGATACCAGTTTCTACATGTTAGCCCCATCAGATCAGTCAGCAAATACATACGTGAGTGAAGCACTTGAAGTATAATACACTGAGCTTGGAATATGCTCCCCCCCTCACAATGAACAATTATGTCATACATCATCTTTTTTAATGTTTATTTATTTGAGAGAGAGAAGGCGCACACATACTTGAGTATGTTGTGATGGTTTGTAAATGAAGTGCTCTTTTTCCTTCGACACCAGAACTTCATTAACTTGCTTAAATTAAAAAAATAATAAAAATAATTTTTGAGGTGAAGTTCACTTAATATATAATCGACCATTTTAGAGTCAACAATTCAGTAGTATTTAGTAACATTCACAGTGTTGCACAAACAGTGCCTCTGTCTAGTTCCAGACATTTCCATCACTCTGGAGTAAAAAAAAAAACCCTTATCCATTAAGCAATTTCTCCCCATTCCCTTCCACACCCCAGCCCTGGCAACCACCAATATGTGTTCTGTCTTTATGGATTTATCTCTTCTGGATAGTTCATATAAATGGGATTATTCACTGTGTGTCCTTTTCTGTCTGGCTTCTTTTCACTTAGCAGAGTATTCTCAAGGTTCATCCAAGTTGTAGCATGTATCAGTTCATTACTTTTTATGGCATAATAAGATTCCGTTGTATGTGCATATCATAGTTTATTCACCCGTTCATCTGTTGATGGACATTTGGGCTCTTTCACCTTTTTGCTATAGTGAACAGTGCAGCTATGAATACGGGTGTACATTTACATGTTTGAGTACCTGTTTTTAATTAGTTTGGGTATATACTTACCTAGCTGTGGAATTGGGGGGTCATATGGTAACTCTGCCTTTTCGAGGAACTTCCAAGATGACTGTACCACTTCACCAGCAAGGTACAGGGGTTCCAAATTTCTCCATATCTCACCAACACTTATTATTTTCCAGTTTTTAAAAATATTGTTAGTACAATAGGTGTGAAGTGGGTAGGTGTGAAGTGACACCTCATTATGATTTTGATTTGCATTTCCCTAATGCTAATGATATTGAGCGTCTTTTCATGTGCTTGTTGGCCATTTGCATATATTTACAGAATATTTAAATTCTTTGCCCATTTTTAAATTGGATTGTTTGGGGGGGGTTGGTAAGAGTTCTTTATATACTAGACCCTGAGCAGATACGTGGTTTACAAATATTTTCTCCCATTTTAAATGTTGTCTTCAATTTCTTGTAATTCACGTTCTTGTAATATCCTTTGATGCACAAGATGCACAAAAGTTCTTAATTTGGTGAAGTCCAGTGTATCTATTTTTATCTGTTGTTCCTCATGCTTTTGGTGTCATATCTGTGAATCCATTGCCAAACCCACAATGATAAAGATTTACTTCTATTTTTCTATGAGTCGTTGATACATTTTTAGTTAATTTTTGTAGGTAGTGTCAGGTTAGAGGTCCAACTTGATTCCACCTTTTATAACTGCTGTAAGAACTTAAATACATTTAATTCATGACTTCTCTGACATGTGTTTTTAGAGGTCAGAAACGGAACCGGTTTTGCCAAACCCTGAATCGTAGTGGTTTGTAACAGCACAGTTATTTCTTTTACTTACACTGCCATGACTCCCTTATTGCCTGGGGATTCTGATCCATGGTGTCCACCGTCAGGGATGAAGACTGACAAAGCTTCCATTGTGTGGAGGTCACTATGAACTTTCTGAACTTAAAAAAAATATATTTATTTTATTATTTTGAGAAGAGGGAGGGGGAGGTCAGAGAGAGGGAGACACAGAATCGGAAGCAGACTCCAGGCTCTGAGCTATCAGCACAGTCTGACATGGGGCTCGAACTCACAGACGCCGAGATCAAGGTCTGAACTGAAGTCAGATGCTTAACCAACTGAGCCACCCAGGGTCGCCTGAACTTGCTGAACTTTTATGTAACTTTCTGTATTTCGCCCCAATTTTATTTTTATTTTTTTAAATAAAAACAAAGTTAATTAGGGGCACCTGGGTGGCTCAGCTCGGGTCATGATCTCACAGTCCTGTGATGGAGCTCCTTACTGGGCTCTGCCCTGGGTGTGTTTGGAATTCTCCCTCTCACTTTCTCTCTGCCCCCTGCCCCCAACAAATAAATAAACAAACATTTTCTTAAAAAGTTAAGTTTTGGGACTGAAGGAAAACCATATCATTCAGAAACTGTCACAGTACACTCAACAAGCTTTCTAGGTTTTTAAGGACACATTTCAAAGTCATGAATTAAATGCATTTTAGTTCTTACAGCTCAGGTTCTTGAAGGCTACCGCTTTAACATAATGTCACTGACCAGAGTAAGTCACTTAGCCATACCCAGCTTGAAGAGATAAATGCATTTCTACTAGAAAGAAAAAGAAAAAGAAGGTGGTACACAGTGCCTACCAGAGCACATCACTCAACATAGAGTTTGCAACAGATTTGAACTATTTGTTCCAAGATACACAATTTAAAAACATTCACGGGGTGCCTGGGTGGCTCAGTCGGTTAAGCATCTGACTTCAGCTCAGGTCATGATCTCATGGTCCGTGAGTTTGAGCCCTATATCGGGTTCTGTGCTGATAGCTCAGAGCCTGGAGCTTGCTTCAGATTCTGTGTCTCCCTCGCTCTCTGCCTCTCCCCCACTCGTGCTCTGTCTCTCTCTCAAAAGTAAATAAACTTAGAAAAAAAATTTTTTAAAAAGCTCACATTTAAGGAGGTAGACAGTTTTCCTTAAAAGGGTATATAGTAAAACATCATCGATTCAAAATCAGAGGTAAATTTTATACTTAAATATGCTTGCTGAAATTTACTTTTACATTCCTTGTAAAGAAAAATTATTCAGCTAAGTGCAGTGTGGTATTTAATGCAGAGAATTTTGGCTTAATTTAGAAAACATTTCCAACTAGTTTAGTAGAAAGTAATGCAGGGACGGTTACCAGTAGGTGTCAGCCACGGCCCATGCAGCGGGCTGCTCATCTGTCAGGTTGTTGGGCCAGTACTAATAAGGGTTTGGGTTTTTCCCCCACCCGTATTACAGTTTTCTTAAGGTCAACTTGCTTATTTTTAAATAAAGACACAGTGTATCTACTCATTAATAAAGATATAGTGATGCACCATTAGCAGGAGAAACATCATTCAGTGCTTAATTGTGTGTGAAGCTGTATAGCTCAAAAGAGCTAACCAGTTTCTCACGGGAAGATTAGAATACTGTTGGATGGCACCAAATAGTCAGCTGGAAAGAATGGTCACAGGTCAAGATGTGATATTGGTTGTAGCAGATCAAATAGACGAGGGTCTTTTTTCTGGATCAGTCTTTCCTCTTTAGAGGACCAGCTGTTACTAAGCCTCTTACTGCCCCCTCCCCTCACTCCCCCATCCCTAGTTGCTGAGTTTGCCTAGGAAGCTTTGTATGTACGCCCATAAATGGAAGTGCATATTCTCCTTAAAAGAGGAGATACCCATACTAAAAGAAACATTTTGAGAGTTTCTACAGATCCAACAGTAACATCTGAAGAAAGACTTGTCATGAAGGACCTCATTGCATATATTGGTATCAAAACACATAAGAAAAATATCACAGCATTCAGCATTTGAAAACTAAATATAACGATTTTATCAAAAATGGGTACTCAGTAAATGCTTTGTTGTCTTCGTAACAATATTCGTATTCAGTATTTGGTTATCATTAAAGGACAAAGATATATGTGTATATAAGCAGCTTTGGATGCTGTTGCTAAGTATTTAAATTCATCAGTATGCCAACTTAAAGTGGTAATGTCATCTCCTTGTTTAAAATAAACCAGTGGATTTTTATTGTGTTCAGAATTTTTTAAAAGTTTTCCCATTTTATAAAATATAAGTTCTAGTGATCTGTTCCACGCCACTCTGCAAAGTCATTATAGACCTTCATATCCTATGGCCCAGACATACCAAACTAATGGTGTTTTCTCTTACTGAGTGTTTAGAACCCAAATTGGATATAATATGATTGATTACTCAGTTATGTAGCAGTTTTTTTTTAAATTATTAATGTTTACTTATCTTTGAGAGAGAGAGAGAGAGCATGAGCAGGGGAGGGGCAGAGAGAGGGAGACAGATTCCAAAGCAGGCTTCAGGCTCTGAGCTGTCAGCACAGAGCCCAATGCGGGGCTCGAACCCACAAACTATGAGATCATGCCCTGAGCCGAAGTCGGACACTTAACTGACTGAGCCACCCAGGCGCCCCAATTATGTAGCAGTTTATGTGCATACCACATTACCAAACGTAATGTTTATCAATTATTTGAGACCTAACATGCTCACTGTTAAAAATTCAAATGATACTAACGTTGAGTGGAGAATAGATAGCAATCCTGATCCTTTGTCTAATGATGATCTTGTTACTCGGTTTCTGTCTGAAAACTTAGTTTGTTACAAAGTCACAGTCTTCTAGTCCTCAACACTTGTTTTTCTATTAACATCATTGTTTTTATAACAGGATTTTTGGAAGTCTAAGATCTGTTTCAGGAGTAGTGTTCGGGAGTTACAGCAGAATAGATTGTATTTGCAATTTCCCAGACTACCTCCCTGTCTCACATTTTCCTGTGTAATTTCTTGTGCCTAGAAAGCTAACCAGAACCCTTCCTCTCTGCCCCACAGCAACTTCCGATAATTTATCTTTGTCTTTCAGAACACAAGCTACACCTAATTACTTCTAAAAAACTATTCCTGATTCTCTGTTATTGATACCTAGCTTACCCTGTAGTATGTTTGAGTGTAGAATAAAAATATATATGTTACTTCTGACTCAGTATGCTCCTTCAGTCTTAACAACTCCTGTCTTTGTGTAAATTTGAACTGGGGGGCGGGGTGGGGAGGACAGAAGAGAGGGAGTGGGAGGGAGAGAGAGAGATGCAGGCTGGCTTTCAATTGCTTAGAGATGGCTTTTCCTTTTACCCAGTGCCTCCAGCAGAGAGAAGCCTACTTGCAATCTGTGAGTGGAATTTCTGGGATTCTTTTTGTGGAAGGGCCAATCCCTCCAAAACTGGGACTGTGTAAGGCACCTAGATTCATCCCAGCCTGTCTTTGCAGTGGCCTGTTTCCTACCCCTGCCTCTCCCCGCCCCCCCGAACCACCTGAGCCCCAGGACCACTCCGTCCTGAGCTTACTTCGTTCTGGTTTTCTGGTACTTGGAGATTTCCCTAATTCTTTTTTCCCCCAAGGCACACAGTTTGGGAGTTTGGGGGGGGGGAATATTAGTTTTCTAGGGCTGTTGTAACATTACCCAGGATAGGGGGCTTAAGAGAACAGAAATGCATTCTCTCACTGTTCTCAAGGCCAGCAGTCCGAAATGGAGATGTGGGTAGGGTTGGCTCCTTCTCAGGACTCTGAGGGAGAATCTGTTACCTTTTCCTCGGTTCTGGTGCTCACCAGTGACCCTTGATGGTCCTTGGCTGTGTCACTCCAGTATCTGGCTCCATTGTCAGATGGCATCCTTCCCTCTGTGTGTGTTAAGAACAGTGTAACTTCTGTGACCTTGGAATACAAGGTTTCTAGTTTCTCAGAGAGACACTGATTTTATTTATTTTTCATTTTATTTTTTTAAAGTTTATTTATTTTTGAGAGAAAGAGAGAGAGAGAGAGAGCAAGGGAGGGGCAGAGAGAGGTAAACGGAATCCCAAGCAGGCTCCACACTGTCAGCACAGAGCCCAACTCACTGCTTGAACCCACAAAACTGCAAGGTAATGAACGACCAGAGCCAAAATCAAGAGTCAAACGTTAACTGACCGAGCCACCCAGGTGCCCCAAGACACTGATTTTAAGCGTTCAAGTTTATAGATTTAAACTGTAGTATGGGTCATGTAAGCATAAAACCCGGACCTGCTGATTTATTATTTTTGCATTATTTCCTCCAGATTTACACTGCCCACCCCCAAAGGTACTTTGTATTTAAGCTCATTAGAACTGTTTGTACATTTCTCAAAAATAAAATTTAATTCTGAGTTTTTAATTTTCAGCCAGAAAACCTTGCTCAGAAGCTTCCAAACCTTGTGGAACTGTGAGTCTGTTTATTCACATTTTTATAAACAACAAGAATGAAAATGGTTTTAAGTTACTTGAAATAATAGGATATATAATTTTCATGTATTCATTTATTATATTTTGGTGTCATGTAGGTAGATCTGAAGTTCTGCTAACCCCAATAGTATTTTGAAGCATTTTACCATTTAAATTTGTGTTTTAAATATTTCACCTCAAGGTAGTAAAGAGAATGAAAGGTACTCCTTACCCCTCCCCCCCAACCCCCAGGTACAGCCTCTTTGTCACAGAATCCTTCTGGATAGTCAGTGTAATTGGGAAGGTTTATTATTGTTACTACATGTGATACTTGATATAAATAGTCCAGTAGTATAAAAGGCTTAAAATGCAGAGTAAAAGCCTACTTCCCTGTGTCCTCCACACTGTTTTTTTTTTTTTTTAGTTCTTTTAACAGTTACCTCCATAATGCTAAATAATATGTTTATACCTTTGTTTTTTTGGTGTATCAACTTTAAGTCTCTGTTGACTTACCCGTAAGGAAGATATTTAGAATCTTGTTCTTTCCAGCTCCCTCCTAATTTTGTTGAAGAATGAGTTTATGTTGCTGTTTCTTGTTCTCTTAATTATTTGGCAAAATTCTCAGGAGGTAAAGTAAGGAAAACTAACTTCATACTTCCATCATGTTTCATGTATCATCATGTATCCGTATGTATCTCCTAAGAATAAGAGCAATATTGCACATAATTATACTATTATCACATATTAAAAGTAATATTAACTCAGTAATATCATCCAATATACATTTCATATTTTAATTACCCTAATCCCTCCCATCCCCAGTGTCTTTAAAGTAGTGTCCAGATTTGTCTGTTTTTTCCCTCTTGATTAGGTTCAGTTTAAACATCTTTGGTAATGTTCTCCATTTGCTTTATCAAGTTTTTAATTTCATTCTCTTTATATATGTTTGTGTGTGTGTGTGTATACATGCATATTTTTTGAGTGTTACGTACATCATGGTTTTTTACCTCTAAATATTTCAGTGTATATTTCCAAGAAAGATGTCTTAAAATTATTTTAGGTCTATGTTTTGATTTTATGGGTTCTGTCTAGTTTCCTTCATAGAGGTTTTGAACTTTTCTAAAGTATATTCCTAAACATTTAATATATAATTTTTTGCTAGTGTAAATGAATTTTCTTACCTGTTAGTTCTTCTAAGTGGTTATTTTTTCAGTATATGAGCACTGTTGGTTTTCGTGTTAACTTTATATCCTGCTACCTTGCTGAAATCTTACTGAGTTAGTTTTATCATTGATTCCTCAGGGTTTTTCAGGAATACTCTCATGTCTGAAAATACAGATAGTGTTATTTCTTTTTTCTAAACCTTAATGCCTTTAATTATTTACTCTAGTCTAATTGCATTGACTAGTCCCTCCAGAACCATGTGAAATTGTACTTGAGATAATGGGCATCCTTGTTTTGTTTCTCACCTTAGTGGGAACGCCTCCAGGGTTACCCCATAAGAAAGATGCTGACTTTACAATTAACGTGTGTGTATTCTATTGTGTTAAGTAAATATTCATTTGTATTAATAATCTATTGCTGCTTAACAAATTACCCCAGAATGCAGTGGCTTAAACTGTAGGTAGGGGTGCTTAAAAGAATAAATACCTATTATCTCATATTTTCTGAAGGTCTAGAATCTGGGCTTGGCTTAGCTGGGTATCTTGGCCTCAGTGTCTTTTTCAAGGCTGCAGTCAAGGTCCTTGCCTAGGGCTGCTGTTTTTACCTGAGCATTTAACTAAAGAAGCCTCCTCTTCTGTCTTCACTCATGTGGTTGTTGGCAGTATTCAGTTAATCTAAGAATGTTGATCTGAAGGTCTCAGCTCCTAACTGACTGATGGCAGGAGGACTAACTCCCTTAGTTCCTTGACACTTAGCTTCTCCGTAGAGTTGCTCCCAACATGGTGCCCAGCTTCCATCAGCACAAGGGAAAAAGCAAGAGAGGGTAGGCAAGACAGCAGCCACAGCCTTTTTCTAATCTAATCATGGACATGACATCCCATCATTTTTGCTATATTCTGTTCACTAGAAACAAGTCAGTAGGTCCAGCCCACACTTAAAGGGAGGCTGTTGCACAAGGGCCTAAATGCCAAGTAGGGCAGATCAATGGGGACCATCTGGGGGCTACCTACCGCATCATGAATTCTGACTTCCCAAGAATTTTCATTAGTATTGGGTGTGGAATTTATTCAAAGCCTTTTTTAGACCTTAAAGAAAAAATTCTTGAGGACTTCAGGTGGAAAAGTGAAACAATCATGAAGATGAAGATGATTGCAACATGATACCCCAAATTGTATTATGTATACTATGGTGGTTGTATTCAGGCTGACAGTGTTTTTCTTTGAGCCCTTTAGAAGTATTTTTATATAATATATATAACATGATATGTAAATGTTTATGTAATATAAATAAGTTATATGCTATAACATAAGGAATACTGTATTACTATTATATATTATGTGTATATTATATACAACTATACATATATTATATATTAAGTGTATTATATATTATACTTATTAAGTATATATGATATTAAGTTAATCATATTTTAATTAAATGTTAGAAGAATATTTGTATATTAATATACGTTAAATATAATTAATATATTTAATGTATATTATATGTTAAATATAATTAATATATTTAACATATATTATATTTAACATATATTATGCATATATATTATATATAATAAGTGGGATTTTAATCATTTTCTACATGTATTAATATATTATTTTTCTCTGGCTACTTTCAAGACTTTGTTTTTTGGTTTTCAGAAATTTAATTATGATATGCCTTGGTATAAATATCTTTGTATTTATGTTGGAGTTTGCTGAGCTAGTTGAATCTGTGAATTTGTCTTTTTCCAAATCTAATACGTTTTCAATTCTTATTTTTTTGAATATTTTTTACGCACTGTTCCCTTTCTCCTTCTTGGGCACTGTTTACACATGTTACATCTGTTAATGTTGTCCTACATTCCTCTGAGGCACTGTTTGTGTTTCCTTCAAGCTTTCTTCTCTCTGCATTTTAGATTAGATCATTTATATTGATTTTTCTTAAAGTTCATAAACTCTTTTCCTTCGTAACATTCATTCTGTTTTTTAGCTTCACCCAGTAATTTTTTCAGTTTCAGGGTTTTCTTTCTTTCGTGTTCTCTCTCTCTCTCTCTCCCTCTCCC
>CM053560.1:120575415-120592394 GCA_028646485.1 Cryptoprocta ferox | reverse complement strand
GCCGTTGATTTAGGCAAAATTTATAAATAGAACTTGGGGTCATGATTCCCTGGCTCTTTTTTTTCTGGTATTCTCCCTTTACTTGCCAGTGGTCATGGTTTCTCTGAACTCTGTCCTCCTGTTCTTTAGGTTTAGTAAGACTGAAGTTTTCTATTAGAATTTTAGCCCCTTTGCATGGTAACTGTCTGTACCCTGTCTTATGCTAAATGCGATTTAAAAAACAAAACTCAAACTCACTCAGAGCCCATTCCTTCTTCTAAGATTTGACTCTTCTCCAGGAAGGCTATTTACTCTGCAGTGCCTTAGAGTCGTGTGTGTGTGTGTGTGTGTGTGTGTGTGTGTGTGTGTGTGTGTGTTAGCATTTTAGTTGTTATCTGCCAGAGGATCAGTCTGGTGGGAGTTAATTCTGCTGTACTGAATTGAAACTTGCATTCTTTTATTTTAACCTCTCTATGTCTTTATAATTCAAGTGAGTTTCTTGAAGTCAACAATAGTTAGTTCTTTTTGATTTTTGACCAGTCTGACAATCTGGGCCATTTAACTGGAGCGTTTAGATCATACTACATTTAATGGGATTACTGATATGATTCAGTTTAAGTCAACCATCTTACAATTTGTGTTCTGTGTGTCTTAGCTGTTACTTATTTTTTCCCTCTTTTCTCTCCTTATTTAAAATTATTTCAGTGTTATGTAGGATCCCATTTTACCAGCCCTATTGACTTATTAACTCTCAGTGTTTTAAGGTTTATGTTGTGTTTCCTTAACTTGTTACAGTCTACCTTTACATAACAGACCACTTCACTTGTGATGTAGGAACCGTACATCAGTACTTGATTCTTTGTGCTGTTGTTGTATGTGTGTGCTTGTGTGCGTATCTGTCAGTATACTAATATATGTACATATCATGTGTATGTCAGGCAGGGTTCAGTTAGGAGATAGAAACTGTACCCTTAGTTGAAACAGGGAAAATTAATATAAAGCATTGTTGACTAATAAGATGTTATTAACCACTAACAGATTAAGAGGACTCTGTGGTATTCAGAAGTAGCAAGTACAAAAAACAGCTATTACTTCTGGGCTGAGGGAAAGTAGACAATGAAGGGACTAAAGACTTAGGAGAGCTCCAGCCCCGAGGCTGATATTTAGAGCTCTTCAGTGAACGGGCTGGCTGCAAGCACATAGCCTGCTGGTGGCCAAGAAGCTTGCCAGCTGGTTTCGGCTGGAGCCCATCTGGAAGAGCAGCTTGCTGTTGGAGGAAGGTGTTGGTAGTCTGGAGCTGGTCTGTAGAAGCAGCCTGACAGTGTGGCCTAGCTACCGCAGAAGTGGCCACGGGGTAGCAAGACAGATGCCTGCGGCCGGTTGCAGATGGTCTGTAGAAGTGCATCACTGGATAGGGAGAGGGAGTCTAGGGGTGCAGCCAGAGCTGCTTCAGAGCTCGGTGGGGAGTTCACCGTTGGAGAATGTAGCTTGAGGTTTCCCAAGAGGGCTCCCGAGGGGAGTGCTTCTGGGCCTTGGCTCCTGTGCTAAGTAAACACTTGCAGGGCAACTGGACCGGGAAGGGAGAGCCTTCCTGCTGCTTTCATCTGATAGAGTCACTCCAGTGCCCTCTTCCAACTCTAACGTTAGGCCAGTTGACAAAGGAGAGTTGACAGCATCCAGCTCTATCAGGCATAGAAGGTAGATCTGGAGCTGATGGACCAAACTGTTATATTGTTAATTCTAAGAAATTTAAAATGAGAAAAATTGTCTTTTATATTAATTCATATATTCTCTCAGATTTGGTTTACTTGAATAAAGTCTTTATCTCTCCTTTTTTTTTTTTTTTTAAAAACAAACTTTTTCCTTTGAGAGAATGGTGGATTCCCATGTCATTGTAAGAAATAATAAAGATCCTGTTTATCCTTCTAGCTTCCGCCAGTGTTCACATCTTGATTACTACAGTGCAAGATTAGCACCAGAAAATCGGCACTAGTGTTATCTTCCTCAGTGTTCATCATTTTCTGTGCACTCATTTGTGCGTGTGCTTGTGTTCTGTGCAGTTTTATCGCATGTGTAGATTTGTGCAATCCCTACCGTAGTCCAGGTAGAGAGAGTATTTTCATCACTGCAAGGATTGCTTGAGCTGCCCTTTTATAATCACATTCCCCACGGTCCCCAAACCCCGGTAACTGCTAGTCTGTTCTCCGTCTCTATCATTTTATCACTTTAACAGTACTATGTAAATGGCAGCATATAGTATGTAACCTTTTGGGACTGACTTTTTTTTCCATCGAGCACAGTCCCTTGAGATCCATTCAAGTTGTTGCATATATCAGTAGTTTGTTCGTCTTTGTTGCTGAATTATATTTCATGGTATGGATGCAGTTTCTTAGACCATTTACCCATCGAAGGACATATTGGTGGTTTCATTTTTTATCTGTAATATGTCATACTGCTTGTAGCATTTCTGTACATGCGGTTTTTGTTTTTTGTTTTTTTTTTTGGTGAATAAGTTTCCATTTCTCTGAGATAAATGACCAAGACTGCAATTGCTGACTCCTGTGGTAATTACATGTTTCTTTTTTTTTTTTTTTGGTCGAGATATAATTCACATACCATAAAATTCACCCTTCTGAGTATATAATTTGGTGATTTTTAGTATATTAACAAGGTTGAGCAACCATTACCACTGTCTTAATTCCAAAACATTTTCATCGCCTCAAAAGAAACCCATTTAGCAGTCATTCCCCGCCTCCCCTCAGCCCCTAATAACACCTTGGTGACCAGTAATCTGCTTTCCATTTTTTATGGCTATGTCTGTCCTGGATATGTCATGTAAATGGAATCATACAATATGTGGCCTTTTTGGTCTTGCTGCTTTAACATGGCAAGTTTTTAGGGTTCGTCTCTGTTGTAGTATGTTTCAGAATGCATTCTTTTTTTATGGATATACCATGTTTTGTTTATCCATTCTTTAGTTGATGGGACATTCGGGTTGTTCCCACATCTTGGCTATAGTGAAAAATGCAGTTGTGAACATTTCATATAGAAGTTTATATATGTACCTGTATTTTCAGTTCTTTACTAGGGGTGGAATTGCAGTGTTAGCTCTATTTAAACCTTTTGAGGAACTGCCAAACTGTTTTCCAGAGCTACATCATTTTACAATTCCACCAACAGTATGTGAGGATCCGAACTTCTCCACATCCTCATGAACACTTGTTATTTTCTGTCCTTTTGATTATTGTCATCCTACTAGGTGTAAATTGGTATATCATAGTTTTGATTTGTATTTCTCTAATGATGTCTTTTCATGTGCTTATTGGCCATTTGTATATTTCTTTGGAGAAATGTCTCTTCAAATCTGTTGTCCATTTTAAAATTAGGATATTTGTCTTTTTATTGTTGAGTTGTAAGAGTTTTTTATATATTTGCATGCTTTATGTATTTGAGATAGCCTTATATATTTAAGTGCATTATATATTTGAGATATATATATTTATATATTTGAATGTTTCCATATCAGATATATACTTTTTAAAAATATAATTTATTGTCAAATTGGCTTACATACAAACCCAGTGCTCATCCCAACAAGTGCCCTCCTCAATGCCCATCATCCATTTCCCCCCTCTCTCTTACCTCCCCCATCCACACTCAGTTTGTTCTCTGTATTTAAGGGTCTCAGATAGATACTTTTAAAATATTTTCTTCCATTCCATGGTTTATCTTTTCACTTTCTTGATAATTTTTTATCTGGCATCTTGTGTTTTGGTATCACATGTAAGAAACTGTTTTAAACCAACATCATGAAGACTTGCCTCTGTTTTTCTTACTTACGTTATATAATTTTAGCTCTTACATGTAGGTCTTTGATCCACTTTGAGTTAGTTTTTGCATATGATGCAACAACGTAAAGGTCTAACTTCTGTTTTTGCATATGCACGTCCAGCTGTCTCAGCACCATTTATTGAAAACGATAGCTTTTCCCCCATTGAATTGTCTTGGTCCCTTTGTCAGAAATCATCTGACCATGGACATGTCAGCATATTTCTGGATTCTCTGTTTTATTATATGTTGACCTATTTGTCTATCTTTTTGCCAGTAGCACACAATTGATTACTGTAGCTTTATAGTTAAGTTTTGAAATTGAGAAGTATGATTCCTTCAACATTATTCCCATTTTTCCAAATTGCGTTAGCTCTTCTAAATCTCTTGCATTTCCACGTGAGTTTTAACATCTACTTGTCAAATTATGAAGAAAAGAAGGCATCTGCAGTCAGTGGTGGTGATGGCATTGAATCTTTAGATCAATATGTGGAATATTGCTATCTGATGTCTTCTAATCTATGAATGTGAGATGTCATTCCATTTAATTCAGTTTTCAGTTTCTCAACATTTTTGTGTTTGAGCACTGAAAACTTTTCAGTGTAAAAATCTTGAATTTCTTTTGACAGACTTATTCCTAAGTATTCTTTTTTTTTTAAACTTTTTTATTTTTAAGTAGGCTTCACACTCAGTGCAGAATGTGGGGCTTGAACTCATGACCCTGAGATCAAGACCTGAAATTAAGAGTTGGACGCTTAACTAACTGAGCTACCCAGGCATTCCCAGTATTTATTCTTTTTGATGTTATTATACATGGAATGATTTTTCTCAATTTCACATTAGAATTGCTCACTGTCTAGTATATAAGACTACACCTGATTTTTGTGTGTTGATCTTTTATCCTCAACCTTGCTGAACTCATTTATTAGCTCTAATTTTTTGAGGGGTAGATTCCATAGGATTTTCTATATATAAGATCTTGTCATCTGCCAGTGAAGATAGTTTTATTTCTTCCTTTCCAATATGTATGCCTTTTATTTCTTTTTCTTGCTTAATTTCCTTGGCTATCACATAGAATATTGAATAAAAGTGGCGAGACCAGACGTCTTTGTGTTGGTTCTGCCTGATGTTGGCAGAAAGCTTTCAGTCTTTTGCCATTCAGTGTGATGAGAGCTATAGAATTTTCATAGGGATCCTGTATATAATTGAGGAAATCCCCTTTTACTGCTTGTTTGTTGAGTATTTTTAGCACAAAAGGGTGTTTGATTTTGTCAGATGATCTTTATTTCATCTATTGAGATGATCATGTATTTTTTTTTCCTGTTAATATGGATGTTGATTTTTGCTTATATGTTGAATGAATACTGCATCAATGGGGTAAATCCCATTTGGTCATGAAGTATAATCCTTTTTATATGTTGCTGGGTTTTCCTTACTAGTATTTTGTTGAGGGATTTTGCTTCTGTATTCATAAGGGAAACTGGTCTGTGATCTTCTTTTCTTGAGATGTCTTTGGTTTGGCTATCAAGGTAATATTGGTCTCATAGGATGAGTTCAAAGAGTTCCCTCCTCTCCTTTTCCTTTCCTTTTCTTTTTTCTTTCTTATTATTTTTTTTAAAGTTATCTGCTCAGTTACCTTAGTGGTCAACTGTTGATTATATTAGAGATTTTCTTCGCTACCTGAATCCAGTAAGTCTCCCAGTCTTTGCTGAGGAGCTCTGTTTTTGTATGGTGGTATGCCTTCACCTCTCAGCCAGGCATTTGACAACTTTGCCTTAGCCTGTGCTTCCTGCTTATGCAGGAGCCTCAAGTTGAGCAGAGAGGATTGCTTCGAATCTTCTCAGCTCTTTCCTGAGCATTTGCACATTTCTGACCTGCTTTAGACCTAGATTGCCAGAAATATACCAGAGCTTTTCAGAGCTCCTCTGGACATCTTGCCCAGCTTTTCTGTTGAAGGTGTTTGGTTGTCTATTGTTTGCCCCAGCTGTTATTTATTGACTCAGGTGGTGTGAAGTTAAACAATTGCCCCTAATGTGTTTCAACTGGGGAAAGGGGTTTTGTACTGGGCAAGTTTGTAGGCAGATCAAATTAAAAAGAGCTTAGCAGGTGGGGTCTTTCAGGGACCCATGAGACAAAATCAAATGCCAATTCCCTGGGAGTGAGCGCGAACATGGTTCTGTCCCTTCAGGTGCTAGGCAGGCTGCTGCTTTTTCACTTCGGATTGTCGGCTGGGTTTTTGTTTTGTTTTGTTGTGTTTTTCCATGCTTCTGCAGAGCTGGAGAGTGAGGGATACAATTAGAAGAAGTGAAATGCCCCAGAGTTCACAGCTCACTGTGCTTACTGAGATTTTTGCCATTTTTCTTAAGTAAACCCTCCTTGTATCACCTTGGTTAGTTTCCAGAGTTTTGTACCTAAGCTTCTTACTACTTTTGCCAATATTCTTGTTGATTTTATGTAAAATAATTTTTGGAGGTCCTTACTCTTTAGTTTTTGCTCCAGATTTGTAGTTTCCTAAGAAATTGCCAGATAATTTTCCAGGTCGGCTCCACCTTTTTTATATTCTCCCCGAGCAAGGTGTGATTGTTCCATTTTCTCCATATCTCACCAGTATTTGGTGGGATCATTAGTTTTTATTTTTGTCATTTGATGCGTGGTTTTATGTCACTGTGATTTTAATTTATATTTCTCTAATGGTTAATGATACCGAACATCTTTTCAAGTATAACTATTGGTTATCTGTATCTTTTCTTCAGTGAAATGTATTTGTTGATCATTTTCTAGTTGGATTTATTTTTAGTCTGAAGTTTTTAAGAGTTTTTTACATATTATAGAGACCAGTTCTTTGTGGTATATGTTTACAAATATCTTCTCTCAATTTATAGTTTGTCTTCTCCATCTCTCATTCTTTTTAAGTTTTTAAAAATTTATTTATTTTGAGAGAGAGAGAGAGTGAGTGGGACAGGGGCAGAGAGAGAGAATCCCAGCAGGCTCTGCAATGTCAATGTAGAGCCCGATGCAGGACTCGAACTCATGAACTGATGAACTGTGAGGATGTGACCTGAGCCAAAGTCGGATGCTTCCACAACTGAGCCACCCAGACACCCCTATCTTTTCACCTTTTCATTCTCTTTCTATTCTTTTGCAGAGCAAAAGTTTTATATTTTATCAGTTCTGCTTTTATGGATCATGTTTTTAGTGTCAAGTCTAAGAATTCCTTGTCTAGCTGTAGGCCCTGAAGATTTTCTATGAGAAAAATCTCACATTAGTTTTTTTCTCTGAAAATCTTACAATTTTTGTTTTACAAACATCTTCATAGTCTTGAAGTTTTTGTTTGTTTTGATCTTCTGGAATGAGAATGCTTTTTTTTTTTTTTTAAATGGCAAATAGCCCATTTTATTTTATTTTTATAGTTTATTTTGAGAGAGAGAAAGTGCATAAGCAGGGGAGAGGTGGAGGGGGAGGGAGAGCAAGAATCCCAAGCAGGCTCCATGCTGTCAGCACCTAGCTTGATGTGGGGCTTAATCCCACGAACTGTGAGATCATGACCTGAGCCAAGGTCGGTAGCCAAGATGCCCAGCCAGCTGAGCCACCCAGGCACCCCTTGAGTTAAAATTCTTCATGAGTTTTTTTTTCCTTTTCTTTCAGCACTTTTATGATGTTCATTGTTTTCTGGCTTGCACAGTTTCTGAAGAGACATCTTCTATCATTCTTATATGTGCTCCTCTGTATGTAATGTTTTTTTTTCCTTTAGCTACACTGAAGATTTTTATTTTTTTGCTGGTTTTCAGGGATTTGATTTTGATATACCTTGTTTTGGTTTTCTTTTCTTTCTACTTGACATTCCTTGAGCTTCTTGGGTTTGTGTCTCTATAGTTTTCATCAAATTTGGTAATTTTTTGATGTTATTTCTTTAGATATTTATTTCTATACTCCTGTCTCTGGTCCCTGTTTCTGGGACTCTTACATGTTTGTTAGACTGTTTAATATTTTCCCTTAATCACTGACACTCTTTTCAGTCTTTTTTTTTTCCCTCTATGTGCTTCAGTATGGACAAACTGTATTTCTCTGTCTTCAGTGTCAGCAGTATTTTCTTCAGTATCTAATTTGATATTAATCCCACCTAGGTTTGTATTTTTGATCTCTAGAAGTTCTGTTTGGTTCTTCTTCATACCTTAACATTTCTCTGCAATGTTTATATTATCCTTTAAATAGCTGGCTATATTTTTTATAGTTGTTCTAATGTCCTTGTTTGCTAATTTTATTGTCTCTATTATACTGGATCTACCTGAGTTGACTGTTTTTAATCCTGGTTATTGGTCACATTTTCTTGATTATTGGCTTATCTACTACTTTTTGATTGGATGCTGGACCTTTTAAGTTTTACATTGGTGAGTCTCTAGACTTTGTTGTCTTCCTTTCTCTTGTGCCTTATTCTGGCACGAGGTTATTTGCAGTTTAGTTTGATCCTTTCATGGCTTGTCTCCACACTTTGTGAGGACAGATCTAGAGTAACCTCTACTTTAGGGGTAGGTTAGCCCTATTACTAAGGCATGGCCTTTATAAAAGGATCTGATTTGAATGTGCCAAATAATTAACAAGACTTGCTGCTCAGAACTTAAATGCCTTCCAGTCCTGTGTGAGCTCTGTGAAGACCATTCAGCAGATAGATTTTCATTTAGTTTTTGCCTAGGCTACGTTTTAGAAGTCAGCTGTCAAAGAATCCTTACTTCAGTTTTTAAAGGATTTTTTTCCCCTGTAGCATCCTCTCCTCCCAAACTCCACCCCACAACCCCACAACTTCCAGTTGCCTCAGTTTCTCTGAATTCTGACTTGTGTCTCCATCATAACTTGGTGAGACTTAACATACTTTGTTTGGGACCCTAGTCCTATACTATTCACAGTTTGCATCCAGGCAGAAACCTAGGGACCTTGTGTGGCTTGCCTTGTTTCGTCTCTCTCAGGTAAATAATCCTAATTTCCTGTTTTTAATATCTGAAAATAATTGTGTCATATATTCCTTCCAATTTTCTTTTCATTTACAGCAGTCAGGTAAATTTGGGCCCTGTTATTCCATCATGGCTGGAAATAAAAGTCCTGTTCTTTTAATGAAAAAATCAACTTTTTAATTTGAGAACAATTTTATATTTACAGAAAAGTTGTAGAGATAGAACAGAGTTCTAGTACACCTCTCACCCACTTTCTCCTGTTGTTAACATCATAAAGTTTTGTCAAAACTAAGAAACTGACATTGGGATATTACTATTAAGTAATATATTTAACTGTATTAAAAAAACTGCCAGACCACCTTCCAAAGTGACTGTACTGTTTTGGATTCCCACCGGCAATGAATGAAAGTTCCTGCATTATAGGAGAACATGATGAAAACCAGTTATGTTGAAACGCCAACATTTCAACTAATTTGAAATTACAAAAAGCAAGTAAAGAGAAGTGACTCAAAATTGTTGAACCTTTCATTACACATGACTCATGATAACTGTGTAACAACAATAACAGCGGCATTCACGGCACTCTGATTATTCTAAGAACTTTACATTTATTGATTTATTTAATCCTTACAACATCCCTTTTTTGGTGGTGATATTATTCTCTGCTCCTACAGATCATGAAAGTGAGAAGTTGAGTTTGGCCACATGGCTACTGAAATGCAGTCATTCTGGCTCCAGAGCCCGCCCTCTGAGCCATTCCACCAGCGATGATGCTTTATCAGCGGCACATCAGAATAACTTGAGGAGTTGAGATGGTGTTTCCCTTGGTGGGGGATGGTCCTGGGCACCTACATTTTGTAGTTGGATTGGGAACATTCTCTTCTTCCCGTAGACTGTACCTTCACTTTAATGTAGATACATTTAATGTGTTAAAATACACTTTTTGATTTCATTCCTAACAGTGAGCACTTTTAGTTCATGTTTTGATTTCGACATTTTAAGATCCTTTTGCACGTGTAGAAATTGAGGCAAATGTTTTGTGGGTAACTGAAAATCCTCTGTCTCTTTATGTTGGTGTCTAGGTACTCTGGCTTCCATATGACAGTTGTAAATGTGTGTATATGTGAGCATGTGTGCGCATGTACTTATTTACATATAGTCTTTCAGCTCAAAGTATTTTTAGAGTCTCCTGGAAACGTGGTTGGGTATTCCTTCCTGAAATTAATGTTTAAAGAATATGGATTTTAAAATGTGAAATCACTTTATATGTACAGAGCAAGGAATAAAAATATCATAGAATGGTATAATTGTTTAAAATGTGTTAGACCCAGCAGGTTAGTACCTTCACAGAATTTATTTAATGCAGCATTGAGTAATCTTGGATGTATTAATTTTGTATCTTATTTTGTGTCAGTGACTTTTAACCTTTGATGTTAGATTTAATAATGTAGAAAAAATTTCAAAATTGATTGATGAGGTATAGTAAATAAAATGATAGGTTTGAAAAGGTAAAAAAATTCTAGTTTTCTTAAAATCAGTGATATAAATTTATTTATACTCAAACTTGATGTTACATTATGTAGGTAGGCTCCATGCCCAACTTGGGGCCTGAACTCACAGCCCTTAGATGGAGTTGCAGGCTCCACTAACTGAGCCAGCCAGGTGCCCCATAAATTTATTTTTTAAAATTATTACTGTGTGATCTCCAGTTGCCACTGTTGTTTTGCTCTGATAGTTGGCTTGCTGCTGATTGCATAAAGTCTCCACCGGAGGGTGCTAAAGATACTTCAGTGGGAAACGTGTTATTTACTTTGGCTTGCCTGGACTTGTCAGCCGGATAACCCTTTTTTTTTTTTTTCTTTTTTAAGAAAAGAATTTGATTCTTGTTTATGAGATTCCTTTTGCTGTGAAATAAATTATGTACCTTGACAGTTGAGTATTTTGACAGATAACTGTAAATGATCAGTATTTAATCTCTCCATTCTTGGTTCTCTGTCAGCATATTAGCTGGGAATAGCTTTGGTTTGCTTATTTTGTAAGTCTTCCATTTGAAATTAAAAGTTACATTTTCATTTACAAAATAAATGTTGATTTTTCTTTACACAATAGGTGTTTTTCTGAAAACCTGAATGCCTTAAAACGAACTAGCAAAACTAGTAATTTGTTTTGTGAGTTAAAAACTCACAAATATATCTATTGTGTATGCTTTTATTTTAAAATAACAACTTAAGTCAGTAAATAGGTTTAATATTTGCCAGTCCAGCATAAAATACCATTCTCAAAATACTGTTAGTTATCTGTGATGGCCACGTGTCTTATGGCACGCACTTTGAGTGGGGTATGATAGAAGGGTTCGGTCCCCTTATGTTTGATAGATTTCTAAGTGAGCATTTTACACACTGTTTATCTAGCGAAAGTACCGAATGATAACAGCTCCGTTTTCTTTTCTTCCTTCCCCACAGATACCTTCACTCAAATAACATAGTTGTTGTTCCAGAAGGTAAGGGCACTCCCAGTTTTTAGTTAGGAGATACTATAGTTTAAGCTTTGCCTGATAATAGTAGAGCAACTTTCGGTTGGTGTTATTAGGGAATTTTACTTATAAAGCTTCCTTAATTTATTAATTTCAAAGATTGTCCCCCCTGATTCGTAACTTCAGTTAACAATTTTGATTAAATTAAAAGATCTATGTTTTTACTATTTTGCGAGCAACAGAGACAAGGATGTTAAGTATTAAAATGTCTTAATTGTTAGTACTTGAGTTAAAGATTTGTCATAACACTTGGGTCAAATTAATTTTGGCTTTACCTTTCTTTCTTTCTTTCTTTCTTTTTCTTTTTTGAAGCCATTGGATCCCTCGTAAAACTCCAATATTTGGATCTTAGTGACAATGCCTTAGAAATTGTTTGCCCAGAAATTGGTCGTCTGAGAGCTTTACGTCATCTTCGGTTAGCTAATAACCAACTGCGATTCCTACCTCCAGGTAATCATAGTCTGTAGCACACAGTAGTTTCTTGTCTATTTACAAATCTCTTATGCCTGTTTCTCACTGTGCGTCTAGGCTGTGGGCTTTGGGTCTCTTTGGGATTTGGGGTGGTCTGTTTGTTTGAAGATGAAACTAAGGGTGAAATGTGTTTAAGGGTATTTTCCCTGATGCAGACATAAGAAGGTGGCATTTATGCTTTTACCTACAATTACTACAATTATGCATTGCAATCAGTGCCCCATCAAGTCACTGCCCTATCAAGGCACTGCCCTGATGAAATATCTGTACAAAAAGGTAATTCAGTTCAGAATATTTTACATAGAGAATTCAGATGAACTTTGCATGATGTAATCATTTTAGTATTCAAAAAGGAAATACATACAGCGTTTTCTCTCATTCTCTAGTGAGGTAATTGTACATCAGCTTTGATTTAATAAATCTTACTAGAATTCCATAGCAGAATTTAAGGTTGAGTCCTGGGACTAATCAGTAGTGCCTCTTAGATTGTGGTGTGCCCACGTATAGCACCAAAATTCTGCATTCTCCTGAGCTACCATTAAGCCCCTTTAGCTTTCTTACAGGGAGCATCCAGGGACCTTCCTTCGTGAATCCATACATTTGCAAGTTTTGTCATATGTTGTTTCCCATATTAAAAAAAAGATGAAGTATGTAAAAAAAATTTTTTTAACTTGTGCTTTAGGTGTTACATGAAAGTTACTCTGCATTTAAGAATGAGCAGAGAAAAAGGCACATGTCACATTGTTGAGGCTCATTTCTACTTAGCGACTTAGGAACACTAACCAGTCTCTTGGTGTATCCAGGTGAAATGTGTGACTCAACCATAATTACAAATTACTGCCTGTCGTGGAACGTCAGGGTCACGTGAGAATGTTAAAAACTACTCGTGTTTAATACATGAATGAAAAATCTGCAATATTTCTTCGTGATATAAAAAACACCTTCTCTAAAGGTTTTCAAATATAAAAATTTCTGAGCAAATCATAGTAACCGATTAATTTTTAGACTTTACATGCTGGCCTTAATATGTAGGTTCAATATTTTTTACAAAAAGAGTACAACAGTTGACTCTGCTTAAGAAATTTTTTTAACCCCATATAATTACTCTCTTACATTTTCCAATTATAGTTAATACAAAAAGTTTCAGTGTGGTGTAGGAATCTGATCTTTCCTTTAGAGTTTATTGTATATAATTGGGCCCAATGGTGTTTTATCATTCTAGCTGTCATCAAGTTTATATTTTCAGATACTCAGGAAATTAGATTCTCTTTTGGAGATTGCCTAGGAAATGTATCAGTAAAGATAATACTTTGGGTTTTCATACTCTCGTATATGAAACTTCTACAAGATGTATTGTAGAATCAAAATACATGAATATAATACTGTATTTATAAGCCCCTTTTAATATAAATTTAAGGAGCATATGAGAAATATAATTCTTTCTTAAACCATTGTTCCTTATATTCTATTATTCTGTTTTTTCCTGTAATGTAAGAACATTTTGTGGTAGAATGTGGTCATTTCCTTCCATTATATACTTTTGGAGGTTAAGGATGTGCTACTAATATCATTCACTGCTTCCTAATAACCAGCAAAGGGTATAGGTTTTCTGACTGCTTTCATATCATTTTTAATTTATATCTCACCTGTTATGTGATAGATTCGAAGCATTTACTTCTGATTTTATTTCCATAGCTTTCTTCTGTTGTATATGTTTGCTTTTGCCTGTTTTGAGTAAAATTACATATAGTAATAACTATACTTTGAATATAAACTTTGAGCCATGTGTAGATTTTTTTTTCTAGACCATCATGAGTAGCAATGGACTAGATCTTACTAATTATTTGATTCACTTTATTTATCTTTTTATGAAGTAATTTCAAGTGTTATGATTTCAATGGCAAAAGGCCTAGGTTCATGGCCCCCAGTGTTTTCTCATGTTGGTTATATTCACTGGGAAAATATTCTAAGTGTAGTAAAATAAAAATGTGAGGGCCTCCCATGTTGTCTCCATTTGATGACAGGAGAGATCAGTTAATATTTGATTGTTAGCTCCTTCTACCCGGTTCAGGCTATTATGTATAGACTTCTATGTGTTATATTTCCTCAAAAGACTTCGCATTTCATTATGTGTATTTGTTGTGGTTGAAAACCTTTGAGTATAACTTCATATTCAGTATTTAAAATTTGAAAAATTTTATACCAATATTTGGAAAATCCGAAACATTTGAAATATCTAGATGCATGTAGAGTTTTAAAATTAGGATGTAAAAATGGATTACAGGGGTTTCATGAACGCCGTGAAATTTGCACACAGTTTGATATCTGTGATTGTGTGCATGTTATGAAGAAAGTCCAGTGTTTCTACCAGTGTCTCAAACACACCCATGACTCACTCACATGGCTGATTCTGCTGAGTTGTCTGCCAGCACCCATGTGCTTGCGGCCTCGTGGACTGAGACCCATCTTCCGGGATGTCTCTATCCCCCATTCTCATCAATTGCATGTCCTGCCATTTTCCTACCTTGTGACATGGTCTTGTCTGTACAATTGATTGGTCCTGGTGTTGATACCTGACCCAACCAGGACAGTTCTCATCCTGAGAATTTTAGAAGAGGCTGGTGGGGGACAAGGAAAGAGAATGAGACAGCAGGAAAAATGGAAAAAGAAAACCAATCTCTCTTTCTCTCTGGGCTGTTGCACAGTGCTGTGTAATCTTGTGAGGTGCTGGGAAGTAGGCACACGGACTGGAAAACATAAAAAGAAAGAAAAGATGAAGCAGATACACAGACAAAACATGGAGGCAGAGACTTTCTAGGTTTTCTTTAGTATCCCAATTACTGGGGTGTGTTCTTACAGCTCATAGGCTTTATGTTTAAGATCGCTCTAGTTGGCTTCTGTGAATCGCAGCCAAAAGAGATCCACGTAACATAGCTGCCCCAAAGGCTTCACGGGTCATTCTGGGGAATAGGATTAATTGTATCTTGAACTCTTCTCTTTGCTTAACTCTTAATGCTTTGAAATTACAAAGGCTCTTATTAGTAACAGGAAGTCCAGAGTTAGCAATAGCATGATCTGTATGTTAGCAATAGTATGTGTGTAAAGTGGTTCATTCTATCATCTGTTTTTTTCCCTCTTTGCAACGTCCTTTGCACCCTATTAGATCTCTCTCTCTCTCTCTCTCTTTTTTTTCCCCTGAGCACAGGTCGTTTTTTAGGAGCAACAGAGAACACTGGTGTGTAGTGACAGGATACAGGAGTGTAGAGGCAGCTTAGAAAGAATATGTTACTAAGCCAGTGTAGGGGAGGTACCAGTTTTCCTCTGCCCTCTTAGGGTCTCCAGCTGGGCCCAAGATTTAACTGACATAAGACAGATCAACAGGAGAAAAGTATACAGATTTTATTTAGTAATTTTTACATGTACAAAGGAAACTTCACAAGAAAAATGAAGACCCGAAGAAGCAGTTAAAAGCCATATACCCGTACACTAAGTTGGACAAAGGGTAGTGTTAGGAAAATGTGACCAGACAAGGGGGTTTGGGCTAGGGCAGTTAGTTGTGAAACAATGACTAGGAACATAAGGGTTGGTTTAACAAGTTTGGTTTGTAAAGATTTCCCCTGCATTTCTGGCGATGAGAATGTCTCCCTCCTGGGGGACGCCTGGGTGGCTCAGTCGGTTAAGCATCCGACTCCAGCTCAGGTCATGATCTCACGTTTCATGGGTTTGAGCCCCATGTTAGACTCTGTGCTGACAGCTTAGAGCCTGGAACCTGCTTCAGATTCTGTGTCTCCCTCTCTCTCTCTCTCTGCCCCTTCCCAGCTCGTGCTCTGTCTCACTGTCTCACTCTCAAAAATAAACAAACATTAAAAAAGTTAAAAAAAAAAAAAAAGAATGTCTCCCTCCTGATACAGGGAGGACACATTTTACATGGGAGTTTCTCTCGTGCTTTTAGGAAGAAACATGCCTCCTTTCTTCTGCCACTTTCCAGTGCCTTTAACCCAAAATAATTAATATGCCAGACTAGCATATTTTGGGGTGGCGTCCTCTGAACTCCTCCACCAGCCACCACAGCGGGCCACGACAGCTTAATCCTATGTAAGACACATCCCTTGGAATCATCCTGCTCAGTGTTGAGAGGCCTGGGCGTTAAAACATCCCCTCCTCAGAATTCTTGGTTGAGAGTTGCTTGAGTGAGAGGGTACTTGTGACGTGTTGTACTTACACACACGTGGCGGACAGAGCAGCAGCCTTTTGTAGAGAAGGCCTCAGCCACAGGGCTCTAGATACTGGCAGTGGAGCACTGACCAGAGAACGAAGTGGTAGGTCTGCATGATACACGCATGGGCTCCAGCAGATATCATGCACCACGGACTGAGGAAAGGTGCTTGGTAGACCTGCGTGAAACATCTTCATTAGTCCATTACCCAGCCTGGAAGATAAGGCTAATTTAATAGTATGAATTTAACTTGTCTCCAACGTGAATAAATAATCATCCCTCAAAAAAAAAAAATCTTCCAGATTATTGACATGATGGTCTATAGTATAAGAACTTTGGAACGTTGAAGCACTATTTTCCTGAGCAGACTTAGTTCCCTTTAAGAAAAATTATTATTATTTTTTATTTTTTTAAAAATTTTTTATTCATGTTTTTATAGTTTATTGTCAAGTTGGTTTCCATATAACACCTAGTGCTCTTCCCCACAAGTGTCCTCCACCATGACCATCACCCCCCTTCCCCTTTCTCCCTGCCCGTTCCCCCCTCCATTTGTTTTCAGTATTCAAGAGTCTCTCGTGCTTTGTCTCCCTCCCTCTCCCTAACTCTTTTTCCTCCTTCCCCTCCCCATGGTCCTGTGTTAGGTTTCTCCTGTTAGACCTATGAGTGCAAACATATGGTATCTGTCCTTCTCCACCTGACTTATTTCGCTTAGCATGACACCCTCGAGGTCCATCCACTTTGCTACGAATGGCCAGATTTCATTCTTTCTCATTGCCATGTAGTATTCCATTGTATAGATAAACCACATCTTTCTAATCCATTCATCAGTTGATGGACATTTAGGCTCTTTCCATGATTTGACTATTGTTGAAAGTGCCGCTACGAACATTGGGGTACAAGTGCCCCTATGCATCAGCACTTCTGTATCCCTTGGGTAAATCCCCAGCAGTGCTATTGCTGGGTCATAGGGGAATTTTACTGATAGTTTTTTGAGGAACCTCCACAC
>CM053560.1:120541635-120574915 GCA_028646485.1 Cryptoprocta ferox | reverse complement strand
TGTCTCTTGTCAGTTTTAAAAGCTCGTTATGCACTGTGCACCTGTTAGTATTGCTCTATTAAAGGAGGCTCATTGACTGTCCAGGGCCTGTCGTTTTGGGAAGTGTTCTTTTAATGATGTCTCTCGGTTTCTCTTGTTGTGCCTTTGATTATTTTACTTCCCTAGTCAGTGATATTTGGGACTCTCCACCATGTGCACTTTGGCTTGTTTCTTGAGGTAGCCCTGAAAAGAAAAACAGACTAACACACAGGGAACAAAAGCATGCACACACACACACAGACAAATCAAACAAACAAACAAGCAAGCCAAAAGGGGAAAGGAAGTAAAGAAAGGAAAGGAAAGAAAAGAGAACAAAAACAAGGGGGGGCGGGGGGGGCACAGAGACAGCAAAAGACTATGGACAGTCTAAAAGCATATAACCAGCGGAGAGGAGAGAGAAGAATGAGATAAGGGAAATATATCTGGATGACAGGAGAAAAAGAGGAGAAGCAATGAAAAAATGAAATAAAATAAAATAAAATAAAAATAAAAAAATAAAAAGGGCCGCTCTCCCGTGCAGATGGGCATGGCTTGGTGTAGATAGGTCAGGTCTCGGGGGCTTTTCTCCGAGGCCCCGCCTTGGTGGCTGTGGGGAGAAGAATGGCGGCACCCCAAGCTCTGCTCGAACCAAGCGTTGCAAACCACTCTTTTGAGTCCAATCTCCCTGTGCCACGGGCGAGGGAGCCAAATTGTATTTTCCAGGCTCCACCTCGCTTCCAAATCCTAGTCCATGCACTTTAATGCCACCACCGGAGAGGAGATGCGTTCCCGCTGGCGGCCAGCCTCCCAGCCAGGTTTGCGCAGGGGGTGGGGGCTGTTTTTCCCGGTGCCGCCTCGAATGGGCGCTACTGCCACCGTGCCCAAGGAAGAATTCGCCAGCTAGATGGGACGGATTTCTCTCTCCGCGCCCACCGGTTATATATGGGGTGACAGTATCTCTCTCCGTCCGTCCTGGGGCGAGTTTTTTTTTAATCTCTTCTTTAGAGACAGTTCTATGAGCATTTTCAGTCTCTCTTTCTCTTCCCCTTGTCTCTCCAGGGCTCTGCGCGCTCTCCCTGTTTTGGGCTGGGGCTCCCACCCCTCCACACCTCCAGGCCGCCCGTCCTCCAGTTTCCCTGGTTCACACTTACTCACTCAGGCATCTTTGAGGTTGTCTTCTTTCTGGAGTCTGTATGTTCTCTTCCCCCTCTTGCAGGTCAGAGTATTGTCCCTTCAGTCCTTCACCGTTTAATAGATGCGGGCGGGCCAAGATTACAGAGCTCCTTACTTCTCCAACATCTTGCCCTTCTCTGAGAAAAATTATTATTTTAATAACTTGGTATTTTATTTGGCAATGAGTTTTGTAGGTTTGTATCCAAATACGATAAGGAGAAAGTTAAATGAGTATTTTGGCTTATTTTTTTTTTTTACTGTGGTATTTTCAAATTTTATTTTTGATCTTTGTTTATTTGTCACACATAAAAATTATATATTTTTAAGGATGCCACATGAGTTTTTGATATATGTATACATTGTGAAATGATTGCCGCAGTGAAACTAATTATCACCCCCCATAATTTGTGTGTGTGCGCGCGCATGCATGTGTGTGTGGTGAGAACACTTGAGATCTGCTCTTAGCGAATTTGAAATACACATCACTAATGGTGTATTAATAATACATTATACAAATGTATTAACGATACATTATTATTAGTTGCTCTCTTTTTAAAAAAACTTTTTATTATGGAAAGTGTGAAATACAAAAGCAGACAGAATAGAACGATGAACCCCCATCTACCCAACCCCTAGCTTGAACAATTCTCATAACCATCTCCTCTCTTGTAGTTTTCTTTTAATTTTTGTCCTTCATATTTTGGTCTTACAGGTTTTTTTCTTATTGAGGTAAAATTTACATACAGTGGGATGCACAAATGTACGCTTCTGAGTTTTGACAAATGTACTTACCCACGTAATCAATATCATAGTGAAGATACAGAACATTTCCGTTACCCCAGAAAGTGCTGTCATGTCTTCTCCAGTCTGGGTGCCCCAGGGAACGCTCTCCTGACTTCTGTGACCACAGACTAATCTTTGTTGAACTTAATATATGGAGAACCATACAGTGCGCTCTCTGTGGCTTCCTTCGCTCAAACTAACGGTTCCAAGATGCCTCCATGCTGTTGCATATATTGGTGGTCCACTCTTCTTTACAATTTGCAAAGCAGTATTCTAATGTTTGAGTATATGGCTTATATATTTATTTTCCTCTTGGTGGACATACAGGTTTCTTCTAACTTTGGACTATGACGACTGCGGCTAATATCAAACATTCTTGTGTAAGGCTTTTTATGGATGTATGTTTTCACATACATATACGTTCCCGTATTACAATTCACTTACGTTGTTATTCCACTTAATATAAATTGTAAGACTCTTCCAGTAGTATACTTCCATGTACCCGCTTATGTTATTTTATCATATTTTTTCAATATGTTTTGAACTCTACAATATAGTATCTATACTGCAACAGTCAGTTGTTTTTAAAGGAAATCGAGATAATAGAAAAGAAGATATTCTTTGTATTTACCCACGTATTTACTATTACTTGTGCTTTTCATTCTTTCCTGTAGTTGTATTTTCTCTCTGGTATTGTTTCTCTTCACCCTGAAGTACTTTCTTTAGTATTTCTTGTAGTGCAGGTCCACTAGGAGTACACTATCTCAATTTTCCTTATGCAAAAAATGTCCTTATTTTTGAAGAATATTTTCTCAGGATATAGAATTCTCCGTTGACAGGATTTCTTTCTGGCACTTTATGAAGGTGACTTTCCATTGTCTTCCGACCCCATTGTTTTCTGATGAGAAATCAGTTGCAATTTGTATCATTGTTACACTGTATACAGTATCTTTGCCCATGACTATGTTAAAATTTTTCTCTTTATCTTTTTAAAATATCCCAGATGATTCCCAAATTGGGAAGTTTTCTGTCATTATTTCTTCATATATTTTTCTGCCCTGTTTCCTCTCTTTTGGGAACTCCAGTTACACACATTAAGTCATTTGACAACTGTTTCACAGGCCCTGAAGCTTTGTTCTTATTTAAAAAATATTTTTTCCCCGATTTGCAGGTTGGATGATACCTGCTGACCTGTCTTCTGCTCACTACCTTCTTTTGCGCTCTCCTGTATGCTCTTCACTAAACACCCATTCACCCTCTCACAGCTTGCTCCCCTTTTGTGTCCTGTCCTACATTTTCCAGCTGCTTTAGCTACCCAGGCTGGACCTCTGGCTCTTCTGCCCTGTGAGACTGCCGAGCACTGTGTGGGCTCCACATCCCTGTGCTGTGGCCCAGCATGAGCCCTTTGGCAGAGAGCCACGTCCAACACATCCCTCACCTCTTGTGTTTCCCGTATTCCCAAGATCAGAGTTCTCGGTTTCCTGTCTATTGCTTGAGAACTGTTGCCTCATATATTTTTGAGTAGTTTTATTGTATTTTGATGGGGAACAAGTCTGGTGTCAGTGACCCTGTCATGTCTGGGAGTGGGAGTCCTGTTTGATGTTCTTTGATTTCTCATGATTGCTAACCTGCATGCTTTCGTATGTATAACTTATGTACGACGTAAACATTTGTCTATTGCCTTCTCCTACTTCTGGCGTCAGAACTGGAACATTATTTGTTACAGAGCAAATTTAAACTCACTTTATTCCAAAGGTGTTTTCTGACTTGATCAAGTAAAATTATGTGATTTATTAGGAAGACAAATACCATGCACTTACAAGTAAAGGAATATTAGGGCAAGCTTTCCATCAGTGCAGAGCTACTTGGCAGACATTTTTTTGATTCACCCTTTGGTAAAGACCACAAGGGATAGTGGATATTAGAAGCATCCACTCATTCTTGATAGTCAACAGAAGCCTGATGCTTTTGCAATTTGCTATAAACTCCCATGAGAGAAGGCTGTGGTAAGAAACAAACAACAAAATGTAACCAGGAGTCAGAAAAGATGTTGCTTACATCTGGCATATAAATCAGCCTATTTTCTTGAAATGTTTTTATCCTTGAAAAGTTGTTTTGCATACCAAAAAAGGAAGGACTTTTAGTCCAAATTAAAAACATTAAAGCAGTCTATGTTGTACTTTAATAATAAAAAATTTAAAAAACAAAAGCACATATGTATGCAAAAATAAAATACACAAGCACAGAAATATGTACTAATATAGCTAGCATGAATTGTTCCAAAAACTCAGCTTTCAAGTATGGTCAAGTTTATTACTTTTTTTCTTTTCTTTTTCTTTTTAGAGAGGGAGAGGGAGGGAGAGTGTGTGTGCCAGGGAGAGGGGTGGAAGGAGAGAGAGAGAGAATCTTAAGCAGGTGTGGAGCCTGATGCAGAGCTCGATCCCATGATCCTGGGATCATGACCTGAATTGAAATC
Organism: Cryptoprocta ferox; assembly: GCA_028646485.1. Classification (NCBI taxonomy): domain Eukaryota; kingdom Metazoa; phylum Chordata; class Mammalia; order Carnivora; family Eupleridae; genus Cryptoprocta; species Cryptoprocta ferox. Next base: position 120,570,465 of record CM053560.1, on the reverse strand, counting down.
AGGAGTCGGACATCCCACCAACTAAGCTATCCAGGTGCCCCTAGCTTTTCTTAAAATGTGATTGATTCTCTTCCAGTTGAGCCTCTTACTGCTTTATTGAAATGAAATCTAGTGTCTCTTCTTAGACCTCTCCTGTTGCCACCTAAATTGTTCTGGAATTGCTGCAGAGGGGGTGGGGTGTGGGGAGCACATCAGCCTTCCTGCTCTGGAGGACATAGCAGGAATAGAGCCTGGTCATTCCAGGCCTTCCACCGTTGCTCACTACCCCATCTGACAGACAATAGCACGGGCTGCAGTGCTTCTCCAGAAGTGCTGACCCTCCTCCTGTGGGTACAGACGGGTCACCAGTGATCCACATTGGCGTTCCCTGAGTTACGGTTTCTAGGACCGCTGTGTGGCTCCAGGAACACTGGGTCAGCCCTGGTTTCATTGCTGTCTCTTCCGTTGTACCTCAGAGATCAACTCAGAGGGGAAATAGAGCAGCTCTCTTTTTGAATCATCAAACAAAAAGGGTGTTACCATACCTCCTCCCCCGAAATTTTCATGGCTCTTCACCCCATAGTACCCTCCTTGGTGGCTACTCTAGTAATTCTTAGTAATTTATCCTCCTAGGGAGACTCAGCTTTTTACTCAGTCTGCATCAGTGCTGGTAAAATAACTAGCTAGCACTCTTTTCACCAATAAAGAGTCTAAATGATTAATCTCTGGCAGAGCAGCCCTCTGGTGTCACCAGGCTGTACATTTATATAGGCATGTATATATGGGGTATTTCTGTGTCATGTACCCAGCAGAGAACTATCTCTTGGTTCAAAGTACCAAGCCATGTATTAGAGGAAGGGGGGATGGTGAACGTGAATAAAATCTAGACCCAGGTTTCAAAGGAGCTTATGATATTTTATTGTCTAATATCCTAAACTAATGTTTTTACTTCCAAAGAAGAGACTAGACAGGGAGGATAGGGAAGTATTGAGTGTGTTAGTACTCTGTCATCTTAGTGCAGTGCAGAGCGGTTAAGATACCCATCTAACAACTAATGGATAGAGGGATAAAATCTAACAACCTGCCCATCCTTAGCTTGCTAGATGACCACTGAGTAAATGAATAAATTGTCTACCAGAGTCCTAAACTCATATTCAGAATCTGTTCTTTCAGCGTCTCTCACAGATGTAACATTGCCTCATTAGCGTCTTCGTTATACACGGTACTCTATTAGTAAGGTAATTTTATACCGTAGCTAAATATGTATTAGTAATTTTATGGTAACCGATTTTTTGGTTTTAACATAAAATTAATCTTGGTAAACTACATTAGATAAAACACATGGATTTTTCTGGGGTGCCTGGGTGGCTTAGTTGGTTAAGCATCCGACTCTTTTGATTTCAGCTCAGCTCGTGATCTCACAGTTTGGGAGATCGAGCCCCGTGTCAGGCTCTGCGCTGATAGTGTGGAGCCTGCTTGGGACGCTCACTCTCTGCCCTTCCCCCTCTCGTGTGCACTGTCTTTCAAAATAAATAAACATTAAAAACAAAAACAAAACACATGGGTTTCCCAGAAAAAATGTTTTTACTATTGATACTATTGCATATTATACAATAGTTACAAGTGGAGCTAAAACTTAAAAATTTTATTTACAAACTTTTCCAAGCTTTAAGAATTGGGGAAAAACTTTGGAATCAAAATGGCCATTAAAATTCTTCTAAAAGAAAAAAAGTTTTGTGTTCTGGACCATGCATCCTTTTCAGTGTCAAATAAATACAGAAAATACTCCTTTTTAGGAAAGATGTGAAGGGAAATGGCAGAACACGGGCCAGATGTCTGAAAAACAAAAGTTCATTGTGATGATACTTTTTAAAGGCAAAAGGAGAAAAGTTAGTCCTTCAAGACTTGGAAAGCCTCTCCCATCAATCATGCTACTGGCTAAGGCATGTTGAATTCCTTTCCATGGTCCATTCCTTTGTGAAAAGATTTAAAAGCAGCTAACATCATAATAGCAGCGACCCAGTTTGAAATCCTAAGGGGAATATTTCCAAATTCACTTTACATACAGTGCTGTAATCCCTTCTGTGTACAGTTAATTTTCTGTACCATGGTCTCTTACGAGCTTGGTGCTGACTGGGAACCCTGAAGACAGTACTGAGGTCAGTTGAAGAGGATTTAAGAAGTCATGCATAAGGTTGAGGGCCTGAGCTGATGTGCAGTGGTGTTCTGGAACTGATGATGTGGATTCGAGTATTTCTCTTTATTTCACCTGTCCAGTGCATCCAGCTCCTAGTCTGTCACACATAGTCCTTTTAGGATTGTCATTCTAAATTACAGATTTGAAAAACTACTCCTACAAGTTAAAATCCTTCACTTAAATAATTTGCCAAAAGTGTTGTGGTTGCAGTGACAGAAGCCCTTAATGGGTTCATAACCACATGTTATCATGAGTACCAGGAATTAGGGGTATTTAAAAAAAAGCCAATGTATATCAATGATCTTAATTTCTTGGAGTGAATGTTCTTGAGAACTTATAAAATGCATTGTTTTAGGCACAACTTCTTAATGCAAATTCAGAGATTTAATTGTTACTTTTGGATCTAAATCACTTTGCAATACAATACTTTCAAGGTGGTGTGGAGTAATTTCTGTCGTAGTTTTGGTATCTTGGCAAAACTTGGGGTTCATAGTTTGTTTTTATTAAAGAGCTTTTGGGGCGCCTGGGTGGCTCAGTTGGTTAAGCGTCTGACTTTGGCTCAGGTCATGATCTCACAGTTCATGGGTTCAAGCCCCACGTCGGGCTCTGTGCTGACAGCTAGCTCAGAGCTGGAACCTGCTTTGGATTCTGTGTCTCCCTCTCTCTCTGACCCTCCCAAGCTCATGCTGTCTCTCTCTCAAAAATAAATAAAACATTAAAAAATTAATTAAAGAGCTTTTGAGTATTAAATAGGTTTTTCACTTATTAATAGTGATTTGATTTGTATTTATGAACCAGTCTTTGAAAAAGTAAGTTTTAAATAGATACATTTAAAAAGATTATGTTTTCATGGTTATTTTATAGCTATTAGCATTTTTTTTACTTGATTTCAGTATGTTGCTTTTGTGACATCAGAAAACTATAGTTTTAGGTCAAACTGTATAATTGTGAAGAAAAACTAACTGGCAGCATATGGGTTATTGCCTAATAACTATTGTCTTCAATGTATAAAACATTTATTTTGTTTCATATTTTATTTGAACTTGTTCTGTTTACTTCATCTTTAAATTGTTTTAACCTGTTAAAAGTTTTAAGTCATATTGTCTTTTCTGCAAGTAATTTTAAAGGTAATAATTGTTTTAGTGAATGAAAAATTTTATGATTTGCCAAGGGTTGATGTAATGAGAAGTAATTGAAATTTAGTGTGATATGATTTGTTACCAACCCCTCCCCTCGCTGCTGACAGCTACATCACAGTTCTTTGTTGAATCCTTTTTACTGTTCCTTTTTAAAAAATCAGATTTTACACAGATATGTTGTTGTTTCCAAACAAATTGTGTTAGTTAGTGTTGTGTATTTATTTTTAAGTCAAAACTGTGGCTGTCAGAGGATTTAAAAAATTAATGTCCTTACATACTTACAACAAATGTCATTTGTTGGTTACACATCTTCTCTATTTCTTGGATAGATCTAGCAACATTCCTGCTCCTGACTTACTCTGAAAGAGAATTAAAGGCTGGCAAGTCTGTTTTGATGATTTTTTTCTTTTTAATTTCAAAACTTTGGTATTTATTGGGGCACCTGGGTGGCTCGATCGGTTAAGCATCTGACTCTCGATACCGGCTCAGGTCATGATCTCATGTTTCGTGAGATTGAGCCCTGCATCGAGTCCTGCTGATAGCATGGAGCTTTTGTGGGATTCTCTCCCTCTCTCTCTGTACCTCTCCCGTTCATTCACTTGCTCTCTCTCTATCAAAAATAAATAAACATTAAAAAAATTGTTACTTATTATTTTAGTGTGAACTTTCTGTAGTATCAGTGTCTTAGTATTTTTTAGGAGAAACAGCAGGTTTTGTAGAAGTCCTATGATTTACTTATACATTTAGGTTCTTAACATGCATCTATTTTCCCTAAATGAGATAGTTTTTAGTGTAATTTTATGGTCATTATTGTAAAATGTTGAAATAATCAAGTTTGTTGGAAATAATAGCTGAAAAGTACAAATGGATGCTTAGAGGAATTCAGAATCTTTCTTTCCTTTATCCATTTGTCCCTTCTTTTAAAATTTAAGTATGTATTTTTATGAAAGAAGGTTTAAGTTTTTTATAAGTAAGATTAAAAATCTAATTATTTAAATCTTCAGTTGAGTAACCAAAGAAATATTTATATAATTTTATCTTCGCCTGACGTGAAAAAGGTGTTTTATCCAAAGCAGAGCAAATATAGTCTGGAAAAGATGTTCGAAAACCGTGCACAATCATGCATATTGTTGCATGTATCCCAAACCCAAATTACAGTTTTTGTGGTGCTGTTACTGGGTGGCTGAATAGTTTACCTATTTGAGCATATGAGACACTTTTTCTTCACTAATTTTTCTGCATAACCAGTGAAGGAAGATTTGCTCATATTATCTTTTATACTTGTTGCCTTGTAGTCTGTGCACACACGAGAGGGACTGCTCGTGTTCAGAGATAAATTCCCATGCTGCGTTCACTTGAGGTGAAACGATCCGCTGGCATAATTGAATATATACTTTATACATATCAGATCCCTACGTTACTTAGCAGTCTTAAGAACCAAATATGTTTAGCGAGTGATCTAGTATAGACTATAGAATACTGTCAATTTTAAATGAAAGAGAAAAATGAGTTTTATTCTTTTTGTCTTTTGGGGTTCTTAACATAGTATATCCAGTCAGCTTCTTAAATCTATACCAAATACTAATTTTACTTATTCTGTACTTCTTAAGAATTTTTTTCTCGAGTATCAGTCATCATTTATATTTTATTTGAATGCTCTTGGTGGTGCCTATGATATCCTGTGAAATTGCTTTTGGACTTTATGGCTGAAGTTATTTAAGTTTCCTGCACTTAGAAGTCCATGGAGCCTTGAGAACTGTGAACTTCCAGTAAACCAAAGCCTATAAACTTAATGTCACTTAATCCTTCTGTCTCCATTTTCTTGCTCAGTGTGCTACATAGGTTTTAACTTGGTGCGTTCTGTTTAATATACCTTCTATCACTAAAATCCAACATCCTTAAATCTATGCTAACTCTAATAGGTTTTATTTTATCAAGGGCATGGAGTGAGTGTTGAAACTCTGTTTCCGCTACTAACAGACATAAGAGAAGATATGAGTTATGTTTATCTCCTATCGATAGTTTCAACTTCTAACCACTTCTGAATCAGAAACTATGTAAAGTTATGACATATAAACAGAAAAGCTAGAAATAGCACTTCGATTTCCTTACCTCCGGGGCACTGTCTGCAACCGATTGACAAAGTGTGACCTGCACACAACTTGTTTTCCTTCACATCACATTCAAAAGTCCTCTAAATAATATCTTATTAATCTTTATAACAATGTCAGTAATTATGTTCCTGGCATGAGTTAATAATTTATTTGAACTATTGCCCACTGAATTTTTTAAACATCTTTATAGAGGTACAATTTACACAGCATAAAATTTACCATTTTACATGTTCAATTTGGTGAATTTTATTAAATGTACCCAGTTGAAGAACCTTATCGTAATCTAGTTTTAGAAAATGCCCATCATCCCCCAAAGTCCCCCAGTTCTTTCTGTCCCTAGCCCCTGTTCCTACCGCCAGTCAACCACTGATCTTCTATTTCTGTAGTTTTGCCTTTTCCAGAAATCATGTATAAATGCAAATCATGCAATATGTAGCCTTTTGTGTCTGGCTTATTTTACTTAGCCTAATGTTCTTGCATGTATGTTGTTTCAGGTTTTAGTAGTTTGGTTTTTCTAATTGCTAAGTAATATTGTATGGATATGGCATATTTTATTTATTCACTAGGTGATTGACTATTAAATTGTTTTTAATTGGGGCTGTTATGAATCATGTTGCTGTGAACATTTGTGTGCAAGCTTTTTGTGAGCACATGTTTTCCTTACTCTTGGGTAAACGCCTAGAGGAGTAAAACTGCTATATTGTGTGGTTAGCTATATTTTTCACTTTGAAGGAAACTGTTAAGCTATATTCCAAGGTGGCTGTATCATTTACATTCCTGCTAGCAGTGTATGAGGGTTCTGGTTCCCCCTTATTCTTGCCAACATTTGGTATTTTCAGTCTTTTTACTGTGGCTATGCTAGTGGCTGTATAGTAGTAACTCATTATGATGTTATTTTGCATCTCCCTAATAACTGAAGATTAAGTATCTGCGTCCTTCCAAAATTCGTATGTTGAGATCCTAACTCCTAACATGATGGTATTAGGAATTGGTGCCTTTGGGAGGTAATTAGGTAATTGAGGGCATAGCCCTCAAGAATGAGATTAGTGCCTTTAATAAAGGAAGCCCAAGAAAGTTCCCTCACTGCTTTCACCATGTCAGGTCACAGAGAAACGATAGGTGTAATAAGTAAGAAGGCAAGCCCTCACTAGATATGGGACCTGCCAGCACCTTGATCTTGGACTCCCCAGCCTCCAAACAGTGAGAAATTTCTGTTATTTTTGTTTTGTTTGTTTGTTTGTTTGAGAAAGAGCACACAAGTGGGGGTGATGGGCAGAGAGAGAGAAAAAGAGGGAAAATATCAAGCAGACTCCATGTCTAGTGTGGAGCTGGTCTCAGGGCTTGATCCCATGATCCTGGGAGCATGACCTGAGCCAATATCAAGAGTTGGACACTCAGCCGACTGAGCCACCCAGGTGCCCCAAATTTCTGTTTTTAAGCCACCCAGTTTATGGTATTTTTATTATAGCAGCATGAACAGACTAAGACATTATTTTTTTGTTGTACTTAACTTACCATTTCTTTGGTGAAGTGTATCTATTTAGAAATCGTTTGCTCGTTTTAAATTCAGTTGTTTGTGTTATTAGTATTAGTTTTAAGAGTTCTTTTTATGTTCTGATGTTAAAGGATAATTCTCACAAAAAATGATAAGGTAATGATTTCTATACAGTTATAAACATGTTTAGGATGTGTTAAACCTTCTACTCAACTTGTTAAATGAGATATTACAACCAATTCAAAGGAGGATGCAAAGAACAGAACATTTATAGATTAAGAATATTGAAATGAACTTCAAATGGAAGCAAAGCTGTTTTTTTTTTCCACAGAGAGGGTCTTCCTTCCATTGAGCATAATTTATTTTTGTGTTTATAAATAATGATTACATTGCTATCAGAAATCTACAACTTACAGAGTTGTGAAATACCTCCCATAGAATGGGAATCAGACAACTTGGAAGGATGTGTTAGGGACCAAGGGTTAGGCAGCTCTGACGTATGGGCCAAATCTGACCCTCCACCTGATTTTGTAAATAAAGATTTATTGGAAGACAACCATGCCCATTCATATACATACTGAAAGTACAGTGGCAGAAGTGAATAGTTGTGACAGTGACTCTAAGGTTCGCAAAGCCAAAAATGTTTACTTAGATGACTGTTTACAAGTTTGCCAACCCTGATTTTTGTCTGGATGCAAATCCTTTATCAGATATATTATGTATAAATATTTTCTCCTAGTCTGTGCTTGTCTCTTCACATTCTTTCATTTTATATATGGGATATTCAGTTGTTCCAACATAATTTGTTGAAAAGACTGTCCTTTCTTTGTTGAATTTTCTTGGTACCTTTGTTGAAAATCGGTTGTCTATAAACATATGGGTTTATTTCTAATATACCTTCTATTAGTCTTTACATCTCTCCTTATGGCAATACCATATTGGCTTAATTACTGTAGCTTTATAGGTAGTTTGAAAGGAGGCCATGTAAGTCTTCTAGTTTTGTTCTTTTTCTTTTCAGATTTCTTTTGAAAAATCAAATTTCATTGATATTTTTAGAATCAGAATTATTTTTTCCTTCTTTTTGGGCATTTCATCTATATACATGTTTCTTTATGTAGCAATAAGAAGATAAAGGTGAGAGTCAGGTGCCTGGGTGACTCAGTCAGTTAAGCATCCAACTTCAGCCCAGGTTATGATCTCACAGTTCAGGGATTCAAGTCCTACGTCAGGCTCTGTACTGGTGGCTCAGAGCCTAGAGCCTGCTTTGGATTCTGTAGCTCTCTGTCTCTCTCTGCCCCTCCCCTGCTCACGTTCTCTCTCTCTCAAAAATAGATAAACATTAAAAAAATAAATAAAAAGATGAGAGTCTGGAAGATCTTTTATCAAAGTGATTGATGGGGATTATTACACTATCGAGTATAATTTCTAATCAGTTGATTACTTGCTTTTATTTGTTTAATGTAATTTATGACTTTAGGCTTATGTCTCTAATTTTATTGTGCCTCCCACAGCAGTGTGCTTCCTATCAATAATATAGAGACAGTGAAGGGCCAGACAAGGGGGCCAGATGGAAATGGTGTGTGTCGTGATTTCAGTAGTATGGACAGTTGATGAATAGCCTTGAGAGCGAGGGAGATTGCCTCTGCTTATCCAGCCCCTGTGACCTGCTTCTGGTCCTCACTGATGGCCAGATCTTGGTGTTGGGAGTTGAGCAAAAAGAAGATAAAAGCTTTGGGTTTTGTCTCATATCAGATTACTTAAATGCATTTCAGTGTTGTATAGAAATCATGGAAATATGTATAAAAAGATTAGATGAAAGGATACCAAACAATTTGGATGACTCCTGGAAGACTTCTATTCTTTGTGGCTTCTTTATAAATACATATGAATGTCTGTATTTGCTAAAGCTTAGGAAGTAAATATTGTGGACATCTTTGTTTTTCTTTAAATCATATTTGATCAGACTTACAAGACCTATTATAACACTCAAATTTTAATTTTTCTATAATGTTTAAATTCTGGTATTTATATACATTTCATCCTTATAAAAATACAGATTTTATAGCATATGCTTGATTTTTTAATTCTTTTATAGAAAGAACTAAAGTACAATAAATACTACTTTGAAATTTATCTATATTTAACAAAATGTTTATAAGAGAAATAACACTCAGATGTTGCTAGCACTAAAATTCTCTCAATACCCTTAGGAGTCAAGCTTTAGCTTTTGATAAAAGTATCAGGTGTGTTTAAAATATTTTAAGGTATGTTACCTAACAACTTAAACCCCTTTGCTATGCTAGTTAGGGGAAAGTAAAATTTGGAATTTGGAAAATTGTATTTTCCTACTATATTTTTATGTCATTCTAAAATCTGAAAATAAACAAAGTGACTTTGTTCTTTTGAAATCCTTCTTTCTGTTCCTTTAGTCAGGTCCCTGAATGCTCTACTTAGTTTCTCTAAACAGTGCTCTGCATAAAATAAGTTAGTAGATCTTCATAAAAATTGTGCTGAATAACTTCTCATTTCTTCCTTACTGCTTAGAAAAAGAAGGCAGTATTTCCGTATAGTCATTGAGACATTAAGCCTTGAATGGTAGTAGTTTATTTTCAACACCAATTGATTAGGCTATTTTAAAAGAATACTTTTGTTAGACGTTTGTATTTCTCCCTTTGTCTTCATTTAATTATTTTTTAGTATTCCTCCGTATTAGGCTAAATTACTTTGGTATCTCTCATTAAAAATTAAATATCTTAAAATGATCTGGCTTTTAAGAAGACGAGCAGACTAATGATGCCGAGCCTTTCCTCTTTGCTGTTGGCCCAGACGTTGCCCGCTTTGGTTTCCTAATTTAGTAACAGAAATAAAACTATGCACGACTGGGCAGGTTTGGCATGCCGGCATCCAGCCAGGAAGCATGGATTTCTTAAGCAAGTAGACCGATGGGGATTTGCGGAAAACAGGGATTACGTTACGTGAGCTTTGTGCTTTGCAAATCCCTATTTAAAGGAACTCAGCTAACCCACTGCCTCTAAAATAAAAGGCAGTTTTGTTTAAACACACATGTATCTAAATGATGTATCGTTTCCTTTCCCAAAATTACCCTTCATCTTTATGTTTTTAATTTTTTATTTTTGTAAACTTGAAGCACACCTTCTCTTTTAGTAAAGAATACAGCAAATTTAGTTAACTCTCTCCACTTATTTTATACATTTGTAATACCTTTCAAAATAACATCATATGAAAGAGTTGGTAATATACATACGTGATGTGCTTCTGTGTGAGGAAATGAAAGAAAACTCTGAAAGAGATCCATTTAAAACAGCACCAACACCAACTTGGTTTTACACACTGCCCCTGCTTTGCTGGACAGCCTTGGTTCCTGTGATCTCTTAACGCTGCGTGGGTCTCATTAATGTTCCACATCATGGGATGCGCACTGCACTCTGGGAGGGTTTGCAGTAGTTGTTTTCTTGAATATTTGAGCACTGGCTGCTTTTCCTCCTCGTTGGTGCCTCTTGTCTGGCATATCCTCAGTCTTCTTAAGGTCCATTGCCTCTGAATTTAGAGAAGAGCCTTGAGGCCTAAGGACTTTCTCTTCCCACTTTTTTTTCTCCTTCAAACTTGTATGTGTTTCTTTGTCTTTCATTGTCAGATGAGGGCCAGCTGTCCACCCTGAAGATCTTTTTTTTTAATTTGGCTTCAGACTGTTTGTAAACACTGGAGGCAGGCCATTCTGAAGATATTTCCATAGAGGAAGAGAATCTCTCATCCCTTGTAAGATTTTTGACAAATAGGAGTCAACAATTAATTCTTTTCTCATATTTGGGAGGATGTGGGTCAGGTATGGAGGAGGATACAGTGTGCATACTCCAGATCTTAGTATATGATCATTCGCTGTAATATGGAACAAAATGGATTTACTCTAAATTTAAGTAGTCAAATTATATCACAGCAGCTTTAGAGTCAGTAAGATTTCTCATTGTAAGATTGCCATCTACAAGGGTAGGAAAGAATACTAAAACATCACAAACTTTTTGGCCAAAAGTAGTCAGACAGTTACTAATCTATAAAAATAGTTTTTAAAATGACCTATTCCTCCACTCTAAAATAAAAATGTTTATTTTCGAGAGAAAGAGAGCACATGGGAGAAGAGAAGAGAGAGAGCGGGACAGAGGATCCAAAGTGGGCTCTGCACTGACAGCCCAATGCAGGGCTCGAAGTCATGAACTGATCATGACCAGAGCTGAAGTCAGATGCTTACCCTACTGAGCTACCCAGGTGGCCTCCCTATTCCTCTACTTTTTAAATATCTGAATAGGGCAAACGCCCAGCCCTAGCATCAGGATTTCTCCCTCGTTCTCCCGTCCATACCTCTTCCTTCTACCTCCTGATTCATTCCAGTGCTCTTAAAATCCATATCCCATGAGGACTGACTTAGAGTTCCTTGGCCTTTGGCCTTACCTTTGGTTTCCTGAGACAGAGGACACTGTTCTAACAAGGTTTTGGTTGACTTAGAGATGGGCAGAGGAGAGGTCTCTGTTGTCAGAGACAGAAAGTGCTATTTACTGGTTACTGTGTAAATCTGAACATGAGTAAAGTCTAGTATGTAGATATTTTTGCTTAATAAATTTAATCTTTTAAATACATTGGATTCATATTATAATTGTTAGTAGTAGTAGCAGCAGTAGTAGTAGTCGCAATAATAATACCTTAATAGTTAATTTAAAAACTGGTAAGTTTTACTCCTCCAGATAATCAAGAGATGATTATTATCATCGGTAGTGCGTTTACTAAGTATTTAAACTAAGCTGGGCATGCTATTTAATGCTTAACTACAGGGGATCCTCGGTGGCTCACTAGATTGAGTGTCTGACTGTTGATTTCGGCTCAAGTTATGATCCCAGGATTGTGGGACTGAGCCCTACATTGGACTCCACGCTGAGTGTAGAGCCTGCTTAAGATTCTCCTTCTGCCCTTCTCTGCCCCTCGTGCTCTCTCTCAACCTCTAAAATAAAATAATAAAAAAAGATACTGCAATTGAGAATCTTGCGAAGGTGCAGTATACTATGCTCATTAACAGCAAGAAACTATACCTGACCCTGGTCATTATGGGCTTTCTTCCAAATGTGATGGAAAGCCTCTGAAGGATCATGAGCAGGGGAGTGAGATGATACGACTTAAGTTTAAAGGGATCATTTGGGCAACTGTGTACACAAGGAGCCAAGGAGAAACACTGGGAGACAAGTTTGGAGTCCGCTGAAATAACCCAGGCAGGAAGTGATGGTAGCAGAACTGTTGATGAGAAGCAGTTGGATTTGGGTTTATTTAGTGCTTTATGACGTTTCAGTGTTTCACGCACTTTGTCTTATTCTCAGGGCAGGTTTTATCCCTAATTATAAATAGGAAATCTGGAGGCACAGAAAGATTATGAGCCTTATACAAGTTTACCTAATGAGGTAGAATCGAGACTTACGCCCGGTCTTCTGATTCTCAGGCCAGTGTTTTTCCCAAGCTGTTACCAGTAATACATAGTAAAATAAAATTACTGTACTAGCCAGTGGCACTATATTAGTTATCTATTGCAGCATAACAAATTACCACAAATTTAGCAGCTTAAGGAAGCCCATACATTTCTTGTCTCAGTGTCTGTGGATCAGGGGTCTAGGCACAACTTACCTGGACCTTCTGCTTAGAGTCTCACAAGGCCGCAGTGAAGGTTGGGCTGGCAATGATTGTGGGCTCATCTGAGACTCAAATGCAGAAGGATGTACTTTTAACTGAAGATCCGTTATTACTGTTTATTGTGTGTGTGACTGGGACAAAAAGGGTTGAATTCATATAGTGAGTCTTAGTGTGTTAGCTATCTGACGAAGGAATTCTTGACTGTTTTCGCTGCTCAAGGGAAAGAATTCTATTAAAGAACGGTGCCCTTCCTTCTTATGTCAGCTTTAGATATGTACACTTAGCATTTGGAGTATATTTGTTCATTATCATCTGTAAGAATCTTAGTGTCCAGACTGTGTTGGGTGTTATCTGGCCCCTTATTTTGCTGCCACTGCTACATACCCTAATTAGGCCTGCTAATGGTTATTTTCTATTTTGCTTCCTAATTGACTTTTACTGTTGCTTTTAATCCAGTGTGAGGGTGATATTTTGCTGGTTCTTTGGCTGATGAATTGAGAAAACTACTATTGGAACCAATCTCTGGGTTCAGAAGCCACTGAACCATCATTAGAATCTCTAGTTCTGCAGCTTTTCTGAATTCAACCCCAGCTTAGTTGATTTTTCTACTAGTCTTTCTTTTTAGACATTCAGCTGAGGGAAGCTGTCCGTAAAAAGCTTTTTGGTACTCTCATTCACAAATTCTTCTATTAGTCTGTTTTCTTATGCTTTCTGCTTTACTTATTTGAAGATCTCTGCTTACAAAATTGGCAGGCTGGATAATTCAGCCCAACCCTCTTTTAAGGACAATTAGAAAAACTGGAGGGGGAAAAAATCTCTTTTGAAGGCTCTGGTGAGCTAAGAAGGTGGTAAAGAATTCCCAGGCCAAAGAGATTGCAATCTTTACAAGCTATTTCCCACTGAAACAAACCTGAGTTGCTTGGCTGAAGCACAGCATGTAGAAGATTCATGTAGGATGTGTGTTGCCAGAAAACAGTGAACCAATCAAGGACTGCTGTGGTCACGTGAAAATAATATAGAAGTCTAGGTGGACAGTTTGACCATCAAAGAGAATATTAATAGAAATGGATTGAGATACATCAGATGTATTAACTTCTTTGTGTTCATAATGACACTCTTTAAACAAAAAAAAAACTTAGTAAACGCTGGAGGTTGATAAAGGGAACAACCTGTTCTCTGAAAAATTTAAAGGGAAAGAATTAAACATTATTCTGCCTTTTCTAAACCAATTCTGTATCAGGGCAACTAGCTGAATGAAGGAGAGTTTTTCTATGTGGAACAATTATAGCTAATACTTATAGAATGTTGAAATTAGAGGGGCACCTGAGTGGCTCAGTCAGTTCAGCGTCAGACTTCGGCTCTGGTCATGATCTCACGGTTTGTGGGTTCAAGCCCTGCATCGGGCTCTGTGCTAACAGCTCAGAGCCTGGAGCCTGCTTCAGATTCTGTGTCTCCCCCTCTCTCCCCCTCCCCTGCTTATGCTCTATCTCTTTCTCTCTCTCTCAGAGATAAATAAACGTTTAAAAATTTTAAAAAAAGAATGTTGAAATTAGAAAAATCAATACTTTGTAATATCTAATGAAATAATATATTGCAGCAAAGGTCGTTAATAGCTTCCTAAACCACTAGGTAAGAAGTTTATAGAGAACTTTGTACTGGATGGATCAGGCTGATGACACCTGAATTCACTAATTAATCTTGACATTATTGAAAAGTGGGTCAAGTAGACATTATATGCTTCCCAATTGGATGCAATTGGAAATATATAGCCCTATCCATAAGATACAGTCTTATTTAAGCTTTTCTAACTACCAGTTTGCAGGGAATACAAGGGATAGGTAAATATTTTAAATGATACCATGAAGATACAATAAGTCATATTTGGAATGTTGGAAATTCCACAATAGATATCCATTTTTTTAAAATGAAAACATGAAACAAAAGGGAGGGACTGTTACAAATTAAAAGACTAAAGAATCATGTCAGCCAAATGCAGTTTGTTGGGCTTTTGTTTAGATTTTGATTTAAAAACACTTTTTTTGTAAATATCAGGGAATATTGATCATGGATAGTATATTAGACAATATTAAGAAATTCTTGATTTTATTAGATATAATGATAGTATTGTGGGTTTACTTTTTAAAAGTCCTTATCTGTTATATACTGAGGTATTTTTGCAGGTGAAATTCTTCATTAGGTGAATTTGAAATAAAGCAGCCTCTGTATGGATTGAAGCCCAGCTTCCAGTCATCTAGGCTGTCAAAACCATGAAAATTTCTGACATTGCATTCAGATTGCTTATGTCCCCAAGTGCCTGACAGAATCAAGTAGGAATTTTCTCAGGCACAAGATAGCATTATCCTAGGTCTCAAATTATTTCTATAACCTGTTTTTCAAATATAAAGTTAACCTTCCAGAATGTGTAGAATAACATACTCTACAACTCAAGAATATACATTCTTTTCAACCACATGGAACATTTACAAAAAATGAACAAGAAGTAGAACACTATCTTTGTCCTAGCTCCTGTCTCTGCCATTGTAGCCTGAAAGTGATCAAGGACAATATGTTAATGATGCACATAAATAATAAGTGAAACTTTATATAGAAACAGATAGTTGGCCAGAATTGGCATGGAGGGACATAGTTTCCTCCTACTTGACATAGATTGTCAAATAATGAAAAGGTAAGTCTCATCATGGGGGAAAATATTTGCAATACATGTAACTGACAAAGGGCTTCTGTCTATAGTGAACTCCTACAAATCAATATGAAAAAGACCAACAGTCTAGCTTAAAAAATCAGCGGTGGGTTGAGGGTGGGTGCACCTAGGGGCCTCAGTCCATTAAGCGCCTGACTTAGGCTCAGGCTATGATCTCGTGGTTTGTGAGTTTGAGCCCTGTGTCGGGTTCTGTACTGACAGCTTGGAGCCTGGAGCCTGCTTTGGAGTCTGTGTCTCCCTCTCTCTCTGCCCCTCCTCCACTCATGCTCTGTCTCTCTCTTAAAAATTATTTTTTTTAAGTTAAAAATTTTTTTAAAAACTCAGCAAAAGTCTTGAATACATACTTCCCTAAAGAGGAAATCCAAATGCCCAATAAATATATGTTAATATGCTGAGCTTCATTAATCATTAGGGACGTGCAGATTTGAAATCACAATAAGATAGATAGCAACTATACTCAGAAAGAATGACAAAGGAGCGCCCGGGTGGCTCAGTTGGTTAAGCGTCCCACTTTGACTCAGGTCATGATCTCACAGTTTGTGAGTTGGAGCTCTGCGTAGGGCTCTGTACTGACAGCTCGGAGCCTGGAACCTACTTCAGATTCTGTGTCTCCCTCTCTCTGCCACTTCCCCCTCATGTTCTGTCTCTCTCTCTCAAAAATAAAAATATTAAAAAGAATGATAAGGGGCACCTGGTGGCTCAGTCGATTAAGTGTCCGTCCAGCTCTTGGTTTTGGCTCAGGTCATGATCTCATGGTTTGTGGGTTTGAGCCCCACATCAGGCTCCACAGTGTCTGTGGAGAGCCTGCTTAAGATTCTCTCTCTTTCCCTCTCTCTCTGCCCCTCCCCCACTCACACTCTCTCTGTCTCTCTCAAAATAAACATTAAAAAAATGACAAAACTAAGTATTTATGAACATGCGAAACGGCGGGGGCTGTCATACCTTATAGTGTTAATGATGTGCATACTCTGACCAAACAGTTCTAGACTTATGCTTGTATATGAACCAAAAGAGATGTACAGTAATGTTCATTAAGTTCACAGTATTCATAATTGCCCTAAACCAGAAAGGACACAAATGTCTTCTAACAATAGAATGGATGAAAGTGGTTAATTTACACAATGGAACATTGTACAACAGTGAAAAGAGGCAGGCAGCTACATTTCACAATATGTTTATATCTCACAAATACAACATTGAGCGACAGAGGCCAGTCACAAAGAATGCATGTTCTATGATTCCAATTATATAAAATTATAAAATAAGCAAAACTAAATCAATCTTCAAGGATGCTTAATTGGGTGGTAAAAGTGAAAAGATAAAGAGGTGATTTTCATAAATGTCAGGATTGAAAAGTCTCTTTTAGGGACTTCAACTTCCAGGAGGGTGTAGTTTGTTGAGTCAGGTGAATGCTTCCACTGTTAAAACAAAAAGGTTAAACCAGATAAGTTTCAAAAATCTTATTTTTAAAAGTATCAGAAACTGTGGAAGCAATTTTGAGACCAGTGATTATTTATCTTTGTATCTCCTGCAGCTTTTCGTTCCCTGCCTTTCACGTGGGTAGTCAATTAATACTGAATGAATGAAAATAAAGTGAGAGGCAAAGCACATATCTGGAATGGAAGATGGAGAAAAATGTTCCCTGCTTCCCATAGAGTTGAAGGAGAAAGGACAATATTATCTGGGTACCCACGGGAGGGAGACTTGTCACACTGGATCCTACATGGGACCCTAAGATATTATGCTATGAAAATTTGAGAGTCTTGTTTTAGTCCTCTATTAAATATGGAGGCATATGACTTATGATAACGCATTTAAAAACACACCCATTATTTATGTTTTGGGAAATTAAATTTTTCTGTCTTATAGTCTTACTTCCTTGTTATTTTTTGTACTTTTTTCATTGTGAAATTTTGGGAAAGCCATGATGCTGGCTCATTACCTTTGGAATCCTCGAATCTTAGCACAGGAATAGACCTTATATGGAACATGCTATTTCCTCATAATTAGATCGAGGTTATATATTGTGGCAAGAATACCATGGAAGAGATCTTGTGTTCTTCTCAGTGCATCATATGGGGAGGTACATGATATTATTGTGTCTTATTACTTGTGATTGACCTTGATCCCTTGGTTAAGCTGATAGCTATTGTGTTTCTCCACTTTGAATTTTCCCTTTGTAACTGATAAGTATCTAGAAATACTTTGAAAGTGTCATTAAGCTGTTTTTCCTCAGACCTTCACTTTCTGATTTTAGCATTCATTAGTGGATCTTGACTACAATAGTGATTACTGTGATGTTTGTCTAATGTAACATTTGTATTTCCCTCATTCCTTCTACATTTATTAATTGAAATCCTGTAAGGAATTCTCTTTTATTTATTTATACTAGTAAGAACTCACAGATATTTGTTTCTATGGGTTATAATCCAGTGCCATTATTTTGTTGTTCAAATTGTCCCATGTTAGCCACTGGGGGTTCCTTCTGGTTGGCTCCTGTGTCTTTTTGACATTTCTCCATACTTTTTCAAGCACTTCCTTATTTTTCTCCCATCATGTTTCTGGCTTATTTTGTATTTTCTGTGTTTCATCCCTGGTTCCTTTCATTGGAGAGTGATGTTTAGAAACCCAGATCTAGGGTCGCCTGGGTGGCTCAGTCAGTTAAGCATCTGACTTCAGCTTGGGTCATGATCTCACGGTTCGTGAATTCAAGCCCCATGTCAGGCTTTCTAATGTCAGCACAGAGCCCGGTTTGGATCCTCTGTTCCTCTCTCTCTCTCTCTGTCCCTCTCCAGCTCATGCTCTCTCTGTCTCTCAAAAATAAACAAACATTAAAAACAAAAAAAGAAACCCAGATCTGGGTTGTTTTTGCCAGTAATGTTTTTTCCAGTGCTTGGCATTGTGAAACTGAATTTTTTGCTAATAATGGATATGAAATCATTTTCAGTCATGATTTTATTAGCTGTCAAATAAGCTATCCTTCCCATTCTTAAATCACTTACACATTGGAAAAGCAAGTCCTCTATGAAAGTAACTTATAAAAATGTCTAGTAGGATAGAGCCATGCAGAAGAAACTGGTAGTACTTGACCTTTACATTAGGAGTTTTAATGCTGGAATCTTGATGTACTATGATAATCGTCTTCTCCTAATCTAGTAACCTTGTCAAAAAGCAAATGAAGTTAACATTGTTTTAGTTTACTCTTTAATTTTTTTATTAAAAAAGTTTTTTAATGCTTATTTTTGAGAGAGAGAAAGAGACTGCGTGCACACGAGTGGAGGAGGGGCAGAGAGAGACAGAAGGAGCAAAAGAATCCAAAGGAGGCTTCAGGCTCTGACGTGTCAGCACAGAGCCTGACATGGGGCTCAAACTCACAAACTGTGAGATAGTGATCTGAGCTGCAGTCAGACGCTTAACCGACTGAGCCACCCAGGCACCCCTGTTTTAGTTTTTCTTAATAGCTCAGTCTATACTGGTTCCAAATCAAATCATTCCTTTTTGTAAACATTTCTTAACAGATTTATTGAGGTATGTTTTATTACATACCATAAAATTCATGATACAAAGATTGAATGTTTTCCAAATGACTATTGTAAATTCTAAATTACTGGTAAATTTTACAGTTGTATCTTCATCACTATGATCCAGTTTTAGAACACTTTAATCACATGAAAAGTTTCCTTATGCCCAATTGTAATCAATTTCTATTCCCATTCTAAGACAGATCTTCTGATCTTCTGTCTCTATGGTTTTGCTTTTTATGGAGATTTCATATAAATGGAATCATACAGTATGTAGTATGTTGCGTTTGGGTGCTTTGACTTAGCTAAAGGTTTTGTTGTTAATTTATGTAGCTGCCTGCTTTGGTAGTTCATTCCTTTGTATATCTCTGATTTATATTTCATTGTATGGATATACAGTGTTTTCTTTATCCATTTACCAGTTCATTGATTGCTTCCAGTTTTTGGCAGTTATGAATAGTGTTAGGGACATTTGCATGCAAATGTTTGTGTGGGCATATGTCCTCATTTTTCTTGGATAAATACCTAGAAATAGAATTTCTGAGTATATCATAAGTGTATATTATCTTTAGAAGAAAAACTCTTTTTCAAAGTAGCTGTATCATTTCACATTCCCACGAGTAATGGGTGTGGGTTCTGTCTTTGCCACATCCTCATCAGCACTTGGTATTGTCCGTTGTTGTTTTTTTTTTTAATTATAAAAGACATCATCTTTTCTAGTGGATTATATAATGATGTCTCATTTTTTTTTAATGTTCATTTTGAAAGAGAGCACACATGTGGGAGGGGTGGAAAGAGGGAGAGAGAGAGAATCCCAAGCAGTCTCTGCACTGCCAGCACAGAACCCAACGTGGGGCTCTATCCCATGAGATCATGACCTGAGGCAAAATCAAGAGCAGGATGCTTAACTGAATGAGCCACCCAGGCACCTCTCATTGTGGTTTTAAGTTGTATTTCCCCAACACTAAGATGTTGAGCATCTTTTCATATGATAATTTTCCATTTCTTTGTGTTCTTTGGTGAAGTATCTATTTCTTAATTGAGTTTATTTTGTTACTGAGTTTTACAAGTTCTTTATATATTCAGATAGAAGTCTTTTATCAAATATATGATTTGCAAATATTTTCTCCCAGTCTCGGGCTTCCCTTTTTTTCCCCTTAATGATGTTTTTTTGAAGAGCAAAAGTTTTTAATTTTTATGAAGCCCAGTTTATAAATTTTCTCCTAAATTCTCTTGCTGGATTCATAATTTTATCTTTTATATTTAGTCTGGTCAGTTTTCAGTTGACTTGAGATTATATATAAATTCATTGGTTTTTGCATATAGATATCCAACTATTCTAGCAACATTTGTTAAAAAAATAAAAACTATCTTTACCTCATTGCCTTCGTACCTGTTTCTAAAATCAATGGGCTATAATTATATGAGTTTATTTCTAGACTCTGTATTCTGTTCCATTAGCCTATTAGTCTGGCCTTATGTCACTATCACTTGTGATATTATTATTGTTTTGTAGTAAGTCTTAAAACCAGGTAGAACTGGTTCTCCACAGCTTTTTTCTTCTTTTCTAAATTGCTTTGCCTACTTTGGGTGCTGTAATTTCTATATAAATATTAGGATACGCTTGTTAATTTTTTAGGGTTGGTACCATTTATCAAAAAGTGATAAAATTTGCCTAAGAAGGAATTAATGTGCCTGGTTTTTTCATTGTGTAAATATTTTAAATTGCTAGTTCAGTTTCTTTACTTGTTATATAGTTCTATTGATTTGTATTACTCCTTTAATCTCTCTTTTTTTAAAGATTTTATTTTTAAGTAATCTCTGCACCCAATGTGGGGCTCAAACTCACAACCCAGAGATCAAGATTTGTGTACTCTACTGACTGAGCCAGCCAGGCGCCCCATCTCCTTCAATCTTTTTGATAATTTTTAAGGAGTTTGTCCATTTCTTCCATACTGTCTCATTTTTGGCATGAAGTTATTCATAATGTTCCCATACAATTATTTTAATTTCTGTAGGATTATTCCTAATTTTGGTAATATGTATTCTCTCTTTCCCCCTCTCTTGCTCTCATTCTCTTTGGTTAGTCTAGCTAAATGTTTGCCAATTTTGTTCTTCTAAAGAACCAACTTTTGGTTTCATTGGCTCTCTCTGGTATTTTTGTTTTTTATAATTTATGGATTGTTACTCTGATTTTATTTCCTTCCTTCAACTTTGAATTTGATTTACTTTTCGTAGTCTAGCTCCTTGAGGTGGAAGTTTATATTAAATATTTTTAGATCTTTCTAGCTAGTGCTAGAAAGCATTTTAAAAGTGTAAATATGCTTATTAAAGCACAACTTTTGCAGCTTCCCATGAATTTTTAGTGTTGTGTTTTTGTTTCATTCAATTTAAGATATTTTATTAATTTTTTTTTTAATGTTTATTCATTTTTGAGAGACAGAGACAGAGCGCGAGTGGGGGGGGGGGCGGAGAGTGAGGGAGACACAGAATTCAAAGCAGCTCCAGGTTCCGGATTGTCAGCACAGAGCCCAATGCAGGGCTCAAACCCATGAACCCTGAGATCATGACCTGAGCCGAAGTCAGATGCTTAACTCACTGAACCACGCAGGTGCCCCCAATTTAAGATATTTTCTAATTCAGAATTTCTTCTTTGATTCATGAGCTGTTGTGAAGTGTGTTACTCAGTTTCCAAATGTTTGGGGATTTCTCAAACATCTCTGTTGATTTCTAATATAATTCTGTTGCAGTCAGAGAATATACTTGTATGTTTTCCCTTTTTAATTTAATAAGACTTATTTTATAGTCTAACACAGGGTTTGGCAAACTATGACCCACAGGCCTTTTGTTAAATGGCTTACAAGGTAAGAATGGTTTTTACATTTTAAAGGGTACTTTTTAAAAAGACAAAGAAGGTTATTATATAATGTTAAACGTGTCAGTCCATCAAGAAGATATAACAGTTGTAAATGTTTAATGTGTCCAACAGTGGAGCACCTAAATATACAAAGCAAAACCAACAGAGCTAAAAGGAGAGATAAACAGTAATAAAGTAATAGTTGGAGACATTAATACTCCATCCTCAACAATGGATGCATCATCCAGACAGGAAATCAATAAGGACGCTTTGGATTTGAACAACACCATAGACCAAATGAGCCTAACAAATGAGCCTATACAGAAAATTGTATCCAACAGCAGAATACATTTTCTTCTCAAGTGCAGATGGATCATTTTTTAGGATAGATCATGTGTTAGACAAGTCTTAGAAAATTCAAGAAGATTGAAATAGTATCCAGTATTTTCTCTGGGCCACAATGGCATGAAACTAGAAATCAGCAACAGGAAGAGAACTGGAAAATTCACCAGCACATGGAAATTAAGCAAGATTCTCTTGAACAACCAATAGAGTAAGGCAGAAATTAAAGAGGAAATTAAAAAATTTCTTGAGACAAGCAAAAATGAAAATACAGAGCATATGGGATGCAGTAAAAGCAGTTTTAAGAACAAAGTTTGTAGCAATAAACATCTACCTTAAGAAACAGTAAAGATCTCAAGCAAATCACCTAACTCTACACCTTAAGGAACTAGAAAAAGAAGAGCAAATTGAATCCAAATTTGGCAAAAGAGAACAAATAATAAATTTTAGAGCAGGAATAAATGAAATAGAGAACAGAAAAACAATAGAAAAGATTAATACAACTAAGAGTGAATTCTTTGAAAAGGTAAACAAAATTGACAAATCTGGGGCGCCTGGGTGGCTCAGTTGTTAAGTGTCCGACTCTTGATTTCAGCTCCAGTCATGATTTTGCGGTTCATGATCTCAAGCCCTTTGTCGGGCTCCTTGCTGGAGCCTTCTTCGGATTCTCTCTTACCACCCCTTCCCCGCTCGTGTGCATGTGCTCTTTCTCTCTCTCTCAAAATAAAGAAACAATAAAAAAATTAAAAAGTGTTTATACAAGAGATAGTAATGGAAAAAGAGAGAAAAATGACATGTGACATAATAAAAAATAGTAAAGCTACATATAAATATAACCTCATCATTAAGTGCATTAAATGGGAATATTCTAAACACTGCCATCAAAAGGCAGATATTTTCTAACTTGATAAAAAGCAATTATATCCTATCAAAAGAGATAAATTTTGAAGTCAAAAGTTGAAATAGGTGAATAGGTTCAAATAGGTTGAAAATAAAAAGGAAAAAGATACACCTGGCACGCAGCATGTATTAGCTGCAGGAGCTATTTTAAGAACAGATAAAATAGACTTAAGACAAAAAATATTACTGGAGGCAAAGAGGGAAAATTCATAAAGATAAAATGGTCAGTACATTGGGAAAATGTAACATTACAAATGTATAGGCACTTCACTAAAGAGACCCAAAATACAGAACCAGAAAATGACAAAATTAAAAGGGGAAATAGACAATTAAACAGTTACAGTTGAGGATTTTAATACACTTCTTTTTCCATAACCTAGAATAACCTGAGGATATAGAAAACTTGTACAACACTGTTGACCAACTTGAACTAACTTAACATGTATTTATCCCTCCACTCAGCAAGAGCAGAATACGTAATGTTTTCCAAACACCTAGAGTATTCTCTAAGATAGATCATGTGCTATCCATAAAACAAGTGTCAGTAAATTTAAAAGAACTCATTTCCTTCCTGTTGGTTTTAGTTACCATGTGGTATCATTTTTTTTTTCAGCTCTACAGACTTTCATATTTCTTATAGGGCAAGTCTACCAGCAAATGGTTTTTTCATTTCTTGTTCATCTGGGAATGTTTTATTTTGACTTTATTTTCAAAGGATAGTTTTGCTGAATATATAATTCTTGATTAACTTTTTTTTAGCATTTTAAATATGCCATTTTAGTGTCTTCTGACTTCTGTGGTTTCTGATAACTCAATTTTTACTTGTATTGTTCTCCTTTATGTTTGAGACATTTTTCTCTTTTGGCTTTCAAGATTTCCATTTGTGTTTATCTTTCCACAATTTGACTATTATATGTCTAGGTGTGGATCTTTTTATGTTTGCCCTACTTGGAATAAATTGAACTTCTTGGATATGTAGATTAATATTTTTCATCAAACGGGACGTTTTCAGCTATTGTCCTTTGACATTCTTTTTTTTTTTTTTAAGTATTTATTTTGGGAGAAAGAGCATATGAGCAGGGGCGAAACAGAAAGAGAGGGAGAGAAAAAGCCCAAGCAGGCTCCATTCTTAGTGCAGAGCCCAATGCGGGGCTCCATCTCACAAACTCTCAGCTGAAATCAAGCTCAGAGCTTGGAGGCTTAACCAAGTGAGCCACCCAGCCGTCCCTGTCCTTTGACATGCTTTCTGCCACTTTCTCACATTTCTCTTCTCTTGGGACTCCCATTATGCATATGATAGTATCCCACAGATCTCTGAGACTCTGTTCAGTTTGCTTTGATTTTTTTCTCTGTACTGCATATTTGATCATTTCTCTTGATATGTCCTTGAGTTTATTGATTCTTTCCTCTGCCACTTCACATCTGCTTCTGAGACCATCTAGGAAATTCTTCATTTCAGTTACTATATTTTCACTTCTAGAATTTTTCTTTGGTTCTTTTTATGGGTTGTATTTTTATATTTAGATTCTCTATTTGTTGAGTCATTGGCATCATATTTTTCTTTAGTTTTTTGAACATAGTTTCCTTTGATTCTTCAAACATATTTCTAAACACTGGTTTAAAATCTTTGCCAAGTTCAACATCCGGACCCATTCAGAGTCAGTTTCTATTGACTGCTTAAACCTGCCTTTTTTTCTCCTTGCTGTGGGTCACATTTTACTGTTTTTTTTCCATGTCCTGTATTTTGTTGTTGCTATTGTTGAAAACTGCACAATTTAGGTAATATGTTTTGGCAGCTTTGGATTTTGATTAATTTTTCGAGAGTTTTTATTTATTTTTTGTTATATAGCCTCTGATGACTCTACTCAGATTTTAGTCTTATTTTTATTTTTTAACATGGATTTGTAGCTGTTGCCACTGTGTCTGTGTAGTTTAGGAATATCCATTGATTTGAAAAGAGGTTTGGTCAACACTTCAAGCCTATAAAACTTCTTTGGGCCGCCTGGGTGGCTCAGTCATTTAAGTGTCTGACTTCAGCTCAGGTCATGATTTCATGGTTTGTGGGTTCGAGCCCCGCGTTGGGCTCTGTGCTGACAGCTCAGAGCCTGGAGCCTGCTTCAGATTCTGTGTCTCCCTCTCTCTCTGCCCCTCCCCCACTCATGCTCTGTTTCTCTCTTTATCAATAATAAATAAACACAAAAAAATTTAAAAAAACCACATTATAAAAAACAAAGATTTCTGTCTTCTGCTGATTGAAATGTGTTTGGATTGGAGAGTACCCTCAAAGGCAGTCAGTTATTACATCTACCTTGGCTTTTACTTTTGGTGGACTCTTTAGGATTCCCCTACACATACATATAGCTTACCTGTTGTCTAAGGATAGTTTGAGAAGTCTTTTTGGTATCCTTAGTATTTTCCTGCAATGTGGCTCATCTGGGACAATGGAGTCTTGCAGATTCATATCTAAAACTGTTGTCAGAGACAATTGTAAATCTTTGATTATAGTATTCTCAGAAAGCAATAAGATGTATATAATTTTGGGGCACCTGGGTTGTCGACACTTGGTGTCTGCTCAGGTCATGATCTTGTGGTTGGTGGGTTCAAGCCCCACTTTAGGCTCCATGCTGAGAGCATGAAGCCTGCTTGGGTTTCTCTCTCCCTCTCTCTCTGCCCTTCCCCTGCTTGTGCACGCTCTCTCTCTCTCTCTCTCTCAAATAAACTTTAAAAACTTAAAAAAAAGATGAATATATAACTTCAGACTTTGGATTTTATTTACTTAGGGAATTATTTAACAGCAGTTTTTATTTCTTTTACTCCAAAAGAATAAAATAATCAAAGCTAGAAAATGGCTTTTGTAGATTTTTGACTTCTCAGAGAATAAAAAGATGAGATTTTTCTTATAAAATAGATTTAAACAAGTAAGCATGCAATT
The DNA here is from genome assembly GCA_028646485.1 of Cryptoprocta ferox. Lineage (NCBI taxonomy): Eukaryota > Metazoa > Chordata > Mammalia > Carnivora > Eupleridae > Cryptoprocta > Cryptoprocta ferox. The sequence continues at coordinate 120,544,582 of CM053560.1, read as the reverse complement.
CATGTAATACTTCCCAGAAGAGCACAGTATAACCACCATGTTGACTACTGATTTAACGTGTCAAGCATGATTGAGTTATTGAGGACAACAGCAGATCAACAGACAACAGTATCTAGGCAACAGAAAAGTAAATTCATTCATTTTATTGTTTTAGGTGCTACTGTTCCTGTATTAATTGTTTCTTTGATGCCAGGAGTGCCTTGGTGTTTTGAATCACTAACCTAATTAACTCTTTATAGTCTAATTATGGACTGAACTTCGAGTGGAAAGTTGCTACCATCCTAAAATGTTTGTGGGAGGAAACAGTTCCAGGATCCCACTCTAGCAATGCCATTTGCAGGCCATAGCTTTGCTTGCTTTTTAATTAAAGTTTTAATTTTAAGTAAGTGTAGATTCCCGTGTAGTTGTATGTCCATATGCTTTGATCCAATCATATTTTTCTTTTTAATTTTTTCCAGCTATTACCTAATTTTGCAAAACTTAGCTATTGCTGCTTTGTGCATAATGAGAAGGGGCCATATAGAAAGGTTTAAAATCTGAAACTCTGTGACATTCATAATGGTTAAGCACTGACCATGACAATCGTCATGGTTAAGATAAGGAATTGGAAACACTATCTTTGCCTACTAGTAGTCTGTTTCCTACCCATGAAACTTTTATTTTTTATTTAAAATATTTTTTAATACTTATTTATTTTTGAGAGAGAGAGAGAAAGAGCACGAGCAGGGGACGGGTAGAGAGAGAGGGGGAGACACAGAATCTGAAGCAGGCTCCAGGCTCTGATCTGTCAGCACAGAGCCCGACCCGGGGCTCAAACCCACGAACCACAAGATCATGACCTGAGCCAAAGTCGAACACTTAACTGACTGAGCCATCCAGGTGCCCCAAAACTTTTATTTTAAAATATGAATTTGTAACAAAAAAGTACTACACTTTGAAAAATTGAATAAAGCATCAAATTAAGCAACTTTTGTGTGCCATTAATGAAATGAGCTCATACTTTTTGCAAATTTTAACACCTTATAGGTGTAATTAAATTCTAATGCCATATTGGCTCAACTAGTAAGTCTTTTGTAAAGTTTGTAGAGACTGTGCTAACAGTTTTGCTAAACTTCCAAGTTGTTTAAAAATCATGTCACTTATACTTTTAGTCATTCATAAATTTTAATATGTAATATATACTATTTTTGTCTGTTAATGCAAGTAAATACAAAGGGGATACAAAATTAAGTGATCAGTAGTTATACCCATGTTTTTGTTGGGTCATTTTAAACCAGGATGGCCTCTTTTTCTCCTTTAGTTTCATTTATTAGTATTCCACAGGGAACTTTTTTCTGAAGAATTTCTGTGGTAGAAGCCGTTTCTCTCCTAATCATGAAAATCATGTCTTTGTGAAAGAATTGAAGGGATCATGGATATGGCTTGTTCCATATGTTGTTATAGGTAACTGTTAAATTACTGCTACTGTAATGGCAACATGGGACATAAGGGGCTGAATGCCTGTTTGCTAGAACGAAGAAAGTGGAAAGTTGATGTGTAATGGAACAGAGTTTTAAAGACAGATTTGAGGTAAGATATAATTTTAAAATGCTCTGAACATTCTTCAAAAGGGCCACAAGAATAAAATAAAAGTATCTGCAAAATTGGGTTGAAAAGATCATGGCTGATACCAGGTTGGACCTCAGGGCAGTGTTTTTTTGAAGCTGACAACCGACAGTTAAAATAATCAGAGTCTCACAAATGTCATATGTACGTAAGGTTACGTTGACCACTAGTATTAAAATACAGCCAGAATTTCTTATCACATTTTTATTTTCTCTCCCTTCAGCTGAGTTTGAGATAATTCCGTTCTGCTTTTCCTATACAAAAGTAAAGAAAAAGATGAATACTAATATTTAGAGTGTCAGACCTTTCTTAATGGACTACATGGGGGGGAATATACCTTCAGTGTTGATTATCAGCAGTTTCTAAACTTCTCATACATGCTTTGTGAAAAAAGTGTACCGTGGCCAAATGAATGGGAAACTGTTGGTACATCAACCGTTTCCTGACTTGATAATGCTTTAATATGCTAAAATGTATTTGATAAGCAGTATAGCGCATTGTTTTTCCTAAACTTACCTAACCATGGGAGCACTGCTCTAAACCAGTGTTCTGTGAACATAGCTGGTGTAAACAAACTCTTGTCTACATGAGCGATGTACCAGGAGCTCTGTCAGAACTATGATTGCAAACATTTGTTTTAGATAAAATTAATGTACAAAGTAAATATGGGTGCTTTTTTTTAGTCCTTTTTTTTTTTTTTTTGAAGTTACTTTTTGGGTGTTGTTTTGACATAACTTATTTTTTACCAAACTGCCAGTTCGGATAATTAAATGAAAAAAAAAAAAAAACAATATAAATTAATTTGGAAAATGTTAACATCCTTGGAAATTTTATGTGCAACTAACTCATTTCTGAAAGAAATACAACTTCTAGGGCATAAATCATCTGTTCACATTGAACTGTTTGGTATTCTTTATGTGCTTACAAGTTTTTATTGTTCTTTTACTTCCTGTTATTGAGGGCCATTTGAAAGGCTTCTTAATGCAGCTCACAACAAAAGCTACCTAGAAGACAATAAACGGTTTTGAACTCCTGTGTATGTTGACTGGCTCACAGCAAAGCAGTGGTACTACTTTGCAGAATTTTTCCAAAGGGTTAGGAACACATGGAAATCCGCAGAAATCTGTTTCTGTGTCTTCTCTTTAGAAGCACCATACAATTTTCTGTGAGACGTACATTTAACAGAAACTGTTTATTTTTATTTTTTTATTTTTTTGAAATTTCCAATATTGTTTTATTTTTTTTATGTTATAAATTAATTTAATGAGCTATTTCTTTTCTGATATACAATTTTATTTTTATTTATTTATTTATTTATTTTTTATTTTTTTAACTTTATAGT
>CM053560.1:120333266-120541535 GCA_028646485.1 Cryptoprocta ferox | reverse complement strand
CTCCACCAAGACCATCACCCCCCTTTACCTTTTCCCCTTCCCCTTCCCCCCTCAGTTTGTTTTCAGGATTCAAGAGTCTCTCGTGTTTTGTCTCCCTCCCTCTCCCTAACTCTTTTTCCTCCTTCCCCTCCCCATGGTCCTCTGTTGGGTTTCTCCTGTTAGACCTATGAGTGCGAACATATGGTATCTGTCCTTCTCCACCTGACTTATTTTGCTGAGCATGACACCCTCCAGGTCCATCCACTTTGCTACGAATGGCCAGATTTCATTCTTTCTCATTGCCATGTAGTATTCCATTGTATAGATGAACCACATCTTCCTAATCCATTCATCAGTTGATGGACATTTAGGCTCTTTCCATGATTTGGCTATTGTTGAAAGTGCCGCTACGAACATTAACAGAAACTGTTTAAACTTTGGCTCTTTCCATTTTATAATGACAGAATTTGTAGGACCCTCTGCAACACAGATTTGCATAGCAGCACTGTATATACACATTTTTTAAATTTTTGCTTTCCGTTGCATTGTAGTTCAGTGAGCTGAAGTGTCATTAGGAAGTGCACATTCTTAGAATTTTAATCACAGATTTCTGTGTGATTTCTAGGCAGAGTAAATGCAACCAAAAAAACCTATATATCTATATCTATCTATCTATATGTAACATATTTTTAGAATTGTTGAATCTCTTGTTCTGAGGAATCCCAAAGTGATTCCAAAATGTGATGAAGCATTTAATTTTATGTTATTATAGAAATGATAAAGGAGCATAGGAATAAACATTATATAGAATAAACATTATATAAAAATAAACATTTTAGGAAAGTTTAGAATTAAAAAGTTACTATTTTTCCGTGCCCTCCTTTCATTTGTATCCTCGATGTTAGTCACTATGGGCTACTTTTTGTTTTCATTCTGCTGGGTATTTCCACTATAACTCCAAGTAATTGCAAGTCATAAACCTAGAAGCCTGTGGCTTTTCCAAGAAGTTTGATGGGCAATATGCACAAATTCAGAATGCTCTGTCACGTTTCTTATGTTAATAGTGATAAGGTGAGTTTCTTATAAAGGGCGCACATTTGGAAATCAGAGTTATATTTTGGATTTAATGTAGAACTCTTTTAATTAATGGAGAAGTTTTTTAAAACTAAGGTTCATGTGTTTTTTCCATGATACATTTTCCTCATGGTTTCTGAGTGTTCTGTCAGTATCAGCGGAAATCATTTTTTTTTATCAACCACTTTTTTGTTTTTCAAGGTAATTACTTATAAACTGGAATGGATCATTTGAAATGTATACATACTAAAATTTTTTTCTTTAAGCTTTTCCCCTGTTTTGGGGCACCTGGGTAACTCAGTATATTGAGCATCCGACTGTTAATTTTGGCTTGAGTCATGGGATCGAGCCCCATGTTGGGCTCCATGCTCAGTATCAAGCCTGCTTAAAATTGTCTCTCTCCCTCTGCCTCTCTCCCCTGCTCACACACACTCTCTAAAAAATAAACAAACAAACAAACAAATAAAAATGTTTCCCCTATTTTGAGTTTAGAAAGTGAGGTGAAAGCCATCATTATAATATCATTCTTTTCTGATAGTGAAACATGGATTGCTTTTAGCTATTCTCTGCTAATTAGTAAAATTTAAAAAAATTTATTCTGTACCATAATACTATGATATTTATGACAACAGTGGTCACCTGACAGTCTTATTCAGGTCAAAGGCAAAAAATTCTCATTGTGCTACCTCAGTAAAGTGGTAAAAAGCCTACTTGAAGAAATCTGTGAGACGATCACTAAAATATAACGTAAAATGAAAATTTGCATATGTTGTCTCCATGACTCTGCAGAATGAGGAATTTTTCCAAGTAGTAATCCATGTACTGATATAAAACAGTAATAAAGTGGGGCACCTGGGTGGCTCAGTTGGTTAAGCCTCCGATTCTTTATTTCACCTCAGGTCATGATCTCAGGGTTCGTAAGATCGAGCCCTATATTGGGTTCCATGCTGACAGCACGAGCCTGCTTGGGATTCTCTCTCTCCCTATCCCTTTCCCACGCTCGTGCTGTCTCTCTCAAAATAAATAAGTAAACTTAAACAGTAATAAAGATACTAAATTTTAGAATAAATGCTTTTAAGTTTTAAAAACAGTATATCTGAAGAAGAGATGTATGCCATTTCTTTCTAGCAGTTAGTTATAATTGCCACTTAGCAAGAGTACTTTCTAGATACTTTTTCTTGTCTTCTGCAAAATTCTCATTGACATTTTGCTAGGTACTTCAAATGCCAAATTGACTATTTGGTTAGATAACTGATAAACACCTGGTAAATTACTTATTTTGAAGAACACTGAATGAGAGTCTAGTGTATAATTTCATCATACACAAAGCACCAGGTAAAATGTCAAAACAATGTTATTTTATACTGTCTTTAACATTTAAAATTTTCTATTGGGAGTTAATTGGCAAGCTTGATGCCCAGACACAAATATTTAAGTCAAATCAGTTTCTTTTGTAGTACTCAGATGTCATATGTTCAGAGCATTTTAAGTCTCCCAAATAATTTTTGTCTTTCTTAATTGAGAGGATGTGTTAACATGCTAGTTTGATGTTCTTCACCTTAAAAAGTTCTTGTAGATTGCTTATATCAGACAAATGCGTAGTTAGGTTAATAGATTTTTTTCACTGAGCTTTCTGGTATTCTCCATTTTATGCTCCACTGTGAATATTTGTTATCAAACATAACCTGCCACACATTCAGTTATACATAGCAAGCCCCTTGTGATTGCAGACGGTTTTGTCCTATACTGGAAGACCTTAAGTGTAGTGTATTACAAAAGGTATTAAAAATGTTATTTTTAAGTTCCTGTTTAATCTGTAAACTGTTTCCCTTTGGAAATAATATAATTGGTGAGTAGGTTCTGAAGCAAGTCTCCTAACACTCATTTAACTCACAGTGCCCTTGACACACATTATGCACCTGCTATCATAGGAGGGAGCATGTGCAAGTGAGCATGCGCCTGCCGTGGGCTAGAAGCGTGAAGATGGAGAAACACACTCGTACTGTTTGGGCCGCACAAACAATCACTCCCTCAGTCCTGTTGTTTCAGGATGTGAACCAAATTCAGGCTATTTCTGGTCCATCAAATGGACCACTTAAGGAATGGATTTAGCTTTTCCAAATTGGATAGAAATGATTACTCCTTCCCAAGGGTGAAAAGGGTGTAGTGGTTGAACAAATGTACCCAGATTCTGAATTCACAAAGCCAAGTTATTGTTAATTCCTTCGAATTGATTATCTTAAAGACACACCATTCAAGCAAGAGTCTGTGGTTTTTAAGTTTAAATAAGATCTTCAAATAAAGTTTTTAAATAATTTCCACAACCAAGAAAGCATCATCATTTTAAGAATGTCCCTGAGCTAGAACATATTCAACATGTGTGATTCTGAGGATGCCAATCTTGTTTAAACATTAAAACTTTGTTTTTCTTTTGCATTTACATTCAGAGTTTGAGACCTGTTCTTCTTAATAAAATTGGTGGTGGCAGACCTGTCCTTTTTAGGGTGAATTTGATCCCTAGGTTCCATGAGACAATTCTGTATCAAGATCTTAAGACCATTCCAAAACAGGAATTTCAAAAGATACGAATGAAGACATAGAATTGGGTTTGCTTTGCTGGCTGATGACCTTGAAGGACAGTATTTGCTTATATAACTTCTGAAATTTTGGTTATATTATTTCATAATCATTCTTGATTCATATCTTCTATTTATTTTCTGCAGTTGTATAAAGGAAATAATATACAAGAACTTGAAAATGCTCAACTGCCTGGGGCTATTCAATATGTGGGCAGCTAGTCTCTTGTTAATAATCTCTCTTCTAGAATACTCCCATCCCTTAGGTCCACGGAGATAATTATATGGCTTTGGGGAAAACTTAAATTCTGTTCACCATGCAATAAACCTCTGGCAGTCTTGGATTTCACAGTTTCGTTTTCAAGCATTTGTAAGTTGTCTTGAAGTTCTACAGTAGTTGTAATTTTGATAAATTTGAATCATAAATTTTGAGGTTTTTTGAGGCTGCAAGTCTAGTCTGGGCTTGTGTAACAAGTGAGACAGTTTAAGGGATTAATTAATTAATTCATAGAATGTTTACTGAACACCTACCATGAATTAGAACCTGGTACGTGCTAGGGTTATGGCAGTAAATAAGGCAGTCAGTGCTCCTGCTCTGGTGAAGTTTATTTTCTTATGGGAGGCACTGACTGTGGTTTAATAGGTAAATAAATGAATAAATAAAATAAGTAAAGACTGTGGTGAATGCAGGGAAGGAAATAAATGGGATCCTATAATTTAGAAAAAGCAGTCCTATTTAATTAGGGTGTCCAGGAAGGCCATTGTGAAAATACGATAGTGAAGTTCCAAAAGACAAGAATGAGCCCACAGTTTGAGGAACTGGGCAAAGGACATTCCTGGCAGAGGTAATAGCCAATTCAAAGTCTCTGAGGGAAGAAGTAATTTTGACACTTTCTTGGGCCAGAAAGAAGGGCAGGGTAATTGGATTGTCAGAGGTGGATGAGAGAGTCAGGCCAGGACTGATCAGGGGACCTCATCGCTAGTAGCATGGTGTGTAAAATTTAGTGCATGTACATTGGGAAGCCAGGACAGAGTTTTGGACAGGGAAGAAACATGATCAGACTTACATTTTAATGTTACTTTGGCTTCTGTGTCGAAATGGACAGGAAGGGGGCAGAATGGAAGCAAGAAGGAGGTTTTGGGGTGAGTTCAGGCAGGAAATGATAATGGTGCTGAGCTCAGTGTGTAACAATGGAGGTAGAGAGAAGACATTCGGTGCATATTTTGCAGTGTGGCCCATCTCAGCAGCCTTTGTTCTCTGTCTCTACTCCGTGGAGGAAATGACAGCTTCTAACGGTATTCTCAGATTTGGCCATTACCCGGTTCATAAAATATCGATAAAAGGCTTTATTATAGACTTTTATGTTTTAGTAAAAAAAATAATTTTAAAGGATTTAAAGGGTAAACTTTCTTTACCTGGACTGTGAACATGTTTCAGCTGTTTCTAGACAGCCTGCTTATTTGCAGGGTGATCAGTTTGGATTTAAAAAGACAAGAACAATATTCAGCCTTAAAGAATTCTAATTCTCATGTCAGATAAGTGGTTTAAACTTCTTCTTAAGGAAATACTAATTCATATGTTATGACTTCAGAATAAATGTAGGATTTGATCCCAGTTGTCACAAGTACTATCTAAGAGGCTGTATTGTTTGGTAATTGCAGTTAACCCAGTAGCACAGACATCTGTCTGTATGCCCTTGTTAGCCCTCCTTCAGAACGGACTGACAGGTCATTTGAATCTGAGTTGGCTTTCATTTTTTTATTTGACCAAGGGAGGTAGTCCTGACCATTTTCTTAAAGACCTCTCCCTCTTAAGAGCCCCTTTGGGTCTGTGTTAGACATAAGAAACACACATACTATGTTCACAGTTGTTTCTGTGCCAAAAACTACATCAGTTTAACAATATTTATATTCAGGATTTACACTTAGAATATTATATAGTATAATGAGCTGAAAAGCATAAATATTTATTGTTTCTGCCATATATTATTCAATTACATAGGATATTGCATTTAATTACTTGAGGTACATGTTCTTTTTTTTCACATGGTTTTTTGAAATATCAAACCAATGATCTAAATATTTGAGTAAATAACCCAAAGTTGCACAGTTGTTAAGTGATATGATTATGTTTTGAACCTATATAGACATATCAGAGTATGTATCTTCCACTGCCCAATCAAGAGAAAGAGAATGAATATAAAGAGAGATACTTACTGTATATAGAATGGAATTTGGCATTGCAAGATTGTCTTTTATTTCTTGCTCTTCCTAACCCAGTGTGCTTTGGAGCTCAAATTAGAGCTGTTTCTAGTGGTACCGGAAAAAGCCAGTGCTTGAAAATACCAAGGCTTGTTATTGACTCTGTCTGTGGTCATTGGCTTGGCATGGAGTGGGTGGCTTCCTTCCCATTGCCTCTTAAAATTTTAGGTTAGGTCAGTGTGTATCAGCAGAAGAGTGATGATTTAAAGGAGACTTAACTTTTTTTTTTTCCTTTTGAAATTGGCACTCTAATGTTGCTTTTTTATTTTTTTATGCTTAGTGTAAGCAATTACTATGTGGCAATAATCCAATCATTTTCAGGATACTCTATAAGTAGCTGAAAAGTTTGAAGGTATTGTATATTTAGTATAAAAGTAAACAATACGACCGTGAAGGTAGGATTATTCTAGGTACATTAAGGAAATAGAGTATACACACAGATGTGTACACCCTGGGGAATGGTGTGGCGACAGGGAGACCAGCTGAAAAGAGCAGGATTCTGCTAGTGTGCTAGAAAGCATGCACTCACTGTAACTCTACACCAGTCATAACCACATCAATTTCAAGATAGCATAGTGGGAAATAGTTCTTAAGGTGCCAACGTTAAATCTATTAATGATAAAATTAATTATAGAAATGTTATTGAAAAGAAATGTTAATAATGTCATATTGTTTTTTAAAATTTTTTATGTTTTTTATTTATTTTTGAGAGACAAGAGAGAGCGCAAGCAGGGAAGGGTCAGAAAGAGAGGGAGACACAGAATCTGAAGCAGGCTCCAGGCTCTGAGCTAGCTGTCAGCACAGAGCCCGATGGGCTTGAACCCACGAACTGTGAGATCATGACCTGAGCCGAAGCCGGACACTTAACCGACTGAGCCACCCAGGCACCCCATAATGCCATATTTTTAAAAAGACTTCAGCAAAATTCAAGGAACACATTCATTAGAAATAAAAACCGGTAAGGATCTGGGCAGCTCTTTCTGCCCACAGGTTCTGTCCCCATGCTTTATTAATTTTTTATTTTTATTTTTTATTTTTTTAAAGATTTTTTAAATGTTTGTTTATTTATTTATTTTTGAAAGAGAGAAGGAGTGTGTGTGCAAGCAGGGGAGGAGAAGAGAGAGACAGACAGACAGAATCCAAAGTAGGTTCCAGGCTCTGAGCTGTCAGCACAGAGCCCGACATGCGGCTCAAACCCACCAACCACGAGATCATGACCTGAGCCAAAGTTGTATGCTTAACCAACTGAGCCACCCAGATGCCCCTGGTCCCCATGCTTTAATAAAATCACTGTTTTGTACCAAAAACAAAAAAGAAATAATAATGGCTAAGGAACTGCTTGAACTCTTTAAATTTTATACCCAAAATAAAAATTCTACTTCTTTCTAATGTACAGAGAATCAGTATATGGAATTTTAAAAATTTTGCCCAATTATACATTTTATTTTTAACTTTTAGAAAGAATTTTATTTTTGAGAATATGTTACTGTTTTTATTTTTTATTTTAACATGCACAGAGATTTATCCTTTGGCTGTGTCACCACCACCGTCCTCAAACACAGACGAGCTCCGATTATCCCCTGAGAGTCACCTGTGCCCCTTGGACACCAGCCTTCATCCATCCCAGAGGACCTATGTCCTCTTATAAGCTTCATTATTTATTTTCTTCTGTTTGCTTTGGGTTTAGTTTTCACTTCTTTTTCTCATTTCTTAAGGTGAAAGTTTTGGGTATGGAGTTTGAAACTTTCTTTTCTAACATAGGCATTTAATTAAGGCATTAAATTTTACACTAACCACTTCCTTAACTGTATCCCATAAATTCTGATATGTTGCACCCTTTTCATTTAATCAAAATATTTTGCAGTTTTCCTTAAAATTTCTTTTATCCATGGATTATTTAGAAGAGTGTTGTTTAATTTCCAAATAATGGGAATTTCTCAGACTTCTTCCTGGTACTGATTTCTAACTTAATTTCATTTTGTTTACAGAACATACTTTGTATGATTTCAGTACCTTTAAATACTTATTGTTTTTAATTTTTTAATGTTTATTTTTGAGAGAGAGAGAAAGGCAGAGCATGAGCAGGGGAGGGCAGAGAGAGAGGGAGACACAGAATCCTAAGTAAGCTCTAGACTCTCAGCTGTCTGCATACGGCCTGATGTGGGAGCCGAACCCACGAACCGTGAAATCATGACCTGAGCCCAAGTTGGATGCTTTATCGACTGAGCCACCCAGGTGCCTCTGATTTCAATACCTTTAAATACAAGACTCGTTTTTTGGTCGAGCGAATGGTCTTTACTGGAGAGTGCATACCTGAAAAGAAGGTATATTCTGCTGTAGTGTCCTATAAATGTCAAATTAGGTACATGGGGTTGATAGTGTAGTAAAAGTTTTACGCGTCCTTGTTTACATTCTGCCTAGATATCCTATCAGTTATTGAGAATAATGTATTAAAAGCTCTACTTTTCCTTTCTGTTCTGTCGGTTTTTGCTTTATGCATGTTTGGATCTTTAGGGTCTATGTAGTTATCAATTGTTATACATTCCAGAAGCGCTAATCATTTTACTGTCATGAAATGTTCCTATGTCTCTTAATAATATTTTTCTTAATGTCTAATTTTTCTGATATGAGTATAGCTAGTCTATTGCTCTTTTTGTTTTTTGCATGGTTTATTTTTTTCTTTGCATCCTTTTTACTTTCAGCCTATTTGTACAGTTAAATCTAAAGTGTGCTTCTTAAAGACAGCATATCATTTTTTACGCCACCTGACATTCTTGTTAGATTGGGTTGTTTTGTTTGTTGACATTCACTGTAATTGTTGATAAGGATTTGTTTACATCATACATTTTTCTTTTTGTATTCTGCACAACACATATCTGTTATGTTCCTCTGTATCTCCTATATTGCCTTCTATTAACTTTTTTTCATTTCTATTTGAAGTATCATTGCCATATAACTTTTATTAGTTTCAAGTGTACAACATAATTATTTGATATTTGTGTATACTGCAAAATGATCACCACAATAAGTCTAGTTAACATCCATCACTATAGTTATAAAAATTTTTTTTCTTGTGATGAGAACTTTTAAGATTTATTCACTTACCAACCTTATTTTTTTTAATGTTTATTTATTTTTGAGAGAGAGAGACACACACGCAGAGACAGAAACAGAGACAGAGTGTGAGCAGGGAAGGGGATGCAAGAGAAGGAGACCCAGAATCCAAAGCAGGCTCCAGGCTCTGAGCTGTTAGGACAGAGCCTGACGCAAGGCTGGAACTCACCAACCGTGAGATCATGACCTGAGCTGAAGACAGATGCTTAACTGACCCACCCATGTGCCCCATCTCTCTTCCCAGCTATGCAGTATAGTATTACTAACTGTAGTCACGAATACTGTACATTAAATACCCATGACTCTTTTATAACTGGAAATTTATACCTTTTGACCCTCTTCTCCTATTTTGCCTATTCCACCCCCACCCCCAGCAACCACTGTTCTCTGTATCTATGAGCTCGCTTTCTTGCTTGCTTGCTTGCTTGCTTTCTCTCTCTCTCTCTCTCTCTCTCTAAGATTCTACATATAAGTGGCATCATATGGTATTTGTCTCTCCTTTACTTATTTCACTTAGCATAATGCCCTCAGGGTCTATCCATGTTGTCACAAATGGCAAGATTTCATTCTTTTTTATGGCTGAATAATATTCCATTGTACGTTTTCTGTATCCATTCATCTATCAATGGATACTTAGTTTGTTTCCGTATCTTGGCTATCACTGCAGTGAACAAGGGGGTGCATATATCTTTTTGAGTATTTTTTTCTTTGAATAAATGCCCAGAAATGGAATTGCTAGATCATATGGTAGCTCTATTTTCAGTTATTTGAGGAACCTCCATATTGTTTTCCCTAGTAGCTGCACCAATTTATATTCCCAGCAACAGTGCATGAGAGAGTTCCTTTTTCTCCACATCATCTCCAACACTTGTTGTTTCTGGTCTTTTTTTATAATAGCCAAACAGATATAAGATGATACCACATTTGTGGTTTTGATTTGCATTTCCCTGATGATTAGTGATTTTGAGCATGTTTTCATCTGTCTGTTGTCTTATCTGGATGTCTTCTTTGGAATAATGTTCATTCAAATCTGCCCATTTTTAAATCACATTGGGTCTTTGTTTGCTTTTGAGTTGTAGGAGTGATTTATTTGGGACATTAACCCCTTATCAGATATATGATTTACAAATATTTTTATCCATTCATTAGGTTGCTTATTCATTCTGTTGATGGTTTCCTTTGCTATGCAGAAGGTTTTTAGTTTGATGTAGTCCCACTTGGTTATTTTTGCTTTAGTTTCCTTTGCTTTTGGTGTCAGATTCAAAAAAAATCATCACCAGGACTGATATCAAGGAGCCTACCGTAGGCCTGTTTTCTTCTAGGAGTTTTATGGTTTCAGGTCTTACATTCTTTAATCCATTTTGAGTTTATTTTTCTGTATGGTGTAAGATAGTTGCCCACTTTCATTCTTCTAAATGTGGCTGTCCAGTTTTCCCAACACCCTTTATTGAAGACACTGTTCTTTCCCCACTGTCTATTCTTGGATCCTTTGTTGTAAATTAATTGACCACATATGCATGGGTTTATTTCTGGGCTCTGTTCTGTTCTGTGGATTTTTATGTCTATTTTATGCCAATGCCATGCTTCTTGATTCCTATTGTTTGTAATATAGTTTGAAACCAAGGGTGTGATACCTCCAACTTTGTTCTTTTTCAAGAGTGCTCTGGCTGTTTGGGGTTTTGTAGTTCCATACAAATTTCAGGATTATATGTTCTATTTCTATGAAAGATGCCACTGACATTTTGATAGGGATTCCATTGAATCTGTAGATTGCTTTGGGTAGTATGGACATATTAACAGTAGTCTTTAAATTTATGAACACAGTATATCTTTCTCTTTATTTGTATCTTCCTCAGTTTCTTTCATCGGTGTCTTATAGTTTTCAATGTACAGGTCTTTCACCTCCTTGGTTAAATTTATTTCTAGTTTTCTTTTCCTTTGTGATGCAATTGGAAATGGAATTGTTTTTTAAATCTCTCTTTCTGATAGTTCATTATTAGTGTATTAAAATGCAACAGATTTTTATATATTGATGTTGTATGCTACAGCTTTATTGAATTTATTACTTTAATAGTGTTTTGGTGGAGTCATTAGAATGCTCTCTATATAATATGTCACCTGAAATAATGACAGTTTTATTTCTTTCTTCCCAGTTGGGATGCTTGTTTGTTTCTTTTTCTTGCTTAATTGATCTAGCTAGGATTTCCAATACTATGTTAATAAAAGTGATAAGAGTGGGCATTCTTGTCTCTTCCTCCTCTTACTTAGGGGAAAAGCTTTCAGCTTTTCACCGTTGAGTATGATGTTAGCTGTGGGCATCATATATGGCCTTTAAAATGTTGAAGTAAATTTCCTCTGTACCATTTTTTGAAAGTTTTTATTATGAAACGATGTTGAATTTTGTCAAATGCTTTTTCTGCATCTATTGAGATGATCATATGATTTTTATCCTTTATTTTGTTAATGTGGTGTAATTACATTGATTGATTTGAGGATGTTGCACCATCCTTGCATCCCAGCGATTAGTGCCCATTTGATCATGGTATATGACCCTTTAATGTATTGTTGAATTCAGTTTGCTGGTGTTTTGTTGAGAATATTTGTGGTGGTATTCAGGAATATTGGCTGGTAATTTTCTTTTCTTGGAGCCTCTCTGGTTTTGGTATCAAGGTAATGCTGGTCTCATAAAATGAGTTTGGAGGTGCTCCCTTCTCTTCTGTTCTTTGGAAGAGTTTGAGAAGGATTGGTATTAAATTTTTTTTTTGGAATATTTGGTAGAATTCACCAGGAAAGCCATCTGGTCCTGAACCTTGGTTGGGAAGTTTTTGATTATTGATTCAGTCTCCTTACTAGTAAATGGTCTGTTCAGATCTTTCGTTCCTTCATGATTCATTCTTGGTAGGTTGTATGTTTCTAGGAATTTATCCATGTCTTCTAAATTGTCACATTTGTTGGTATATTATTGTTCTTAGTAGTCTCATATGATCCTTTGTATTTTTGTGGTATCAGTTGTAAGTCTCCTCTTTTATTTCTGATCTTTTTTGAGTCCTTTCGTTTTTTCTTGGTGAGTCTACTTAAAGGTTTGACAGTTGTGTTTATCTTTTCAAAGAACCAGCTCTTAGTTTCATTGATTATTTTCTATTTCTTTTATTTTTGCTCTGATCTTTATTTTTGCCTTGTTTCAATTAGCTTTGGGCTTTATTTTTTTTTCTTTTTCTAGTTCCTTGAGATATAAAATTAATTTGTTTGAGTTTTTTCTTGTTTCTTGATGTCGGCATTTTTTTGCTATGAATATCCCCCTTAGAACTGCTTTGCCATATCTCATATAAGTTTCAGTGTATCATATTTCCATTCTCATTTGTCTCAGGGCCTTTTTAAAAATTTCTCTTGATTTCTTTGACTGGTTGTTCAGTAGCATGTTGTTTAATTGCCACATATTTGTGAATTTTCCAGTTTTCTTGTAATTAATTTTTAGGCTGTCATCATACTTTCCTTCTTTCAACTTTGAACTTGTTCTTTTTAGTTTTTTTTTTTTTTTTAAGTAAGTTCTAGCCCAATGTGGGACTTGAATTCACAACCCTAATATCAAGAGTCCCGTGTTCTACCAGCTAAGCTAGCCAGGTTGTCACTCTTCTTAGTTCTTTCAGTACATTTATTGTAGCTGGTTTCAAGTCACTGCCACATTCAACATCTGGATCCACTTTAGAATCATTTTCTGTTTATTAATTTTTTCCTGTGTATGGGTTATATTTTCTTGTTTTATTGCATATTTTGTAATTTTTAGTGAACATTATAAATAATATAGTAAGTCTGGATTCTGATTTTTTTTCCTACATGAGGATTATTGCTATTTCTGTTTACCAGTTTGATATTCATAGTAATTTGCCTGGACTAAAAATATGAAATCCATTTCCCTCACAGTATGTGACCACTGATTTCTCTGTGGTTTTTTTTTTTCCTTTCTGTTTTAATTTTTAAGACTAGCTTATTAGGATTTGGTCTATATAGCTTGGTGTTTGAACGCCTAGAAAGACTTCTATCCTCTGTCAGTGGATCTGTGTGTGGATTCAGAAATTCATTTAACGTTTAGGCAGTTTCCAGATGTACCCTATTATTTTCTGTTGGGCTCTCTATTTTCTCCCTTGTGCATGCATGCAAGTTCTCTGTAGACCTAGAATTTGTAAATCGCTTGAGCCCTCTCTGGTCTTCCCTGTGTTTGCTCATGACTTCCTCTCAGCCTGGCGTATGTGGAGAGTCTATCATATATCTTCCTGTTTCATAGCCCATACCTCCTTGTTAAATTTCTGGCCTATCTCCCCAATTTAGTGCTTGCCTCAACCAAGAACATCCCTCAGCCTCATAAAATCATTGGCCTCCCCTGTTCACTTGTGACCAAGATTATGACAAGTTATTAAGGACCGTACTGCGTGTGGGTTTTCCCACTTTTCATTTCAAATCAAATCATGTCAGCAGTGAAACTGCTGGTGGTTTGCACCGTGCCCTGCCATATTAGAACTGTTGTACCAGCCACACTGGGTGGAGGGATAGGAGCCACCCCAAGCAAGCATCCCACATATTTCTGCTCTTCTTAGTGGAAGTGCTGTCGTTTTTCATGAAAAAGTGCTTCTCCATTTGTTGAAAACTTTTGGTCAGTTTCCAGAGTACTGAAATGGCTGCTTTTGATAGTTTCGTGTAATTTTATAGTTACTTTTTGGAAAGAGAATTTGGCAGCCTCCTCACTCCATCCTACTGGAAGGTCCAGCTTTTCTTTTTTTTTTTTCTTTTTTGGTTATAGTTTGCATGATGTATGTTTATCACTTTATATTTAATCTTTGTATTTATATTTAAAATGGATTGCTTTTAGGAGCGCCTGTGTAACTCAGTGAGTTGAGCATCCAACTCTTGATTTAGGCTCAGGTCATGATCCCAGGGTCGTGGGATGAAGCCCCACATTAGGCTCTGCACTGAGCATGGAGCCTACTGTAGATTCTCTCCTCTCTCTCTCTCTCTCTCTCTCTCTCTTTCTCTCTCTCTCTCTCCCTCTCTCTCCCTCCCTCCCTCTCCCTCTATCCCTCTGCCCCACTCACACTCTCTCTCTAAAATAAAAAAATAAATTTAGAAAATGGATTCCTTTTATACTAGGATATTATATTTAAATCCAGTCCATTAGTCTCTTTGAATTGGTGTCCTCAGGATATTTGCTTTTTTTTTTTTTTTTTAGTTTTTTTAGTATTTTATTTATTTCTTCTTTAATTTCCTGGCTAACCCGTTCCCCATTCATTCTTTAGTAGGATATTCTTTAACCTCCATGTATTTTATTTTTTCTTGTGGTTCATTTCAAGTTACATAGCACTGTGTTCCGAAAATATTCATGGTATGATCTTGATCTTTTTGTTCTGTACTTGTTGAGGGCTGATTTTTGGCCCAGTATGCGATCTGTTCTGGAGAATGTTTCTTTTTTGTTTTGTTTTGGTTTTTGTTTTTAAATATAATTTATTGTCAAGTTAGCTAACATGCAGTGTATACAGTGTGCTCTTGGCTTCAGAAGTAAATTCCCATGATTCATCGCTTACATACAACACCCGGTGCTCATCGCAACAAGTGCCCTTCTCAATGCCCATCACCCATTTTTCCTTTTCTGCCCCCATATCAACCCTCAGTTTGTTTTCTGTATTTAAGAGTCTCTTACATTTTGCCTCCCTCTCTGTTTGAAACTAATTTTACCCCTTCCCTTCCCCTATGGTCAAGAATGTTTCGTGTGCACTTGAAAAGAATGTATATTCTGCTGCTTTAGGATGAAATGTTCTGAATATATTTGTCAAGTCCGTCCAGTCCACTGTGTCATTCAAAACCATTGTTTCTTTGTTGATTTTCTGCTTAGAAGATCAGTCCATTGCTGTAAGTGAGGTGATAAAGTCTCCTACTACTATGGTATTATTATCAATGAGTTTATGTTAATTACTAATTTATTTATATATTTGGGTACTCCAAAGTCGAGAGCATAAATATTTACAACCGTTAGATCTTCTTGATGGATAGACCCCTTAATTATGATATAGTGCCCTTTGTTATCTCTTGTTACAGTCTTTGTTTTAAAATCTGGTTTGTCGGTTTTTTATTTAAATAATCTCTACATCCCATGTGGTGCTTGAACTCAAAACCCCAAGATCAAGAGTCCTGTGCTCCTCCAACTGAGCCAGCCGGGCGCCCCTGGGCTATTTCCTTTTAATGTTATTATTGACCTCCATAGATTTAGGCCTACTATTTTATTATTAGTTTTCTGTTTGTAACCTCTAGTTTTGTTTCTTTATTCCCTCTTTCCTGTCTGTCTTGTTATTTAAATACATTTTAGAATTCTATTTTAATTCATTTATTGGCTTTTTGGGCTTATCTCTTTTAAAATTTATTTTATTTTGCCTTATTGCACTAGAAATTATACATATTTTTCAAAATCTTTGTGGAGGCTCCTTTCACTTTCCTCTACTGACCTTTGTGTTATACTTATGAGAAGTAGTACATCTTCATACATTGAAAATCCTACCAGATAATGCTTTGTTTTTTGCCCTCAGCAGTCATGCGTATCTTAAAGAAGAAGAAAAGTAAATAGTCTATTAGATTACTCAGTTATAATAACTCTTAAATTTGAAGACATAATGGCTAAAACTTAGAAAATATGATGAAAGACCTAAATTTACAGACTCAAAAAGCTCAGCTAAGGGGGCCTGACTGGCTCTGTTGGTAGAGCATGTAACTCTTGATCTTGGGGTCAGGAGTTCAAGCCCCAAATTGGGTGTCGAGTTTACTTAAAAAGCTCAGCAGTGACCCCAAGTAGGATAAATTCAATGAAAGTCATGTACAGATATAATCAGTCTGTTAATGACTAAAGTCCAAGAACACATCTTGGAAGCACCTAAAGAAACGATTCTAGTACCTGTGGGGTCTTCCTTGGACACCATGGAGGCTGGAGGACAGTGGAACATCTTTAAAGATGTACTGAGAGAAAAGAATGGTCAACCCAGAGTTCTGTATCTAATGAGAATAATCTTTAGGAAATTACAGTGATCTAAGGACACATCCCAGTAAAGAGAATTTGTTGTTAGCATATCTGTTCTACAAGAAATACACAGTTTTTCAGTCTGACTGAACTGATAAAAGCAAGAATCTTGGATTTTCAGGAATGAAAGAAGAGCAGCAGAGTTACTTAAGAGCATCCTGTTGTCCTAGCCTCAGTGTAATCTTCAGACTTGACCACATTTGCTAGATTTATGTTTAGCTGACAGTTGCCTAGTTTTTAACTTGAGCCCACACTTACATTTCTGTTTCTTTATTTCTGCTTGAGTATTGCTACCCCAGGCTTTTTTCCTGTTTTCCTTTGTTTAAGTTAGAATATTTGGAGCAACTGGGCGGCTCAGTCAGTTAAGCAGCCCACCTCGGCTCGGGTCATGATCTCATGGTTCATGAGTTTGAGCCCTACATCGGACTCTACACTGACAGCACAGAGCCCACCTTAGAGTCTCCCTCCCTTTCTCTCTCTCCCTCTCTCCCTTTCTTTCTTTCTTTCTCTCTCTCTCTCTCTCTCTCTCTCTCAAAATAAATAAATAAACTTAAAAAAATGTTAGAATCTCAGATAATTTTTGTTTGACTCCATTATTTTCTAAAAATGTATTTTCCGTTGGCTGAGCTTAAGTAAGTATATTTTTTAATCGATTATTAGAGTTAAGATAACCATATGTAGTCTTAGATTTGTGGTCTGGTATAAAATGGTCATGAAAATTAGGTTTAATTGAGTCTATCTGAGAAGCTATTTAATTTTTTTTAATGTTTATTTTTGAGAGAGAGACCGAGCATGAGCAGGGGAGGAACAAAGAGAGAGGGAGACACAGAATCAGAAGCAGGTTCTGGGCTCTGAGCTGTCAGCACAGAGCCTTTATGTGGGGCTCGAACCCAGGAACTGACAGATCATGACCTGAGCTGAAGTCAGTCGCTCAACCGACTGAGCCACCGAGGAGCCTCGTTATTTAATTTTATTTCTCTCTCTTTCTCACATACTTTCATAGTATGACAAAATAATTAATTTTCCAAACACATTATACATAGTACTCAACTCAGTACTTCAATTGAAAAAGTAGTTCGAGTTTTTTGTCACAGTTTGAAGGGCCTAAATAGTAAGCTACTAAGAATAAAGTCCTTTTGTTGTATTCATTCACTTAATATATGCAGTCCTGCATGTTTCAGATTTAATAAAATGCTTTTTATTCATTTCATATAGGAAGTAAGAAATGTAAGCTTTTCATCTCCTTCCAGTTCCTTAGTCCTTTGACCTTTGGTACTGACAGTATTGTGTCCCCCCCCCTTTTTTTTTGTCAGAAATGTTATTAATTTTAGTATGTGAAATATGTGTGCATGTCTGCCAAGGCAGAGTATAAATATTGATTGTTACCACTGGAAAAAGTGAATCATCACATTATGGAAAATTTTAAATCATAATCACATATTATTTCCCCATCTCACAATACAATAAGGTGATGCTGAATCAAAATGGTGGGCAGTGGCAAGCCTTAGTCATTTTTGTAATCACGTCAAAATACTTTTTTACATCTTTAATTATTTTGGAAATAATGATTAAAATAATTTATTTTGCTTGCTCCCATGCGATTTTTGATATATTTTTCAAATTTCTTTAAATACATGGTTTCATAGATAATGCAATTCAGAAGTATTGATATAATTTTAGTCTTTTGATAAAAATTAAGTTTTTGGCATTGGCATCACCATACTGAGAGTGTAGTAATCTAGAAACACTAAAATTATCCTTGACCCGTTTTTATTTTGCTATTTTCTGTTTCTAATCAAGCATGCTTGATGCTTTTCTTAAAATGTTTCTGGAATTCTTTGAATTTGTCACGCTGCCTCTGTTCTCATCAAATGTCTACTTATTTTCTCAGCCTAGAATCTCTTTCCATTCCATTGCTTTTTATATATCCATCATTCTAGTTTTTCCGAAAGAGCACTATTATCCTTCAAGAATCTTTAGGCAGTGTCGTGTTCTCCCTACAGTAAATCCATGCTTCTCTATGCAGTATTATCATTCATGCCTCCACGAAGCCTTTCACATTGAACTTATTTTCTACTCTTCTCCCATAGGTGTCCTTGATACTTGTTAGGCTTCAAATAGCCCAGTGTGTGTACTGTATTTCTTGTTTCACTTCCATGCCTTTCCCGATCTTTCTAGCCCCACCCCCATCCCCTGCAGGGAATGCTGTATCCATTTTTCTTTTACCTATTCAAGTTCTTGTCTCCTCCAATACATTTTGCAAAACTTCTCCAACCCCTAATCTACCTCTTCTTTCTCTGACCACCTATCATGCATCATCTCTTATACATAATGTGATTCTCAATGGCAGAGACCTGGTCTCTCTTTTCTCTGGTGCCTGGCCCTGTGGTTTGTAGCTGATTGGTTGTACTTCTGTCCCATTTCACTCCTATAATCACTTTATAAGTGAGGTCAGGAAAGTTTCTTGGTGCTATTTATTCAATTCTAGAACATAATGAAATTTCCCTCAACTTCTTCACCCCATCAGAAAGCAGAAGCATTTTTTGGTGTGAATTAGGTAGATAGGTAGGCAGATGTACCTAAATGAAATACTGTGCTAATGGAACCAAGAATGAAACTGACTCCTGTGTGCACCAGTTTGGTTCAAATAGAACAAAACTCCAATTAAGCATCACAGACTGTTCCCTGAATCCTCCCTGCCCTTTTGCAAATGCATACATTGCCCAGTATTAGGGAAATTGGGCAATAAAGTATAAATTTCCTAGCACAAACCACTTTGAATATTATAAAAATAACTAGAAATTAATACATTTTGTACTAGTATTGCTTTTTATTAAAAATAGTTACTAAAAGGGGCGCCTGGGTGGCTCAGTCAGCTCAGGTCATGATCTCGCAGTTTGTGAGTTTGAGCCCCACATCCGGCTCTGTGCTCACAGCTCAGAGCCTGAAACCTGCTTCAGCTTCTGTGTCTCTGTCTCTCTCTGCCCCTTCCCCGCTCGCACTCTGTCTCTCTCTCAAAGTAAATAAACATTAAAAAAAATAGTTACTAAAAATACTTGTAACCGTCTCTAACAAAGACTGACCAACTTTTTCCATAAATAGCAAGATAGTAAATATTTTAAGCTTTGCAGGTCACATACAGTCTCTGCCATGTATTCTTTTTTGCCTTTGTTGTGTTTTTTTTTTTTGCCACCTTTTAATTATTTATTATTCATTTATTGAGAGAGAGCGAGGGAGAGAGAGAGTGCGAGCACATGCAAGTAGGAGAGGGGCAGAAGGAGAAGGAGGGAGAGAATCCAAGCAGGCTCCATGTTCAGCACAGAGCCTGAGGCAGGGCTCAATCTCATGACCCTGGGATCATGATCTAAGCTGATTATGAGATCAGATGCTTAATGGACTAAGCCACCCAGATACCCCAACTGCCTTTTAAAAATGTAAAAACCTTGGGCACCTGGGTGGCTTAGTCCATTAAGTGTCCAACTCTTGAATTCAGCTCAGATCATGATCCCAGGGTCGTGGGATTGAGTCCCACATTGGGCTCTGCACTGAGCATGGAGCCTGCTTGAGATTGTCTCTCTCTGTCTCTCTCTCTGTCTCTCTCTTTCTCTCTCTGTCTCTCTGTCTGTCTGTCTCTCTCTCTCTCTGCCCCTCTCCCCCTGTTAGTGTTCTCTCTGTCTCTACATTTTTAAAAATAAAAATACAGGAGCCTGTCTTAGCTTGCAGGCCGTACAGAAGTGTACCAGGGGCCAGAGTTTGCCAACCCCTGGTCTATAGCAGTAAGAAAAGATAGTCTGTGTAATTGGGCATCCAAGAGAGCAGAAGACTTTCTGTCCAGTAGAGAAGACATTGCTCATACTAACCTAAGCCCTGAACAAACTGAGATGTGCCCAAGGGGATGCAGTAAAATAGCAGGAACATGGGAAACCTTACCTGAGAGGACTGGCTCATGGAACAGGGTCAGAATTAGAGAAGGCCAAGGGACGGCCCCCAAGGTCTTCAACCCGGAAGTTCGTGATGCAGAAGAAGTAGACCTGCCCCACACAGGGCCTCCTGTAGTGCCTTGAGTGGATTGTGCTGTCCTGACAGACTAAATGTCCTTTCCCTGGAGATTGCTCAGCACACCTTACTCTGCACAGAGAGGCTTGGTTGTGATTTTTCCTGAGAAGGACGAAATACCTTGTGAGAACCTCCCAACCTTCAGACTTGGCATAATTGTACTTCCCGTGGAACAGATTACAGTTATGGATGTCGACAGTGAGGCCATATTGAAGTGAACGGAAGGACGTCATTTGGGTGGAATTAAAGTAAATCTTCATAGGATGTGTACACTTTGAGTGGGTTTGTGATAAAGAACCACATGGCTGGACAGTATCTAAAAATGTTACCTACCAGTAATTTAAGTTTATTATATTCTTCACCATGGTGAACATTTCCAAAAGACATCCTAATATTTTGTCCAAAAATGTTTCTGATTAGCTCATATGAGCAAGATGCACTCGCTGGGATAGTATTTTTAAGTCTCCTACTATTTACTTGGATACAAGTCACAAAAGTAGCAAAGACCAGGTACCTCAAAGTGACTGTAACTGTTCTTTTCCCACACTAGCAACACCTTTTGATTTCATCAAGATGCAGAAGCTCTAGAAACAGACTTCTGGCTCATGTTCACTACTTTGTGTCTCTCCTTGTTCTAAGCTAGCCCTCTTCTCCATTAAAAAAAAAAAAAAATTCTGGCAGGCTAATTTAAAGACACCTCCCTCTGTTGGATAGTTTGCATACTTAAGCATTCATGTGTCTGGAAATCATGGCAACTGCTGATTTTATTTGTTTGAACTGTTATAGTAATGATTCGTTTTATGTACTTAATTTAATCAGGATGCGATTTATCTTCATTTTGATTTTGGTTGTAGAGGTTGGCGATTTGAAGGAGCTGCAGACACTAGACATTTCTACCAATCGTTTGCTAACTTTACCCGAGAGGCTTCACCTGTGCCTTTCTCTGCAGTACCTCACTGTGGACCGAAATCGTCTATGGTGTGTGCCGCGCCACCTCTGCCTGCTGCCCAGCCTCAATGAGCTCTCCATGGCTGGAAACCGCCTTGCATTTTTGCCACTTGGTAAGTAAGCATGTTTGCATGGGCAAAGCAAAAAAGCCAGAGGATAAGATGGAAAGCCTTCGTTTCCCTGACTGGGAAGGATAGGGTGGTTTCCTTCATTCTGTTCACCTTGGAGATTGCCTCTCTGAATCTATTTTTTGTAGTGGACAAAGCAGCATTCATTCCCAGTTGGCCAAAAATGTTTATTTCAGTTAGGGACCTCATATTTGAAAACAAATCTGTGGTGAAATGTTGTTTAGGGACAAAACATGTGACAGGAGAGGATTTGCTCTGAAAAAGGAATTAAAACGTAAGTGTATATATTATACATTTAAGACCATAAAATCAACAGGGGATATTGAACAATGTGGAAGAATAACTACTGGTACAAAGATTATCTGTTTCGATGTTGAATTCAATGTACAACAATTTGTATTGGATTAGAATTGCCAGATAACCAGACAACACAATTTTTAAAACTTGAAAATTGCCTGACCTGCCTGCTGAGCTAGAAATGTCACACCGGCTAACAAATAATATATGGAGCACTCTAGATTTCCATGCTGGCCCGTTTTAATAAAACAATACGTTTATTTTCACTGAGAATTGCATTTTGTTAGTTTGTAGGAAACAAAGGTGCTATTTAAAAAATGTTTTTAAATATGAGGCCCCATAGAACCCCAAGCCACCATAGTAAGCCTCCTATGATCTTACTCATAAAAGCATTTTTTAAAATGAGTAATTTATGCCTGGTGGCAGTGGAGTAAATCACTTACTAGCCCCTGAAAGGAGATATTTCCCACTATGACACAGTACATGGGGATGCCAGGGTGGCCCAGTCGGTTAAGCATCCAACTTCGGCTCAGGTCATGATCTCAGGGTTGATGAGTTTGAGCCCCACGTCGTGCTCTGTGCTGCCAGCTCAGAGCCTGGAGCCTGCTTCAGATTCTGTGTCTTCCTCTGTCTCTCTCTGCCCCTTTCCCAGTCGCGCGCTTTCTCTGTCTCAAAAATAAATAAACGTTTAAAAAAATGGTAAAATATAGTATACATACTATTTTCAATTAAAAATAACTGGGAAACATGAAAATCAATTTGAATAATAAATAATTATCCAGTTTAAGATTACTTTTCTATAAATATAATTAAATTCTATACTTAGAAAATTAACGAGATGAAATAAAGCCATTTCAGAAGTCAGTTACATTTCTAAGAAATCAGAGCTTTCTTTCAAGTGAGAAAAATATCATGGGGCTCTTGGGTGGCTCAGTTGGTTAAACGCCTGACTCTTGATTTCAGCTCAGGTAATGATGTCACAGTTATGAGATCAAGCCCTATGTTGGGCTCTACACTGACAGTGCAGAGCCTGCTTGGGATTCTCTCTCTCCCTCTCCCCTGCTCATGCTCTCTGTCTCTCACAAAATAAATAAATAAACTTAAAACAAGTGAGGGGGCACCTGGGTGGCTTAGTCTCACAGTTTGTGAGATCGAGCCCTGCATCAGGCTCTGCACTGACAGTGCGGAGCCTGGTTGGGATTCTCTCTCTCTCCCTTTCTCTCTGCCCCTCCTCTGTTCACACTGTCTCTGTCTGTCTCTCTCAAAACAATTACATAAACTTAAAATGTTTTTAAAAAAATCAAGTGAGAAAAATATTAAATATAAAGAGATTAATTAAAAATACTAAAGGTACCTGTACCCGTGGGTTATAAAACAATTACAGTGGTCAAGCACCAAGCTACAAATCCAAAGATCCATGTTCTAACCCAGTTCCATCACTCTATGGTACATGACCTGGAGCAAATCACTGAAACTTTTCTGAGCTTCACTGACCTTATCTGTAAACCAAAAATAATAGCATTTATCCTGTTTACTTTAGAGTTATGTTGAAGTTGAATAAGATAGCTCATATATAAGAACTATAAAGCCGTGTACAAACACAGATGACTCAAAAGAGAAGGTACAACTCTTTTTTTTTTAATTTTTAAAAATTCTGTCCTCGGGAGCCTGGGGAGCCTGACTCTTGCTTGATCTCTGCTCAGGTCTTGATCTCAGGGTCCTGAGTTCAAGCCCTGCATTGAGCTCCACGCTGTGCGTGAAGCCTTCTTTAAAAAAATAAAAATACAAGTTCTGTCCTCCTTCTCATGTCAAGACCCTCTGTAGTAACCACCCAAACTTGTATTTACCAGCTGCTGCCTAAACCAACTCTGACTCCTACCAAGTGATTGCTAGGATGATACAGTCAGCGCTGATATGGATCAAGGAAAGGAGTGAGGGAGGGAAGTGAAGGATACAATGATTTGATTTGTGTGATGTAGAACTCAGTGGTAGAACATCAGCCCTCAGGGAAATCCCATGAGAAGCAACCGTGGTTTGACTCTCAGGTGTTACCAGAAACAGATTAACCTGTTAAATCTGGAGTTGCCCACACTATTGTTCGTAGGATGATTATTACTGTCATTGTTACCATTGACCACATATATAAGGAGTGTTTCCATGAGTAATGCTCCTGCAACTATTGGTAAGAACAATCCTTTATTGAATTAGGTATTCTGTTAGGCACGGTACAGAGGCTCCCTAATTTAATTATTACAGAACCTGTTATTACAAAACCTACTGACAACTTAACTTTACAGATGAGGAAATTGAGGTTCAGAGAAGTTAAGTCACCCACCCTGAATCACAGCTAGTGAGAGACAGAATTGAGTTGCAAACTCTAATTCTAAGCTCCACATTCTTTCCACTTTGGCACGCCGTCTCCACATTCCAGGCATGATCCCTCTGCAAGGGGACTTCATTTAGGAATATGGCCACTTCCAGTGTCAAATTTGGGCTGCCATTTTGGACCCATTCACTCCTATGGAAACATGAGTGGGTCCGATTCAGTCTCTGTCTAGTTGCTTAGCAGGGTCTGTCTGCCAGAAGCTACAGCTTTGTCTCACCTGCCCACTCTGGACATCAGCCAGGTGCTTCCGGTTACTTGTTTCTAATCTATCTTTAGCAGATCCTATAGCAAGAAAAATCTAACGCTTAGGCCAGAGACCAGTTCATCTAGCTCTCTGTTGGTGTTAGCCACTCTTCTTACTTTGCCTGGCCCCGTCAACCTTGGTGGAGTTCCCGATTCCTTAACTTTGAAGTTGTGCTGTTAACAACTTGATTTCCTTGTCTTCTTGTTTCTTCCGTCACATAATTCTTTGTCTCAAGTCTGAACCATTCATCCAACAGCTGGCTCCATCCTGTCTGCTCTGATCTGCAGTGCTGTTTTCATGTCTGATACCAGAGGTACCCTGACCAGAATGCTATCCAGCTCTAGACCCGGCTTCAGCCTAGAACCCCATATACAGTTGGACTTTCTGAACTAAATCTCGTTAGGCTTTGGGTGCTTTCTCAAGTCCAGCCAGTCTCCTTCATCTTGCCTGTTCTGCCTTGCTCACTGAGGCTTATCCAACCATGGTGCCTTTCACACTGGTCATTTGCCACTCATTCTTACCTGTCATTTTAGCAGTGACACAGCCAAATGTGTGCTGTGGTGGTGGCAGTAGTGTTGGGAGAAGAGGGAAGCCATTCCAGTAGGAACTTGACCACTTAGTGTTTGCGGTGCCGAGGAGTGACATTGTCATGCTGGATGCTTACAGCAGGAGTGGCAGTGGCTGGTACAAGGTGATAGAAATGGTCATTGGGTAAAAGCACCCACTGCACTTTGCCTGGCTGCTTTTCTGCCCTAACACCTCAGCTATTTATGTACCTGCACATCTTCTTTGTGCGCCGTGGTAAATGCAGGCGTGGGTAAGGAAGTGGGCATCTCTTTCAGCACTCAGAAGTCAGTGGGGAGTAGAGCCTTACAGATGAGTTTCTGTCTCTAGGTTTCTCATCACTCCCACAACCTTGCCTCTGCCTTCGGTGGGGCTTCCTTTGTGAACTGGTTGATAAGGTGTCAAGCATGAGAGGCAGTCAGATCTGCCCTGGGCTCTGAGGAGGGTCCCTCCCAACAGTCGAGGTAACCCCACTCTCAAGCCCAGGGCCACGGACAGCCCAGGAGATGGAAGCACTTGCACATTCCTCTGGGTGCCGTCCGGCTCACCTGGCTCATGGCCCCAGCGGGCCACAGGCCTGTGGTAGGTTTGATTTTGCCATAGGAAGATGCAGGAGCAAGAGGAGGAGGCTGCACATCGTCCACTAACGAAGAAATAGGCCACCTGAAGCAGCGTTCCACCCTGGTCTCAGACTGCTTCTCTGAGAACAGCGGAAGTAAAGGGTCAGTGAGCAGGGGCGGCCTTCCTGCTTTGTTATATTGGGTGAATCTTCATAAAGAAGTGGGTGAGACGACCAGAGAGCTGCACCGGCATGAGACAGCCAGAGACAGACAGCCAGTCTTGGGGGATTGGAGACAGGGCCATCTGTGAAGGTGAGGATGTTGAATCTGACAGAAAAGTCAGCACTCTTCTCCATCTTGGTTTTGCGTTTTCTGGGGGAAGTGGAGTTGTTTTCTTTTCTGGTTTGTGTTTTAATACCATGAAGGTGGCTTTGGAAAGGGAATTCAGTTAAGTCTTTTGGAGAAAAAATAATTAAAACCGTTGCCATCCTTCCATGGTATTGGTGCACTTGAAACCTTTCTTTGAACTTGTTCTCATAAATCAAAGATGTCTGGGGCACCTGGGTGGCTCAGTCCGTTAAGGGTCCCGACTTTGGCTCAGGATCATGATCTCACAGTTGTGAGTTCAAGCCTCACGTCAGGCTCTGGGCTGACAGCTCAGAGCTTGGAGCCTGCTTTGGATTCAGTGTCTCCCTCTCTCTCTCTGCCCCTCCTCCACTCCTGCCGTGTGTGTTTCTCTCTCTCAAAGAGAAATGAACGTTAAAAAAATTAAAACCAAAGCAGCCTAATGCTAAGAACCATCAAGGACAGAATCAGACGAAGCATGCGGCTGCTGGCACTGCCTTTCCTCAGAGAATGGAACTTCTCTTGCAGACTTTGCTAATAAGGACGCCTCTTTACAATAGTCAGGAGATACTGCGTGGACACACACACACACACACACACACAACCAAAACCTTCAAAGATACGTCTCTTATATCTAAACGTGATTCTGCAAGCACAGTACAGGAACTTGAAGACTTAAGAAACAGGTGCTAGAATATCTCTGCCTGCAACTGGAGGTAGGAATCTTATTTTGGGGAGTTACTTACAGAGTTCAATTGCTTGCCAAAGAAGGTTGACTTAGAAGAAAAGCACTTTTTTATGGGGCCTCTTAAAAGAATGGCATATTCAGCCTCTTCAAAAAGCAACTATAGAAGGTATATGTTGGATGACTTAAGTAACTTGCAATGCTAGTAAACCATACTGCTCTTTAAGTACATTCTTTTTAAGATGAACAGATTTGTCAAGAAAGAAGGATGCTCCTATTCTAACTATACCATGATAATGATAATTGAGTGACAGATTAGTCTACAAACAGAAGCTGTGTTCCACCACAGAGAGCGGTGACTGTCAGTGAGGAGGATGGGAAATCAAAGCTATGATATTCACTAGAGATTTTGAAATGTGAATATTTGTTGATTTAATATAGTTCTGTACACTAGCTCCTAGAGTTGTGACTCACCTTGGGCTTCTGAAAGTGTAGGAAAAATCAAAGGAAAGGGTCCCCTCCCCACCCTTTAGGTTTTTTTTTTAAACCAGGTGTACCTGGTTTCTCTTACATAATGAATAAGCCTGATTATTCAGTAATGTTCACAGCTTATTTAATGATGAATAATAGATAGAAGTACCATGAGGTTGCCCATGCACAAACTGGCTGTGGAAGGGCATCCTTTAGCAAGCCCCCAGGAAGTGCTGTGTCATCTAAACTCAATGTCAGTTGCTTCTGTAGTTTAAGAAAACAAGAGAACAAAAGTTGCACCCACCTTAGCAGGTGGAACTTTTGCCTGTTTGAAAACAACCAACGCATTTAAAAAATATTTTTTAATATTTATTTACTTTTGAGAGAGAGAGACAGAGACAGAGTATGAGAAGGGGAAGGGGCAGAGAGAGAGATGGAGATACAGAATCTGAAGCAGGCTCCAGGCTCCGCGCTGTCAGCACAGAGCCCTGACGTGGGGCTCAAACTCACAAACCGCGAGATCATAACCTGAGCCAAAGTCAGACACTTAACCGACTGAGCCACCCAGGCGCCCCAACAACCAACAACATTTGGCAGATGACTCTGAGATTTATAGAATATTCTAGTACATGAACTACCATGGAGTGAACCCAAAGCTTAGTAGAGAATAACTTCCTATTAACAGGAAATTATGTGGGTTTCTAAACCAGTCTTAGAGCTATTCCTTTTAGGAGATTCTAGTAGCACAGTGTTTATGTTCTCAGGAAGAGTTACTCCGTGTGCCGTAGACATGCTGTGAGGGAGGCGACCGTTCCGTTGCCACTATGGAGTAATTAGAGTCATCGAGCATGACTTTGATAAGGAGGTAAAACTGGCCCTTTTATCGCGTATCAGGAAATCACTCCAGTTTTCTGTAGAAGTTGTAGTTGTTTTTTCCTTTATAGGGATTGGATACCTCATATAGAAATAAAGTTTATGCCAAGTAGGGTGCCATTTTAGAAAGTAGCCCCTAGGCATTTTCAACACTTACGCTGAAATCCCTCCTCTCATTGCAGATGGCATATAAGGGACACAAATCTGTTAACTGGACTTGTTTTTTCCATTGGTTCTTGTGCTTGTTTGCTCTTGTATCAGCTTAGTAAGTCAACAAAAGAATTTTTCCTGTTTTTTAAGAAAATATTTAAGTCCCCACTCAGTGAAACTACTCAAACTTCAAACCAGTATGGAAACCACTTAATAGTTCTGTAATCTCAGACTTAGAGATGAATGTAAACTGTACTTTGCTGAACCATGAATGTATTTATTTGATCTGCAGTTTGAAGAACTACTGCCCTAAGGTCACTGTTTAATGGGAATTATTTGCAAAGTTTTGTAGCCTGAAATCAGTTTCACTGCTTAAAGAGGTTTGTTCTAGTACAGACCAGCAGTCCCAGAGGTTGGAAATAGTCCTGTGTTTGAGTAGAAGTTACGATGACTGCTTTCCGAGGAGAGACCCAAACATGCTACTAAAGTCGTGTGCTTTGAGGATTGTTGGGTGTGTCTGTAATCAAAGACATAATGAAATAGGAGAAAAGAAGGGTTGGAAAACAAGGCTCAAAAACTAGTAATGGAAAAAAAATGAGAGAGAGTTATTTTGTCAATTATAGTCCAAGCAGACCTTGTTTCAGGAATCTTCAAGAAAGTGGATATTCAGTGCTCTTTTTTGAGTTCTATCTTTTTGCAAGTATTGGTAACAAAAGTTATTTATTTATCTTTGTGCTGCTTACTCATCTTATCCTTTTCCACTGTCTTAATGATAGCTCTGCTTTGTTTTTCTTGCAGCACTATAGGCCTTTGCTCTTGCCTTAAGGTTTTCTTGAGGAGCAAATGTGATTATTGAATATGGCGTCTGCAGCATGGGCCAGACATTGACTGTACTGTGCTAATGTGTGAAGAGAAAAGTTCACCTAGTGTAGGTGAGCTTTAAATGAACAAATGTGTGTTCTTCTCTAAGTTTTGGAATATGACTTGGGGATAGGAAATTGATTAAATATGAAAAAGTTAGCCCTTTTTTCTTAAATATCAGTTTTTAAAAAAAGAGCAGCTGCTCATTCTTGAAAAGGTACAGATGTGACAGTGTTATAATACCCATACGATCCCATGCAGTCTACAGGTTCAGTACAATTCCTATCAACATACCAGTGGCATTTTTCACAGGACTAGAAAAAATAATCCTAAAATTTGTATGGAACCACAAAAGACCCCAAATAGCCAAAGCAATTCCTGAGAAAGAACAACGTGGGAAGTATCATTTCAAACTATATTACAAAGCTATGGTCGTCAAAACAGTAGAGCACCGGCATAAAAACGGACACAGAGATCAATGGAACGGAGTAGAGAGACCAGAAAAAAACCCACCCTTACATGGTTAATTAATTTCCGACAAAGTGGGCAAGAATATCCAATGGGGAGAAGACAGTCTCTTCAAGAAATGGTGTTGGGAAAACTGGACATCTACATGCACAGGAATGAAACTGGACCACTTTCTTACACCATGTATGAAAATAAACTCAGAGTTGATTAAAGACTTAGATACAAGACCTTAAAGCATAAAACACCTAGAAGGAAACACAGGCAGTTAACCTCTTTGACATCAGTCTTAGTGATATTTTTTTGGATCTGTCTCTTCAGGCGAGGGCAACAAGAGCAAAAATAAATGGGGTTATATCAAACTAAAAAGCCTTTGCACAGTGAAGGAAACCGTCAACAAAATGAAAAGGTAACCTACTGCAAACCTGTTTGTAAATTACATATCTGATAAGGGGTTAATATCCAAATTTATAAAGAACTCATAAAACTCAGTATCAAAAAAATAAACTAACGGATTAAAAAATGGACAGAGAACCTGAATAGACATTTTTCCAAAGAAGACATCCAAATGGTCAACAGGCACATGGAAAGATGCTCGACATCACTAACCAGCAGGGAAATACAAATCAAAACTACAATTTGATAGATCACCTCACACCTGTCAGAATGACTAATGTCAAAAAGACAAGAAATAACAAATATTGGTGAGGCTGTAAGAAAAGGGAACCCTGTGCAGTGTGGTGAGAATGTAAATTGGTGCAGCCATTCTGGCTGCCCCAGTATGGCGATTCCTCAAAAAATGAAAAATAGAACTATTTTACAACCCACCGGTTCCACTTCCAGGTATTTATCCAACGAAACAAAAACACTAATTAAAAAAGACACGTGTACCTTTAAAAGGACACATGTACTCTTAAGTTCATTGCAGCATTATTTACAATACCTATGATATGGGAGCCACCTAAATGTCCATTGATAGATGAATGGGTAAGGAAGATGTAGTACGGAAATACAAGGGAATATTAGTCATAAGAAAATGAAATCTTGCTATTTACGACAGTGTGGAAGGACCCTGAAAACACTATGGGAAGTGAAATAAATCAGAGAAAGATAAATAGTGAATGACTTCACTTATAGGTGGAATCTAAAAAACAAAACAAACCATCTAATAAATGTTCAAGCTATGAGTTTGTTCATAAATACAGGGAACATAGAGAGCTACAGAGAGTAAACTAATGGTTGCCAAAATGGAGAGAGTGGAAGGTTGGACAAAATAGGTGAAGGGAATTAAGAGGTACGTACAGTCTTCTAGTCATAAAATAAATGACACCCAGCAATGTAATGTACAGTATAGGGAATATAGTAAAAAGATACAGATGTGAAATTTAGAAAAATAGTAGTAGGAAGGCTAGATCTTTGAGCAGAATCTTTGCCAGCAAAGTTTTTGTTAATTTGATTTTGGAACTCGGAGTTTTTAAAATAGTGACAAGAATGCATTACTAGGGAAATCTGGAAGAAGCTGTCCGTAGACTCTAAAGCGAAAATCTGGAGCTTCTATCAGTCATAGTTTTCAGTAAAGTTCTTCAATTTTGGGGGGCAGGAAAAAAACAGATATAAGTCCAGCTAGGCAACAGCTCAGGATGAGATAACCGAGTGAAGACACTGCGCTCTCCACGCTGGCTGCCATGGTGATGGGAGACACGCTGCTGTGGGTGCCTGCGTGGCTCAGTCGGTTGAGTGTCTGACTTCACCTCAGGTCATGGTCTCACAGTTCGTAAGTTTGAGCCCCGCATCGGGCTTGCTCCTGCCAGCACAGAGCCTGCTTTGGATCCTCTTTCCACTCCCCGACCTCTCTCTGACCCTTCCCCGCTCATGCTCGCTCTCTCGCTCGCTCTCTCGTTCACTCTCTCAAAAATAAATACACATTAAAAAAATATAAAAAGACACGCTGTTGTAATTCCTGAGTGTCCTGGACAGTCGGCATGAAGTCTCCTTCTCTGGGATCTTTTCTGACGGAATTCTTGGCATTTCTTGAAATTACTGCTGTAAATCTGTAAGTCAGAACTCCCCTACCAGTTATCAGATCTTTTAAAGGAAGCAAAGGGATACCTTGTTCATCGCATGTCTCCTTGACAGGGTCTTGACATCACACCTGGATGCTCGGGCATGATGCCTGCCTCTGGCACCCACAGCACCCAGGCAGCTTGCTAGGTAGTATCACCTCCTGCATTATGTGGGAGCTTCCTGCTTATGTGGAAATGATGTGTTTGGGGGGGCTGTCTAACTAATACATGGTGAACTGGGCCAGCACGCTTTTAAATTCCATCTCTGCCATTTAAGTGCTGTGTGATCTCGGACTTAGAAGCGCTGTTTTGATTTGTCTAACTCTCAGAAACAGGGTAGAATTAATACCAACTTACATGGAACTATTGTGGGTATTAAATACGATCTATTTAAAACACCTCTGTCACTCATAAAGACGCCCTAGTATGCAGTCGATGTGAACTGTTTTTATTGTTTCACTAGACTGTTTGAAGGTTGGAACTGTAGGTTCTTCACTTTTGTACCCCAGGCATCTAGAACAGTGTCTAGCTCATTGCTTGTAATAATTTGTCACCTGAACTATGTAATACAAATAGAGGTGCTGAAGGGAAAAAAGAGAAATAGAGATCCTGATGCTTGAATATTTAAGCCAACAGCAAAGAAAGCCTTCAGTCATTCAAATTCATTAAAATCAATTCAATTTAACAGTTGTTGGTGATCTGTCTATAAAGCATCTTCTTATAATTCACTGTGAAATCTTACTTTGTACAAGTTGAATAGATCAGAAAGAATTGATTACGTAAAAGATTAATGGAATATGTGTGCATATATTTACAGAAACTAACACTGTCAACTATACTTTAATAATAAAAAAAGAAACTAACACTTAAAAACGTCATTCTTCTGAAAAAGCGGTTGAAAAAGTTCCCTTTATAAAAGGCATTATGTAGGTACATTCTAACTTTGTTCTAGAGATGATTTGGGAATACACTGTAAATTACTCTGAATTCGTTGTGAAGAAACCCACATTTTATAATTACATTAAAGTGTAATTACGACTAATCACATATCTGACTGATGGAACTACACTAATTGGTGGGACATGGATAGAATAATTCCAAACAACCTATGTAGGTCTGTTGCTTTGATGTTGTGGTTTCTGTTACCCCATGCTTTTGTGGAAGAGGCTACATCACTCACCTTTTGATAAAATAAATGAGTTTCATACTAGTATGTGTGCAGTAAACAGATCCTATTCAGTTCTGGCCCATGCTGTCATTCTGTGCTTGTTTTTATAGTGTGGTTAAAAGAGCAGTAACCTACGTACACAGGTTTTTCTTCCATCTTCAGCCATGTGGACGGCATATGCCAGAGCCTTGAAGTTAAAAAAAAAAAAAAAAAAGAATTGAGTTTTTGCTAAATTCCAAGTAACAATACTTTGATCTGCGCATCTGGAAGAAAAGGGGAAACAGTTTTAGACAGTACAGCATTTTTAAAAGCCACATGAAAAAGTTCCTTGTTGCTTTAGCATATATGCATATGGACAACTTCCTTGCTTTATAAGGTTGATGGACTGGACGTTTTTTGCAGGAACTTTAAAAAATATTATTACCTGGTATATTTATTGCAAGGTATTGTATATTAAAATTAACAGAAGGAAGAAAACAAACCAGCTCATTAGCTAGTACGTGAATGGTCTCTTCCAAAGTTATTGAGTGAAGATTTTTCTCTTTAAAGAACAGAAGAATGATTTCAAAGCTTTCTCAGCAGAAACCACTTACATTTCAGCCTCATTATGATTAAAATTGCCATTCCGTTGTCCTTGGGGTTTCGCCAGTGGAAGGGTTTTTGGCCAAACGCATGCTCTTGTGAGGCTGTCCCAGCTCTTCGCGTACAGCCTGTGACCTTGTGGGCCAGGTGTCTAGGTGTCTCAGCCTCACCAGTAGGCTGTGCTGGGTCAGCTAAAGCAAGTGGCCCGCTTCTCTTTATAATCTCAGACTCCGTTTTGTGATCTTCCCTATACTCAGAGGAGAGAAGTAAGAGATGAAGACGTATCAAGAACTGGTTGTTACGTAGGGGATCGAGCTTGGTGCTCTGTAAGCCTGTGAGATATGGTAGGTATCATCGTCTCCATTTTGCAGAGGAGGGAACTCGCAGGGAGCGTTTCATTTCCCCTAGTGCCCAGAAGCAGTCGGAAAGTAGAAAGTCAGGATTCAGACTCCATAGCCCACAACATCCTGTAATTTCAGTACTGCTCTCTTACCGTCTACGAGATTGTGTTATATGGAAAGTTCAGGTATCTATATCAAGTGCAGTATTCTGCTGATCGCTGTGGGATGGGTTTGAATGCCACTGATTCACGTTTTCTCCTAGCTTCAGTGGGAACGTGTTCATTCCGTTATGGGGCAGATATAAAAAAATTACATTCCCCAAAGTGGTCAGGAGATACAAAAAGACTTCTCTGGAGTATTGAAAAGCTAAGATAAGATCTGAACCAAAAATTGGGGCGCCTGGGTGGCTCAGTCAGTTAAGCAGCCGACTTTGGCTCAGGTCATGATCTCACGATTCGTGAATTCAGGCCCCGCATCGGGCTCTGTGCTGACAGCTCAGAGCTTGGAGCCGGCTTCGGATTCTGTCTCCTCCTCTCTCTGTCCCGCCCCTGCCCACACTCTGTCTCTCTCCCTCAGTGAAATGTTAGTAAACATTTTTTTAAAAAGATCTGAACCAAATAGCATTTTTAAATCATTGACTTCATATTTTCCTCTATAAAACTAGGACAGGAAAGAAGAGGGGAAGCCATATAAGAAGCAGCAAGTTATCAGCTTTTATTTAACTCTGTATTATGATCTTTGCGTGGAGCCTCATTTAATTTTTGCACAAGCTCTTTTGGGTATATTAGAGGGGAGAGGTGGTTCCTCTGTCATGTCCCGTTTTGTGTCCTTGACTCAGGATGAATCATTGTCTCTAGAGACTGTTGCCTCCAACTCTTCTGTGCAATTAAACCATAGAAAAGTGTTAGTGCCTTTTGCTGCATGCCAAGGAGAATTCTCTCTTAATTGGCCTTCTGCTGTCGGGCCACACTTCCAAATATGTCACCTACTGATAATTAGAATAATAATAACTACCGTATATTGAAGAAGGTGTATGCCAAGGATTCTGCTTGATAATTTAGAAACTTCATTAGTAATTCTCACTGAACTTAAAAGCCAGCCTGATGGTCCCCTTTACATGGTTAGGGAAAGTACTCACTTAGTATTCTGACCCAGGTTGTCTGACTCCAAGACCATATTCTCACTCCATGAATTAGTATCTTATACTCTTTCCCACTCACTGCATCAGCTCAAGTAAAGCATCTTTCTTTGAGTCCCATAGGGGCTCTGAAACCAGGGCTTTTGGCATTTTATCGGTGTAGTTTCATTTTTAAAAAAAAAATTTCCAGTCTGCAGGTGTCTATTTGTGATGACAGGAGATTTGTAGGCACGTCAGAGAAGTAGTAAAGAAATCTAGAGTAAGAATTCTTTGGGTAACACCAAGGCCTTTTTCATTGCAAGTGGATTCTGGTATTTCTATCTGTATTTTTCCCATCTTCGGTCTTTAAATATATAGCCTTTTTTACCAATATATGCACATATACGTGTTTACTAAAGTAGCGGGACACTTTGCTTTGGCAAGTATATATTCTTAGGTTTAAAAAAGAATCATTGCATAGTGGTTTAAATTTCAGAGGTGACTTCCACTGTCAGTTCTCGTAACAACCTGGTAAGGCTGAGGGACTGGGCACTACTGTGCCATCGAACGTATTGCACACCGCAGCCCTGCTCACACGGCTAATGAGTGAAAGAACAGACAGGTGGGATATAAGCAGACAATTCACAAAAAAAAAAGTAACAATGGCCCTCAGACATATTTGAAAATGTTCACACTCACAATTAAAGAAATGCAAATTAAAACAATGCTGTGATATCATTTCTAACCTATCAGAACAACACAAATTTTTAAAGAGGATAACATGTTTTAAAAGTTGGCAAGACTGTGAGAAAGGTAATGCCTTCATATGTTGCTGGCAGGAATGCAAATTGGTAGAACCCTCTGGAGGGAAATACCAAGAACATACCCATCTTTTGACACAGATGGAGATGTATACACGGATTCATGTGCATCCATATGTTTTATAGGTCTACCCCTTAAGAGATCCTAGAAGCAGTGGTAACCCCCCACAAGAGTGAGCACGTATGGCTCAGATCTTGGTTTATAAACCCTACACCCCAATAAAAGGAATGGAAGCTTCTTGGAGAAATAGTTGATTTCAGGGCTAGAGGAGGGAAAATACAAGCTGAGCTTAGAACATCTTGTGCCAGAAAGTAAAGAAGTGCTCAAAAAAGGATGAAAACTGGGGCATCTGGTGACTCAGTCAGTTAAGTGGCCAACTTTGGCTCAGGTCATGATCTCGTGGTTAGTGGGATCAAGCCCCACATCAGGCTCTGTGCTGACAGCTCAGAGCCTGGAGCCTGCTTCAGATTCTCTCTCTCTCTCTCTCTCTCTCTCTCTCTCTCTCTCTCTCTCTGCTCCTCCCCTGCTCACTCTCTGTCTCTCAAAAAAATGAATAAACGTTAAAAAAGTTTTTAAAAAGGATGAAAACTCGTTAGAAGAACGTAAGAGCCAACCTGAAGCTGCTCCTAATTGCCGAAACTGGAACATTTTGACCGACACAAT
The DNA here is from genome assembly GCA_028646485.1 of Cryptoprocta ferox. Lineage (NCBI taxonomy): Eukaryota > Metazoa > Chordata > Mammalia > Carnivora > Eupleridae > Cryptoprocta > Cryptoprocta ferox. Next base: position 120,505,687 of record CM053560.1, on the reverse strand, counting down.
AAATCATAATCGTATTGGGGTTTTAGTCCTTATGATAAAATAAATAAATATCCATGAATCGGTATGGATATATCCATATGAGCCTGGGTGGCTCAGTCCGGTTAAGCATCTGACCCTTGGTTTTGGCTCAGGTCATGATCTCACAGCTTTGTGGGTTTAAGCCCCACATCGGGCTCTGTGCTGGTAGCGCGGAGCCTGCTTGGGATTCTCTCTCTCTGCCCCTCCTCCACTTGTGCAATTTCTGCCTCCCTCTAAATAAGTAAATAAACTTTGAAAAAGTCAATCAAATACATAAATGGGAAGGAAGGGAAGCCACTTCTTTATTGAATTGCACTTAATAAACATAGACAGAAAGATGTTACAGCATTAGATAAATACCACGCAATAATTATTGCAAACCAAGATCCATTGTTGGATGCTAAAATTAATATGCAAGATTTTGAGGAGGAACAGGACATTTACATAGCCTTGGGGTTGTAGTAATCTGAAGACTTGACCTGTGGCTTGGAGGGGCTGCTTCTAAGATGGCTCACTCACATGGCTGTTGGCTGTGGGCCTCGTTTCTTCTCCAGAAATCTGCTGGAGGGCTCTTCTGACCAGGAAGTTGTCTTCCTCCAAAAAGAGAGATCCAAGGCAGAGAGCAAAGAGGAAGCCACAGTGCCTTCTGTGGCTTACTGTCTGAAGTCACATGCCATTTCTGCCTTTTCTTTTTGTTAGATACCACACTGGGGAAGGGCATCTCTGGCCAGAAGCCCGGAAATTCTTCTTTTTCCCTGAGAGTTGCCACTTCCCCTTTCGTTGTGCCACTCCCAGCACTCCCAGCTTTGCTTCCTCTTTTTGTGTCTTGCTCTAGTGCTAGTCCTGGACAGGATTATCAGGATTATGATAGGACTAGTGTGGGAAGGAGGAGGGAGGACCCTTCCACACCCTATGCCGCAAGGAACTCTTCTTACCTCAGTCTTCTATCACCCTTGCCACCATCTGTAACAGAGTGTCCAGAACCCAGCTGTGAATCCATAAGACTTCTACAAGCCACACTCTCGAGCAGTGATTGTTTTGTAGGGCAGTTCTCATTTTTCCTCTTCTGTCTTCATCTGTATTACTACGTATTCTCATCTCTATCCCCAGGGCCTCCCACAGTGCCTACAAGGTCCTTAATGGGTAAATGGGTTTTCTTTTGAAATGTAAATATACTTAAGAACACCCTAATTTAGCTCTCTGGGCCCCCCAGTCTTTCCCAAACTGCAGGACGAGGGGGAAGAGTTGTCCTTCAGCCTGTTGCCTGTTTGCACAAGCAGAGCTCCAGAAAACATTTCAAAAATGATGTTCTTGCTTCAGGGAGAAGAGGGTCAGAAGTTTGCTGAGGACTCTGTTCTGTGACAGTGAAGACAAAGAGCCCCACCCACTGAGTGCTAGGAGTGGAAAGGAAGGCTGGTCGAATATTCTTGGGCACACGGTAGGCAGGAAAGGATGACCTCAACACTTGGAAGTGTCTCTACTGCCTGTGGTGGTCAGAGATCACCTTCGGTAACTCTGTGCCTTGTTTCTTCACTGAGTTCCCCCCTCCTTTCTTGGCTCCCCCATTGCCCAGCTGCTTCTGGAAAACATCTGGATTCTGTCTCTTTCTGGCACACCTATTCCTGTTGCAAACCCCTCTTTTTGGAACCCCCCCCATTCCTGGTACATACTGTTAAATAACAAAAGTTCAACCGAGTAAGTTTGAAGATCTAATTGGCTTGATTAAGTGATAATGGGGCAGTATCCCATCTAGCAAGTAGAAAGGAGCTCTGTCAAGCTGTAGAAAAGGAAAAATCTTTAAAGGCAGAGAGGGAGCAGTAAAAAGGAAATTATTAGGAAAGAATGCATTGTTTCAGGCAAGGTCGCCCTGCTAAGGGGAACGGATGGGGTCTATCAGTAAATTTCCTAGTGCTGACCAGGAAATTCCATGTTGAGTGGTTAAAGGGTATATTCTGGGGTGGGGGCAGAGTGGGGAGAAGGTGAAACTGCAGTTAGGTTAGGTATTAAGACCCTATTTGGTGACATGGCTGAGCATGAGTGACTCTATTCTGGGCCTGTGGTTTTCTTTTTAACAAGGCCCATTCCAGTCCTTACGTGCCTTGTCCATCTTGCCCTCACACCTCACTAGGGGACTGAGATTTAGATTTCCCTTTGCTTCTTCCTCTCTCCACAGCCTTGGATACTTGTTCCATTCCTGCGTCGGCCTAGCTCCAGAGACTTCAGCCCAACCAGGTCCGGATCCCTCGCCCCACCCCACCCCTGCTGCTCCTATCTCTCTGCCCAGGGAGGGAGAGACACTGGTTAATACAGGGGTAGAACCAAGCAGGTCTAGGCTGATCTGCCAACTTTCCATTGGAGGAAAATGAAACTGAATGAAGACCCACGACAAACATTAGTCTTAAAATTGTTTATAAAAAGTCATAGAAGTTATGTATAGGAAGGAAATTTAATAATATTTTATTCCCAGTTATCTCATTTTACAGTTCAAGAAATCAAGGTCCAGGTGGGTTAAGTAATTTTTCTACAGTCACTTTTTTTTCTTTTCTTTTCTTTTTTTAATGTTTATTTGATGGAGAGAGAGAATCCGAAGCAGGCTCTCTGCTGACAGCAGCAAGCCCGATACGGGGCTCTAACTCGTGAACTGTGAGATCATGACCAGAGCCAAAGTCAGACACTCAACCAACTGAGCCACCCAGGTGCCCCATATGGTCACGTTTTCTGATGCACAGTAATCTATTATGTGAGCTGACTTGGTTTCACACGTAGAGTTCAATTAAATCTATACTAGTTTGTCTTCCAGAATAGAAATTTTGAATTATTCCGATATTATGGATTACATTTTACATTTCACACCATGCTGGTACATAGTTATGGGAATTATAGTACTTCTTTTTCTAATCCAGATTTAGGTCGATCTCGAGAACTACAGTGCGTGTATGTGGATAACAACATTCACCTGAAAGGCCTGCCGTCCTATCTGTACAATAAAGTCGTCGGGTGCAGTGGGTAAGGCTGACCTCGTATTTTATACTATAGCTAAACTCTTTTCCATGCTCATTTCTATTTCATTTTTTGGTCCTGATGTAATTTAGAAATAGGTGAACTTTGGATAATCATGTCCAGTTCTGTCTTTGGCCTTAATATGCTTCACCAAATACCTTTTGAAACTAAGAATATTGGACAAGCAATTCACAGTATTATACTTCAAGTTCAGGTAGTAAGCAAGTTGTTGATTATTTTCCAGTCAGAAATGAATCCATGAATACTACTATAAACTCAGACGTATCAGTCACTGAAACTGGAGGAATCAGCATGAACTTAAAAGCTTCTGCTCTCCACCGCAGTGACAATTTTCCTCCAGGAAGAGCCCTGGTATCTAGAACTTGACCATTCCGAAATATTTAGAATGCAACATTTGAATAAGTCCCGTAGTACGAATCAGGATTCTGGCAACCAAAACAGATGTTTCAGTTCAAGGGAAGTGATAGGCTTTTATTTTCAGAGGAGAGATAATCTTGGCTTCTCAGTCAGGCTTTTAGAAAAGCGGTTTCAGCTTTTTATTTTCTTTTGTTTTGCTTATTTTTGAGAGAGAGAGAGACAGAGAGCATGAGCGAGGGAGCAGCAGAGAGAGAGTGGGAAACACAGAATCTGAAGCAGGCTCGAAACTCTGAGCTGTTGGGGCTCTGAGCCCCAATGTGGGGCTTGAACTCATGAGCCGTGAGATCATGACCTGAGCCAAAGTCGGATGCTTAACCGACTGAGCCACCCAGGTGTACCCCTCAGCTTCCTCTTCTATAACAGTGGGACAGAACCACCTTAAAATGTTTCCCAGAGTGGTATGGGATTAATACAGGACAACTTGGCTACCAGAACCTGCTTTTAACTGGCCTAACTTTCCTCACATAAACAGCCCAAGAATACTGGGGAGATCTTCGAGGCTACTTAGCCCGCGGATTTGACTCTGTCCTTGTAATCCCGACACCCCGCGTAACCTGGCTCATACTATATGTAGGTCTAGCAAGAGAGATGACAACATGACAACAAGCTTGTACACAGAGAACACGGCTCCCCTGGTGGCCTGGCTCCAAATGATGGGCACTGAGCAGTGGTGACTCCAGAGAGGGCATTCCTAGGAATAACAGCCTTCCCTTAGGAAAACTATGCAGTTGTTATCTTGGAAGAGTCTTCGATGATGCTTCGAAGTGCGCATGTAGGCTGATGAAATACCAGCCCAGAGGTGGATTTCAGAACCTTCTGCGAAGCAGAGATAATAGAATGTGCGGTGGAGTTTTTAGCTCGGTGATTTCTCGACAGCTGATTATGTGACAGCTGTGATGCTACTCAGTCATTAATCCTAATGAGATCTTAAAGGATGTGTAATAGAGCCTAATTCTTCCAAGTGGCAAGTAAAATGCCCTCGCTCACCAAGATACGTGGAATGATGCAAGCAGGCTCCAAGGGCTGAAGGCAGTTTTCCCTGCACCTAAGCCTTCAGAGACTGCATGGAAGTCTCTGCCGCAATTAAAGAACAGCTTTTACTTAAGTAAAGAGCCCTCTAGTTTGGTGTATAGACATGGATGCTATTGACTGCCCGAAAGTTCTGTTTGTGCAGAATACAGAGACGTTTTTTCATCCTTAACTTGGTGTCTGATAGCAGAAGTAGTGAATTTTATAAGAGCTCCAAATCTTTGAGAATATAAATAGTAGGACAAAATATGCAAATTATTAACTAGTAGGCTCCCTTTATTATTATTAACACCTCCCTTTGGAAGTAGTAGTAAGAAAATAAATATTCAGAGGACAGTATCAGACAATCAGTTTTGTAATATTAATAGTTTTGGGCATATAGGCAGTCCTACTTACAATGAACTGGAATCCAAAAGGCATATTTAGTCTGTGGTTTTTACTCAGAATGCATTTCTCACGAGGATCAATTCAGGTGGTTTTATATTCCTAGCCAGCTTATTGAAGTCATTTAACCCATTTTGCACCTGCTAAAATTCCATGATATTTTGTAGCAAAATGTACTTAGATTTCTTTTTTTTTTTAATGTTTATTTTTGAGAGAAAAAGTGTAAGCATGGGAGATGCAGAAGGAGAGGAGGACAGTGGATCTGAAGCAGGCTCTGCACTGACAGCAGAGAGCCCCATGTGGGGCTCAGACTCACGAACCATGAGATCATGACCTGAGCTGAAGTCAGACGCTTAATCAGCTGAACCACCAGGTGCCCCTGTACTCAGCATTGTATAGATGTGGTTACTGAAGGTTTGGCAGCAGAATTAAGGGACCCCCCCTTTGCTTTCTCTCTCTTGTTGAATATATGCAAAGGAATTCCCCTATTCCAAGTCAAAGTCGGGGAACTTTGGGAGAAGGAAGGGCAAAGAGTAGAACAAGGATCTGAGGTGAACCTAATATAAAGAGCAAAAGGGTATTTGAGGCCTAGAAAGTGTGCTTCTTGGTTCTCAACAAGGATCTTGGTTCACTTAGTTCATTCAATGAATATTTATTGAGCAACTACTCTGGTCACTATGTCAGACAATGGCCATACAGTGATGAGTAAAACCTTATAATCTAGACAGGGATCCAAATAAATAATAAATAATTGATCAGACCTGGTGCTAATTCTCTTTAAGGAGATGATAGTCAAGCAGAGAACCCAAGGTTCAACATACTTGGATCTCTACTGCTCTCACATGTTGCTTCTTAGATAGAGGCCTGGAATAGAAGAACACCATAACTTCTGCTATACTGGACCATCTCTGAAACAATTACATTACCTCTTCCAATGGAGAGAGTCTAAGAGAATTAGAGCAACAGAACAGAATGAACACAGCTTTGAGGACTTGTGGCACAACAATTAAAAAGTCTGCTATATGTATAATTCGTATCTCAGAAGGAAAATACAGAATCAGATATAAAACTATAAACAGATATAAATACAGCAAATAACAAATGTCGTTTGAAGAAATCAGTTTCAAGAAATCTCAGAAGTCTCACAGTTATCTTTGATGGAAATAAAGTTAGCACCTCAATATTTGATGTTCATTTATTTGCCATATAATTATTAATCATTAACTAGCAAGTCAGCCCTGTGCTAAGAATTGTGGAAAAAAACAAAGATAACTTAGATGTTTATCCTAATATATAAAAATGACTGTAATATAAAAAATAAAAAAATGCCTTAAGAGAGGTAGAAATGTAGAGCATGGGAATATCTTTTATGACCTAGCCTTGAAGTTACACACTGTCATTTCTGTTTTATCCTATTGATTAGACAGGTAACTCGTACTCATTGTGGGAGGAGACTACGTAAGGGAGTGGATAGTAGGAGGGGAGGATCCTAGGCGCCATCTTGGAGACTGGCCATCACAGCTTCCTTGCCTCCACTGCTCTTTGCCAATTTCATGGAAAAGTATGGTTTTTATTTTGTCTGGGTCTTTCTTATTGTTACTATAGGAGTAAATGTCTTTAGTTCTTCTGTATTTTATTCACAAAGAGAAGTCCCTCCCATTAGAGTTTTAGAGAATGGTAATTGGCACATTTGCTTACTTGAGAGAACTTAATGGTAAAAGTGATCCTATACCAGTTATTTTTTTAGTTGTCTGATCATATATGGAAAAGAAAGCCAAGCCACTCCTTTGCTTTTTCTTATGTAAATAAGCAATTACAGCTGGATTTGAGTACAAGTGGGTTAAATGACTTGATTAAATGGTTTGTTAATATAACCACTTAAGGTAACAGAATTATTTATATGAGAAATGCATTCTTAGTTCTGTGTTAAGCCAGCAGTCTAAAAAAAAAATGGCCTTTATGTTACAATCTATTTTTATGTAGTGGCTGCTCCCCATCTAATCACAAGCAATATTAGATACTTGACCCGCACTTTGGGGCAACAAGCATAAAGCAGTGTAGCTACAGATACAAATACCAAAGAGGCGGAGTTTGCAGTTTGGTTCCAACAAAGTAATTGTTCATGAAAACAAAAACATTAACACTCCTTTTTAGTTTTAGAGGAATGTAACAGAATCCAGCATCTTCACAGTATAACTTTCACAGTGTCCATGATACAACCCCAAATTACGTATGAATACTTACGGAAAACGTAACCTATTCTCAAGGGAAAAGACAATCTGCAGAGACCAACCTGCTGAGAGGACCCAGAATGTTGACTGATGAGGAATTTTTTTTTAATTTTTTTATTAACTTTATAGTTTATCGTCAGGTTGGTTTCCATATAACACCCAGTGCTCTTCCCCACAAGTGTCCATTTTAAAACAACTATTCTCAGTGAAGTAAGGAAAAATAAGTTTGCACTGAATAAAAGACCAGGGGGAAAAAAGAAATGATAGGAAAAAACAAATGGAATTTCTAGAGTTGAAATACAGTATCTGAAATAAAAACTTGACTTGGTGGGCTTAAGAGCAGAATGGGTGTAACAGAGGAAAAGTCAGTGAGCTGGGAGGTAGAGCAATAGAAATGATTCGGTGTGAAGAACAGAGAAAAAAGATTGAAAACAAAAATGAACTCACAGCATCAGGGATCTACCAGATAATGTAGAAAGGCCTGATAGAGGTATAATTGGTGTCCCAGAAGGAACAGATTTTTCCTAATTTTTCTCTTAACTAAGAGAAAGGCCACAAAAATGTTTGAAGAAATAACACCTGAAAATTTCCCAAATATGATGAAAGACCTAAGTTTACATTTTCAAGGAGCTCAGCGAACCCTAAGCAGTATAAATTATGAAGAAAACAATGCCCAGGCAAAGCTACTGAAAACCAAAGATATGATGAGATACCACCTCACACCCATCAGAATGGCTAATATTAACAACACAAGAAATAACAGGTGTTGGCAAGGATGTGGAGAAAGGGGATCTCTCTTCTACTGTTAGTTGGAATGTAAACTGGTGCAGCCACTCTAGAGAACAGTATGGAGGTTCGTCAAGAAACTAAAAATAAGGGGTGCCTGGGTGGCTCAATCAGTTGGGTGTCTGACTTTGACTCAATTTGTGATCTCACAGTTTGTGGGTTTTAGCCCTGTGTGGGGCTCTGTGCTGACAGCACAGGACCTGGAGCTTGCTTCAAATTCTGTGTCCCCCATTCTCTCTGACCCTCCTCACACTGCTCACTCTCTCTCATTCTCTCTCTCTCTCTCTCAAAGATAAATAAACATTAAAAAAAAAGAAACTAAAAATAGAACTACAGCAATTACACTGTTAGATATTTACCCAAAAGATACAAAAATACAGATTCAAAGGAGTATATTTTTCCCATTGTTTATAGCAACATTATCAACAGGAGCCAAACTATGGAGAGATCCCAAATATCCACCAACCGATGAATATATAAAGAAGATGTGGTATACATATATATATATATATATCTATACATATGTATATATGTGTGTATATATATATATATATATACATGGACACGTATACATACAATGGAATATTACTCAGCCATCAAAAAGAATTATATCTTGCCATTTGCAATGAGGTGGATCAAGCTAGAATGTATTTTGCTAGGTGAAATAAGTCAGAGAAGACAAAGAGCTAAGTGAAATAGAGAAAGAAAAGAGCTAGAATGTATTATGCTAAGTGAAATAAGTCAAAGAAAGGCAAATAGATTTCACTCACATGTGGAATTTAAGAAACGAAACGGATGAACACATGAAAAGGGACGGGAAGAGAGGAGAGAGGGAAACAAACCACAAGCGACTCTTCATGATACAGAACAAACTGAAGGTTGATGGAGGAAGGTAAGTGGGGGATGGGCTAGATAGGTGATGGATAATAAGGAGGGCACTTGTTGTGATGAGCACTGGGTGTTGTATGTAAGTGATGAATCACTGAATTCTCCTCCTGAAACCAGTATTACAGTGTTAACTAAAATTTAAAAGAAAAATCAAAGATAAAATCTTGGAAGCAACCAGAGAAAAATGACAAATTACATACAAAGGAATCATTCAGAAGACTGTGACCTTCTCATCAGAAACTGTGAAGGCCGGGAAACAGTGGAACAACATTTTTAAAGTGCTAGACAAAACAAAACAAAAACAGTCAACCTAGCAGCCAGCATAAAAATACTTTTCAAGAATAAAAGCATAATAAATGAGTTCTCAGACCAAACAAAAGCTAAGCCTTAAATGAGGCCCTGCCAAGATGGCAGACTCTTTATCCAGACCAAGGCCCATCTTCTCTGGGTGGCATAGTGTCTGTCCTCTTTATCCACTTCTCCTTTCCTTTTACTGTAATTTAAGCTGAAAAAAAAAAAAAACTTTCTTTGCTAAAAGGGAGGGTCAATCTAGTAGCTGTTCTCATAATAATGAACATGTGAATGACATCATATACTTTCTGAGGAATTCCAAGATCGTCATTTGGGTGCTTGTGGTAAGAATTTAATTTTTTAACATGTTAGGTGAAATGGTAAGTGTGACAATATTCATGAGTTAATGTGCTAAATTACATACATGTTCTGAAACATAATCTTCATGGCACAAAGATGTCACCATTCCTGTGACTTATTTAGGGTTACATGTTGAATGGCAGCTCTGAAAACATTGAGCTGAAAGAAAATTGTGTGGTAATTGATGTAAACTATCTGTATAATTAAGCCAAAAGTACTAATATTTGTGACAGATTTTAACTCATTTTATAACTCACTTAACAATTCAGATATACAGTTTTTTTCGTAACCACCTTGGTATTTCATCTAAAGTGATATAAACTACTAAGTTGGAAATCAAAGATACCAAGGCTTCATAATTGCCAGCTAATACTTACTTCATTGTAAACTGAAGCACATATGGGTCTTCCGTCTTCCGTCCCTCCTTACTAATAAGTCATTTCATAATCACTTTTTTTTTTTAAGTTTATTTTGTGAGAGAGCGGGGAAGGGGCAGAGAGAGAGAAGGTGAGAGAGAATCCCAAGCAGGCTCTGCAGTGTCAGCGCAGAGTTGGACACAGGGCTCGATCCTACAAATCGTGAGATCATGACCTGAGCCCAAACCAAGAATTGGACACTCAGTGGAACCAACCACCCAGATGCCGCCGCAATCCCTTCTTATTGAGATGCGCGACATTTCAAGGCAGATACCTTTCCAACCTGCTCTCCCACTTGCCATGCTCTAGCATGGGCCAGACCCTCTGGCCGGCGGCAACTGTTTGTTTAACCCTGTGTGCCCTGCACGTTCACAGAGCTGAATCCCTGGTCCCTTTTCTCTGGAATATCATCATGCTGATGTTAATTTGTAACAATAGATTCCTTCACGGCAACATCTAGACTAGTGTTTGACCAAATGTCTGGGTACCATGACCTAGGCAGGTTGACCAGAAAGTTTACCATCATACTGTGTTTTGTGGTATGCTACCAAAAGAATCACTTATCGTAATAAGACAAAACAAGAACATTGCTTTACCTTTTTTGTGTGCCAAGGAAGTGTGCTCGCGGTTTTATCTGCATATTGCACATAATCTTCCCAGCATCCCTTGTGATGTTTTCCCCACTTTAGAAATGAAGAAACTAGAGCTCAGAGAGATTAACTGTCTCAGGTCACAAAGCCAGGTGGTATAGAGTTATCACCTGCTTCACTGTCCATACTCTTAACCTCTGTGCTATGCACACTGCCTCTGTCTGTGATCTAGAGTCATCTCTGTATGTTTAAGCCCCTCTGCTAGCTCCTTGAGAGCAGGGACAGAAAATACATTTCTCGCTCCTGCATCATTTCATGTAATAGGGGTGGAGGACGCTTCACCTCTGATGAGATCGAGGGAGGTAGGCCATGCTCAGCAGAAAGTTCCCCTACCTCATGTAAACTCATCCCTTACAGCTTGTGTTCTTTTTTTTTTTTTTTTAATATTTTGGTTTTATTATTTACTTAGAGCATGTGTGCACGAGTGAGGTAGAGGTAGAGAGAGAGGGAGGCAGAAAATCCCAAGCAGTCTCTGCACTGTCAGCACAGAGCACAATGCAGGGCTCGATCTCATGAATCTGTGACATCATGACCTGAGCCGAAATCGAGTTGGATGCTTAACCGACTGAGCCACCCTGCCTGCATTTTTCATAGCTGCAGCTTTCCTCCAGCATGAAGCAGAGAAGGCATTTAATAGACGTATCATAAAATGAATTTAATTAGCTCTTTATATCCAGTGGGGAAGAGTAGGGACTTCTGCTAAAAGAATTGTCAAAGGGAAATTAGACCCCATATAAAATGAGGATCCACTTTTGTTAATGTGAGCCTTTTCAGCGGTTTCAGTCAGACACCTGCCTTTTTAATTATGGGAGATGAGGAAAGCATTAGGAAAAATCTGGCCTTCAGTTTTCTACACCTTTATTTGTTACTTTATATTGTTAAATTCTTTGGGCAGTGTCCATGTACAGTTCATGCACAATCGTGTTAAGAAGCAGCAGCTGTTAAGGCGATAAGAGTATGAAGTAAATATTCACAAATGACTTGCTTGTTTTTTATTCTGCGTTTGCATTGTTTTATGGTTCTGCCCAGGGTTCTCATACTACAGTGTGGCTGTAAAGTTTGGAAACAAATCATAGTATTTTACCTTATATATTAGGGTTCTCCGCAGCAACAGAACCAATAGGAAGTGTGTGGGGGTGAGAGGGAAAGGGAGATAGATTTATTTTAAGGAATTGGCTCATATGATTGTGGGGGCTGGCAAGTCAGAAAGCTGCAGGGCTGGCTGGACACCCAGGGAAGAGTTGATGTGACAGCTTGAGTCTGAAGGCAGTCTGGAAGGGGACCTCAGTCCTCTCTTAAGGCCTTCAGCTGATTAGATGAGGCCCACCCACATCATGGAGGGTAATCAGCTTTATTCAAAGTCTACCGATTTAAATTGTTCATCTCATCCAAAAAATACCTTCACAGAAACATCTGGTCTAGTGTTGGACCAAATATCTGGCTACTATGGCCTAGCCACCTTGATAAAAAACATTTAATCACTCCACATGTAATAGTATATTATCAAAAGAATCATTTATTGTGCATTTGCTTCCAGACTTAGTGGCCCATGCTACATAATAGCATTTTGCATATGGTTCTCTCATGTTAATTTTCTTTGTATTAGGAAAGAAGCAATAATTATAAAGTAAACTTTAGAATCATGTCCTCAACTTCACAGAATGGTTCATCAGGGTAATATCTTTCTAACCCACAAAATACTCCTACCAACCCACAGGTGTGCTGCCTCAGCCTCTGGTGCTTATGTGATCACATGGGGTGAACAGAGGTTTCTGAAAGCCAGAGGGATAAAGGCAAAGTAAATATCAAAAGCAAATATTACGAAAATTTTCATATAAACTCTGACATTATTTGACAGGCAAGCATATAGCTGGTTTGCACGAGGGCACCCATACCAGCGGTGACATTATTGACAGTATTGAAGTAGTTCTACCCCAGTTGGTGAATAGCTGTTGGGCGATATCCCCTGAGTTCCCCAGCTGCCAGGTCCACTTCTTCCCTGAGATCTCATAATCCACAACAAACGGCTAATGACTAACGGAGCACAGGGCTCCAGGACCATGCTTCAGCAGAGTGAGGCCGTTTGGGTTTTATTTGTTTTAATAAGGTATAATTTACATACAGTAACAGTCCCACTTTTTAGTGTGCATTTCTGTGAATTTTGACTCAGACATACAGTCATAAAGCCACAACTATAATCAGGGTACAGAACAGTTCATTCACCCCAAAAGTGTCCTCCGTGTCCCTTTGAAATGAACCTCTCCCCGCCTACTCCAGCCCCTGGAAACCGTGGTCTGTTTTGTGTCCCTATACTTTACCCTTTCCAGAATGTCCTGTAAATGGAATAATACAAGCTTTTATAAACATTCATATTTGGGGTTTTGTGTGACCATAAATTTTTGTTTCGCTTGGGTAGGACACCTAAGAATGCATTTGCTGGGTCATATGGTTAAGTATATGTTTAACTTTATAAAAAACTGAGCTGTTTTCCAGCATGGCTGTGCTATTTTGTACTTCTGTGAGTAGCTTATGAAAGTTCTTGTCAGTTTTTCTTTTTCTTTCAGACATCCTAATAAGTGAGTAACAATAGCTCGTATTAATGTGTATCTCCCTAGTGACTACTGAGGTTGAACATCTTTTCATGTGCTTATTTCCACCCATATATCTTCTTTGGTAAAGCATGTTCCAGTCTTTCACTCATTTTTTAAAAGTTGGATTGTGTTAAATTAGTGACTTTCTTGAGAGTTCTTTATATATTCTGAATACATGTCTTTCATCAAATAATGTGATTTGTGCATATTTCCTTCCTGTCTGTGGCTTGTCTGTTGTTTTAACTGAATTAATCGGTATATGTTGTACCTCATAGTACCCACCCCCCCAACACACACAACAGACTCAGGATACATTTAATTTAATCTGTAAATAAGACCTTTTCCAAAGTCCTGATTGACAGATTACTGTCATTTTCCTGTATAATCATTTCCCTAAATGTGGCCATCCTGCTGGGTAACCAAATACTGATATTTGTAATGTTTATTAGGTTGCTAGCACAATCTCCTGGCCCTTAGACTTGTGATGGACCCTGGTGAGCACCCCCAAATTAGTTTTCTGGCACCATGTGGATGACTCAGTATTCTTTTTCCCATTTCCTTTTTATCTTTTCTCTTTTAGACTTCTTTATCTATGTGTGATGACTCAGAAAACAACTGACCTGTATTTGGAACTGCTTAGCTATCAGTATGGAAACTGCTAGAAAGAAGAGAAGCCTTGAACACGTTAGATGAATAAACAGCAGGAGAACACCTATAATATAGTTAGAAAATGTGTGATAAAAACTTTAGACATTGTGGTAGATCATTGGCAAGAGAGGGTATCAGAGAAAACTTTATAAAGGAATTAGATTTGGGATGATGAGTGAGATTTGTATTTGGAGTGACAGGATGTGGAAATTTTCAGGCCCAGTTTGGCCTGTGGCAAGAGTGGCCATGGTGCATTTTTAATAAAGGCAGCGTTGCCTAAAGTAAGTCATATGATTCAGAATCCACAAGAAAATGGTAAGGCCACACTCGTCCATAGGCAGCTTTCTGCTTAAATTCTCTTCCTTTTGCATTGACTAAGGTAAGAGGGTCATTTCTTAAAATGTGGCCCGAAGGCTTCCATATTTTGACCCTGCACATGAGTGTAAATTTCATTAGCGTCCCAAAAGAACATTACCAATAATTTTGAAGTCCCCTATGTGCCCCTCTTCGACTGTATGCTCTCTGCAAAATTAGCCAGTTCTCCGAATTTTATATTTATCATTTATTTATGCTTAGTTATGATTTTGATCTATGTAAGTACCTCCCCATATAGTATATTGTCAAGTTTTGTATCTTTATGTAAATGGATCATGCTGTATGTGTGCTTCTTTGACGCACTTTTTTCAGTGTAACATCTTGTTCTTATTCTCCAGCTTCTTCCCTGTTTTTCTTCTCCCCTTTGGAGAAGGACTTTTTGAAAGACATGCCTGTACTTACTGTCCCCACTTCCTTCCATTCCCTGATCACCCACACCAGTTAGGCTTTGATAACCCAACTCTACACCCAAACCACCGTTCCTGGCATCACCAGTGACTCCCACATTGCCAAATTCACTTCTCAGTTCTAATCTTTCTTGACCTGTCCAACACTTCATCATTTTATCTTTCCTGAAACACCTTCCTCATTTGGTTTTCAGAACTCCACTCTTTCTTTGGCTCCCCTCTTCTGCCACTGTCCACCCCTTCTCAGCCTTCTCTCCTGGCTCATCCTCATTCTCCTGTTCACTATATACTGGGCTCAGGACTCACAACTCTCCTCAATCTGTACCTGTTCTCTAGGTCAGGGATTCTCAATCAGGATCGGTAATGCTCCACTCCAGGGTGTTTGAAAATGTGTGTAAGTTGGGGAGGGAGTTGGCTTTAAGCCTGGGGTCTCTACTGACATGTGTTAGGATGCTAAATGTCTTGCAATGCACACAAAAGTTGTAAACAATGAAGAACATGTGCCCCCACTAAGTGCTGAGAGCACCCCCAATGAGAAACATTGCCATGTTATTTCATGCCATCACAATTATGCTTTAAATATTATTCATGCATGATCCCCAAATATAGAGAGCTCCAGCCTGGACCACTGCCTGATTCCTATATCAAACAGCATCCAATGGTCATTTCCACATGGATGTGTGCAATTAAATGTTAACATATCCATAATCAGACTTCTAATTCCCTTAACCCCCAACTCAGTCTTCCACAATCTGCTACATCTCAATTGATAGAAACTTCGTTTTTCCACTTACTCTGCCCAAAATCTTGGGGTCTTTGATTTTGCTTTCTCTCACATCCCATAACCAACCCATCACATAGCCTGTTGGTTGTACATTCAAAAATATATTCAGGCTCTTGTCACTTCTCACTACTTCTTTAGTGTCACTTTGACCTAAATTACCATCATCTCCTACCTGGATTATAACAGTAGCCTTCCTACTTCCGTCTCCACCTCCTTGAGTCTATTCTTTCCATAGTGTCTGGTGGTGATCCTAGCCAAGTCATAACTCAGATCCTGTTTTGCCTCTACTCAGTCATCACCCTTGGCATCCCTTATACTTAGCATAAAAGCCAGAGCCCTGGAAGTGACCTGTGAACCCGTATATGACTTGTCTTCTAGGTTACACCTTCAAATTCCTCTCCTACCATTTTCTCCCTTCCTACCTCCACTTCAGCCATATTTGCCTCCTCCCTGTCTCTTGAGCACACCAGACTCCCGCCTCTTTGCACCAGTTTTCCCTCTATCTGGAATACCGTTCTCCCAGATTTCTTTTTTTTTTTTCATGTTTGTTTATTTATTTTGAGAGAGAGAGAAAGGGTGCAAGTGGTGGAGGGGCAGAGAGGGAGAGAGAATCCCAAGTAGGCTCCATGCTGTCAGCGCAGAACTCCACACAGGGCTCGATCTCACAAACAGTGAGATGACCTGAGCTGAAATCAAGAGTCAGACGCTCAACCAACGGAGCGACCCAGGTGCCCCAGATTTCTTTATAGTCTTTAACACACATGTGTTACACCTTCCATTGAAATTCTCAATCTTAGAGCTTCTTAGACATATTAAGAATGGTTATTATAAAGTTTGTATCTGATAATTCCATCACTTTACATCCTTTTTAAAATTCTTTTTTTTTAATCTGTTGTTTCTCTTGATTCTTTTTTAGACAGTTTTATCTATATCGTCCTTAGTTAGTCTTGAGTGCCTGCCAGATGCAGTATATGAGGAACTGTGACATTATCCTCGGCCTCAAATTGCATTATCTCCCTGTAGAGAGGACTCAAGCGTGTGTGCCTTTTAGCAGTTTATTGCTTCTCAGTTCCAGATCTACCCTTTTCCTTGGGACTGGCCCTTGTAGAATTTTCTCCTTTGTCATCGATTTATGTAAGGCTTTCTCAATTGAGGGCCCTGGAGAGATAACTGCAAAGTCAGAACAGGAGGAAGGGATTTCCTTCCTGTTTCCAGGGTGCTGTTTTCTGCGCAGCAACCAGCAAAAGGACACCCAGTAACAACACCTCAGCAGCCTTCACTGTCCAGCTGAAACCCACACTCTCCAGCACATTTCTCTGCTCGCTTACTCCTTTTGATCAATACATGGCAGGTACATTTTTTATTTGAAAGAATCAGGTTTTGGTTTTATTTATACTTACTTTTCTATGCTTTGTTTCCTCTTCATCAATTTCAGCCCTTATGTTTTTCAGTATCCTATTCATACTTTGTATTTATTTTGCTTTGCTTTTCCTAGTGTATAGCACTCACACACACACACACAGTAACACACACACACACACACACACACACATCTCTGAAACCACCCATAGAATTAAGATTGTAAACATATCCGTCACTAAGTTTTCTCATGCCCCTTGATAGTCATTCCTTCCTGTCCTCATCCTGTCTCCAGACAACCACTGATCTGTGTTCTGTTACTATACGTTAATTTGTATTTTCTAGAGTTTTATATGAATGCAATCAAATAGTACATACTCTGTTTTGGTCTGGCTTCTTTCACTCAGCATAAGGATTTGGAGATTTATTCATGATGTAGTGTGTCAGTAGTTGATTCCTTTTTATTGTTGTATAGAATTCCATTCTATGGATATACCACAAATTGTTTCTATTTGCTTGTTAATGGGCATTTGTGTTGGTTCTAGTATTTGACTTTATTACAGATAAAGCTGCTATGGACATACGTAAACTGTCTTTTAATGGTTCTAGACTCAGATTTACTTGGATAAATATCTAGGAGAAGAGAGTCTGGATCCTATATATCCTTAATTTTTCAAGGAACTGACAAACTTTCAAAAAATAACTGCACCATTTTCCATTCCCACCTGCAGTAGAAGAGATTTTCAGTTCTTCCCTATTTTTGCCACTTTGGGAATAGTCAGCTTTTTAAATTTATCCATCCTAATTGTTCTGCAGTGATATTTCATTATATTTTTAAATTACATTTCTCCAGTGAGTACGAGTGTACATCTTTGCCTGTCTTATTTGCCACCCTTAGATCTGCTTTGACATAGTGTCTGTGTACATCTTTTCCCCACTGCTTCTTGGGTATTTGTGTTCTTATTGAGTTTTGAAAGTTCTTTTATAGATTCTGGATACAAATCTTTTCTCTTATATATACTTTGCAAATATTTTCTCCCAGTCCATGGCTATCTCTTCACTGTCTTAATGAGGCCTTTTAAAGAGCATTTTTTATTTTGATATAATCCACTTTATCAATTTGTCCCTTTGTGGACCTTGCTTTTGGTGTAACCCAAATCACAAAGGTTTTCTCCCGGATTGTCTTCTAGAATTTTTAAAGGTTTATGTTTACATTTCGGTCTGTGATTCATTTTGAGATAAGATTTGTATTTGGTACAAGTATGGCTAAAATTCCTTTTTTTTTCTTTTTCTTTCTCCACTGTACCTTTGTTGAAAATTAGTTGTCCTTATATGTGTGGAATATATTTCTAGAAACTCCTTGCTCCATTGATCTACTAGTCTGTTTTTTGACACCAATACCATATTGTCTTGATTACCATAATTTTACTGTAAGTCTTAAAATTAGGTAGTGTTAGTCCTCCAAATTTATTTTCAAAATTATTAGACTATTCTCATTGTTTAATGTTTCCACATAAATTTTAGAATCGAGTTTCAACTTATATTTAAAAAGAAAACTTGCTGTGATTCAGATTACATTAAACTGTAGATCAATTTGAGGAGAATTAATATCTTAGCAATTTTGAGCCTTTCAAACCATGATCACAATAAATATCTTCATTTCTCAGCAGTATTTTATACTTTTCAGTGTACAGGTCATGGATGTCTTTTGTCAGATTTATCCCTAAATATTTCATATTTTCATTCTATCATATATGGTATTTAAATCTTTTTCAATTTCCAATGATTATTGCTACCATATACAAATAAAAATAACTTTGTATATTGACCTTGTGTCCTCCAGACTTGCTAATAAGCTCACTTAATAGTTCTAGTAGTTTTGTTGTTATTGTTGTTTTGTTTTTTGGTGGGTTTTTTGGTTTGTTTTTTGGGGGGTTTTTTGGTGTGTGTGTGTGTTTGTATTCTTTTGGACTTTCTATATACACAGTAATGTCTTTTGGGGAGTAAAGGCAATTTTACTTCTTCTCTACAAATCTAGTTGCCCTTCATTTCTTTTTCATGCTCTATTACACTGGCTGTAAGCTCTGTACAATGTTAAATAGAAGTAGAGAACAGATATGTTTCTCTTGCTGAACTTATTGGGAAAACAGTATTTTACCAAGGATAATATTAATTGTTGTTATGTCATAGATAGCTTTTATCAGATGAATAGATTCCTTTCTATTCCTAATTTGCTAAGAGGTTGTTTTTTTTTTTTTTTAGGAATGGGTATTGAATTTTGCTAGACAATTTTTCTGTATCTATTGAAATGACCATATGGTTTTTCTTCTTTTAAGTTTTAGTATAGTAAATTACATTGATTTTCTAATGTTAATGAAATCCCAATCAGTAAGATAAACCTCATTTGGTCATAGTAACTTGATACATTGTTGAATGCAGTTTGCTAAAATCTTGTTTAGACTTTCCACCTATGTTAAAGAGTGATGCTGTTTTGTTTTGTTTGTTTGTTTTTTCTCTTGAAATGTGTTTGTCTGGTTTTTGTATCAGGATAATGCTGGCTTCATAGAATGAATTGAGAAGTATTCCAACCTTTTAACTAAAATTCAGCTTCTTTAAATATAGGGCTGTTCAACTTACCTATTTCTTGAGTGAGCCTTTTAATTTTTGTCCTTCAAGGACTTTGTGTTAGCATAAAGTTGCTTATTGCCTTTTTATTATCTGTGGAATTTGGGCAATGTCTGCTTTCTCATTCCTGATATTGATAATTTGTGTCTTCTCTCTGGTTAGTCTAGTTAGAAATTTTTCAATTTTATTGATCTTTTCAAAGTTCCAGCTTTTAATTTATTTTTCTTTATTATCATCCCTTTTTCTATGTCATTGATATTCTTCATGCTCTTTATTATTTCTTTTCTTCTATTAAGGTTTAATTTGCTCCTTTATTTCCCATTTCTTAGGTGAGAGTTCTGTAAGTAACATGTTCTTCTTCTAGGCAGTAATTATAATTATTATTATAATGACCTTTACTGCCAGTTCTAACATCTGTCAGTTCTTGGTTGGTTTACTTGCATGATTTTTCTCATTATAGGTCATATTTTCTCACTTACTTGAAAGCCTGGTAATATTTTATTGGATGCCGGACAGTGTGAATTTTACCATGTTGAGTGCTGGATTTTTTTTTGTATTCATACAACTATTCTTGGTATATGACACAATTAAGTTAATTGGAAACAATTTTCTTTTCAGATGTGGCTTTTAGGATTTGTTAGATGGGAATAGAATAATGTTCAGTCTGGTTCTAGTTATTCCCCACTACTAAGCTAAGACCCTTCCATGCACTCTACCTAATGCATCATGAAGTTCAAGTCTGATTGATAAGAATAAACACTGTTTTCAACCCAGTATGAGTGATGGGCACTGGTCTGGTTCTTTCTCCAGCCTCGGATAGTTTCCTCACATGCCTGTGCTGAACACATCTGAATACTCATGGGGGCCTTCTGCAGATCTCCAGAACTCTCTCTTTGTGCATCTCCCTCCTCTGAAGTTCTCTCTCCTGCAAACTCTAGCTGCTTTGGACTCCCTGAACTCTTAGTTCCTTGTCCTCAATTTAAGGTGCCTGTCATCTGATTTCCTCTTCCCTGATTAAACTGTTCTCTTCAATCAGGTCTCTGCTCAAATGTCACCTCAAAATAAGAAAGACTTATTTTGATTAATACAGCTCTCACTCCCCTCTCACTCTGTTTTATTATATATTTACCTTTTCATTGTCTGTCTCTCCTCACAATAATAAGGTCCACTTCTGATCTTACATGCGTACCTAACCAGATTTCATGCTCATGTGTATCAAATATCCACAAAAATGTTCATAATAGCCCAGCATTGGAAACAGTCCAAATGTTTATCATTACTATACTGCAGTGAAAATGAAGAAACTATAGTACATCTGGCAACATGGATGAGTCCCAGAAATAGAATGTTGACAAATGGAGCCAGACACAGAAGGTGTCATGTTGTTGAAACAGGCAAAACCAAACAATAATGTTCAAATTTGAAATACTGGTTGCATTTATGATCCGGGTTTTGCCCACTCAAGAGTCCCAGAGTGGCCTTGCGGGGTTCCCTTGAGCTGGGGGGAGAAATTGGTTGAGTGAAATCAGTTGAGTCCGATAATGTCTCCTCTGTAAAAATCTTCCCTAATTCCCTGAACAGGTGGTCACTCTGTCTTCTCTGAACCCACACTAGAACAATTATACTGTAGTTATTCCATTTTCCAAGGGAAGGAGTCATCTTGGTTTGGTTTGGTTTGTTTTTTTGCTATTTTACTTTGAGTGTCTTTGACTGGCGTAGACCTGATGCTCTGGAGACGTTTTCTGATAGAAGGAATGAGCAAGCGCAGGAACTTCAAACAAATGAGCCGAGGGCTTCTGCAGCCCACGCCTGTGCCCATTGTCTGTTTCTAGTTGAGGACAGAGATACTATCTCCTGTTGTATCTGGAGAGCCAAGGTTTGTTGGCACCTGTTTGTCATTAGAGAAGAAAAGTCTTGACTTTCAGGTAACCTGGAGATCAGATGAGGTCAGACTCCTTAGATTTGGCAACCCTGCAGCCATAGGAACAAAGCCACCTCTGCCTTCTGGTTAAGAAGTGGCCACAGGGGATAAGGCATAACTTCGTGTATTCACTAGGCTTCGCTGTGAATATTTTCCCCACAAGTGTATGGAAGGATCCAATAAAAATCAAAAGGATCCATCAAAAATTAATTTGCTTTGTAGAGTTTCTTCTCCCGCACAAAAATGCTGTGAAACCAAAGAACGAAAACTCAACAGAATACTCTTTTTTCCTTTCAATTTGGAACAAGGGTAATAAAATAAGGAGAAATGGAGCTTCCAGAGCAAATTGTGGGGGTCCTAGGAAAGTGCCTTCAAAGTGTGTCCTTACTGCAAGTAACTGGCCCTCAGCAGTGCTATAGCTGAGTTCCAACTGATGAGTTTACATTTCTGTGCCAGGCTTTATTAAGGAACCCAGGATAGCATCTGTTCACTTTGAAAAGAATTCTGGCAATTCAGCAGCATCTCAAAAATTTTAATGTATATTTTGATTAACACATTTTTATTGGCATATATATTCTTTTCCTCTTTTGCTAATACTACTGTGAATGTGTCTTTCTGCAGCTGTGGTGCTCCCATTCAAGTTTCCGAGGTGAAGCTGCTTTCCTTTTCATCGGGGCAACTAACTGTTTTCCTGCCTGCTGAGGTGAAGGCCATAGGGACAGAGAACGACCACGTCCTGCCCCTGCAGGAGCTGGCCATGAGGAGTCTACACCACACCTGCCACAGTTCCCTTAAAGGTACACGAGGCTTTCCTCTTTTACTGCCTCTTACTCAGTGCTTGGAAATTCTGTTTTATGCTGCCTGTTCTGGCTTCCATTTTTTATTACGGTAAAATTTACCATTTTACCAGTTTTAAATGCCCAGTTCAGTGGCATGATATACATTCACACTGTTGTGCAATGGGACTTTTTTTTTTAATAAAAAAAAAAAAAAGTTGTAATATTTTATCAACGGTGATCCCTTGAGCACCCCCTACTGACACAGAGGAGCATTCACTAAAATATGGCCTTCAGTCATAAAGGACAGAGGTTAAAAGTTAAACTATGTGGTTTAGGAGCGCCTGGGTGGCTCAGTTGGTTAAACATCTGACTTCGGCTCAGGTCATGAACTCATAGCTCATGAGTTTGAGCCCTCCGTGGGGCTCTGTGCTGTGACAGCTCAGAGCCTGGAGCCTGCTTCAGGTTCTGTGTCTCCTTCTCTCTGCTCCTCCCCCAGCTCACACTCTGTCTCTCTGTCTCTAAAATAAATAAACATTAAAAAAATTAATCTATGTGGTTTAAATGAAGGAATTGGTGTTTGGGAACATGTATCTGGTGGAAGTGAGAAGCCTGGCAGAGGCACTTTCTTTTGTAGGAAAAAAAAAAAAGCAAAGGTCTTATCCTCAAAGCAAAATTGGGTACCTTCCAGCAGAGCGGGTTTTTGTCATGCAGCCTCCTCACACCTAAGAAATTATACACCTAGAGGGGAAGAAATATCAGGAGTCTTTGGCACTATCTCTACAGCCTGTTAACTCTTGGTTTGGAAAGGATTTGGCGGTACATAGATTTTATAGGTGTTGTGATGTGGGTATCGGAGATCCTTTAAGAAAGCAGTAGGCCATTTTACTTTTTTTTGTTTTATTTTGTTTTGTTTTGTTTTATTTATTTATTTATTTATTTATTTATTTATTTATTTATTGAGAGAGAGAGAGAGAAAGCATGAGCAGGGGAGAGTCAGAGAGAGAGGGAGACACAGAATCTGAAGACACGCTCCAGGCTCTGAGCTGTCAGCACAGAGCCTGACGTGGGGCTCGAACCCACGAACCACAAGATCATGACCCGAGCCAAACCCAGACGCTCAATCAACTAAGCCACCCAGGCGTCCCAGCAGTAGGCCATTTTAAATAAGATACATTTCAAGTTTTTAAAATTGCTAAATGTTTTGTCTTTGCTTTAAAAAAGAAAAAGCCATACAAAAACATCTAACATCAGCCTTCTAGAAATGTCTAATACAACGTTGAGTTAGATTTTAATACTAAACAGAAAATTGTAATTATTCACCTATGGGTAAGTTCCATTTTTATAAATGATTATTGGTAAGTCCAGACAGATCTAAAGGATGATAAGACCATTTGTATTTCCTTCCCAAAGATGAGTCCATAATTTTTAGGTTTCGTCTCATTGTGACCATTTCTCATCTCTTCTGGATGTTTGCCATCAGTGAGAATCCAGTGTACACTTGTGCTCACGATTGCTGGGCCACCAGGATATTTTGCTCTCAATGTTGCTTTTGTGTTGCTCAGGCTCAGCTGAGAAGGAGGCCACCTCTTTTTTTTTTAATATAATTTATTGTCAAATTGGCTTCCATACAACACCAAATGCTCATCCTAACAAGTGTCCTCCTTCATGCCCATCACCCACTTCCTCCTCTCCCCCACCCCCCATCAACCCTCAGTTTGTTCTCTGTATTTAAGAGTCTCTTCTGGAGGCCCCCTCTTTATTAATGACAGTTTTATTAATGAAACAAGGAAAAGCTTGGTTTCATTATTTTTCTTTCTTTGATTTGTTTCCCGCTTTCATTCTTTTCAGTAAATACAATTTAGCTGGAGTAATGCTAAATGCCCAGTTGATTTGGGAAGAACTTAATGGAAGTCAGTGTTAATCTTCGGTGCCAGACCTTTTTTATTCTTGGTCTCTCACAGAACGTTTTGTCAACCCTCTCTGGGTAAATTAATGCCTTTTTTATCTTTGTTCTTAAAGAATATTTGGTGTTATTCTTTTCTTGCCTCTGCCTCAGGCCAGCTTTTGTTTGCTCTTAAAAGAGCAGATTTAGGTTTTCCTCTTAGTATCGAAAAAGTTAAAAAAAAATCTTTCAGTTCCAAATCATGTAGTGCCTATCAGATAACAGTTCTTTTCAACATGCAATACTTTTTAACTAACCAAATGGACTGAGTAACACAGAAACATATTTCAAGCCTCGTGTAAGGAAATCTGATTTTTTTTTATTCATGCCTGATTTTCTCTTGTGTTCCAGATTTGAACTTTCTGTCTCCAATCTCGTTACCCAGAAGTCTCCTGGAGCTGCTGCACTGCCCCCTGGGGCACTGTCACCGGTGTAGTGAGCCCATGTTTACGATCGTCTACCCCAAGCTCTTTCCCCTGAGAGAGACGCCGATGGCAGGGCTGCACCAGGGGTAATCATGCCTAAGTGGGCACCAGGGCTTACACCTGGGCGAGGGGCGGAGGCTGTGCAGGGAAGTATTGTTAAGTCAGCAGCTCTCAAGGTGCCCAGAGTGCTTCCTGAGATATAGCTGAAGGAAACAAAAGCACATTCTCAGCATCACAAGAAAACTGGACTTCCCTCTATTACTTTTTTGGCCATGTACAGAAGAGTTTTGTTGCATATATTCTTTAGACTAGCTCATTCTTTGCCAGGAGCATTTTCCTGCTATTCCGCTATTCACAATAGTCTTTAGGCAATAAGGAATCTCAGAACAAAATATTTGTTATATAATGGGACCAACCCAGCCCTTCTATTTAATTGCCGTTGCTAACTGAAAGTACATGGCTGAACAGTGTGTGTGTGTGTGTGTGTGTGTGTGTGTGTTTCTGTTTTGAATTTCTAACACTTCCAAATGCCATTCTCTTGCCACTCTCTATTTCTTGGCGCAGTGCCTTGAATTTGCTAAGAATGTTCACCAAGCAAAAACCCCTATACTGGTAGTTTAAAAAAAGAAAAACAGACAATTAAAATTAGGACATCAAATGAAAAATCCTCCATTAACACAACCTTAGCATATAGATTAGAACGCCTCACTTATCCATCCAATGGTATTTTGGGGTAGTAACTTTTTCCGAGAACTTGTTACCCCTTTTGAGTGCCAAGAAGCATTTCCTTTGTAAGCATTTCTATAGAAAGAGAGCGAGCCTGGGTGGGGTGCTGGACCTCTCTGAGCCTCAGATTGGGGAGAGAACATCGTGCTGGGCGGGCCGTTGCGAGGATTATCGGATGATGAAGGTAAATAAATACCTGACACATAAAGGGTCTACAACAAGTGGTAGTTACCTTTACCACCCACTCCCTCGCACAACCGCATTTCTCTTCCTCGTATCCCGAGTAATCCTGTTTTGTTACACTTTCAGTTCCTGTTTCCACTTCCTGTATTTTTAACGTTTTCTGCTTCATCGTGCCTGCCCGCAAGAAGCCTTCTTCCAAACCTTTCTAAATTTGCTACTTCCAATCCCAGGTGATCACGTCCCCAAATTTAGCGGGATTCCATTTAGATTGGAGTTAAGAGGACGGAGTCAGAGTCTGCGTGTATCACTTCCTACATGAATAAAATTAACAAGTGGAATAGACACAGTGGAGGAGAAGCCGTAGTTGTTGCACAGCGGCCAGGTGCCCGGGCCCTGACTCCAGCTCCTCAACTCGGAGACCTTGGGCCAAGGACGTAACATCTCCGAGCTTCATCTTTCCATTAATAAGATGAGCATAATCATAATATCTATTTAATAAGGTCATTGTGAGGGTGAATGAGATCATTCATGGGAAGAGCCCACACATGTAATAAATACTAAGTAAATGGTAACAATTTTAATCTATTTTTGTTTTTAGCTCAGAGACTTTTCGAAATTTCTTGTGTGTGTGTGTGTGTGTGTGTGTGTGTGTAGCAAATGTTCTTCATATTAGTAAGATATCATCAAAGGGTAATCTTAACTAATTCATTAAACTATCGTAAAATCCTTGTGCATGGTACAGGTTTTTTTTTATAGAAGACCTTTTCTTACTGAAAATACGAAATTGAAAACAATTCTATACGGTCAAGATACTCTGTCAGTAGCTGATAAAATTATGAATACCTATTCAAAAAGATAAACTTTCTGTTTATCATGGCAATTTATGAAAATAAATTAGATCCTTCGAATGGAGTCAGTTTTTGGTGTTATCTTTATATGAAATTTGAGGAGCTCATTCAGTATTTGAATATTTTATTTACTGTTACTTATTTCTCTGCTACAACCTAGAAATTCAGTGTGAATAATCTTATATTGTTTTGGGACATAAAATAATAGAATTAGTTTAATAAAATGAATATATCCAGTACATAGGACTTAGGCAGTGCCCGTTTGTTGAGCAAAGCCAGAAGTGCCTGTGTTTATAGCAAAGATGAAATGCCAAGACATAAACATGGTTTTCTGTGGTGAGTTAATGCTAGGGCTGAAATTGAGAGTTTGTGGCTTTCATTTGGTCCACCAGACTTTGCTCCTTCCCATGTTGCTATGGAGATTGTATTAAAAGCATTGACTTCAGTTTCTATCGTAGTCTTTAAAGTACTTTCTTTTGTAACTGAAAACCAAATACTTAAATCTCAGTAGCTTGCTGCTGAAAATAAACTCAATATTTTTAATATCATAAACTAACTCTACAAGGTCTTGATAATATTATTTTTAAGTTTTATAATATATTCAGTTTAGTTGGCTTTGCTTGTTGTAAAATAATACATTGTATCAGCCAATACCTAAATCATTGTGGACATCTGGCATTATTTTAAAAGAACATATTGGATATTCTTCTAAAATATCAAGTCCCATGCAAGTGTTAGTTTCAACCTAAATTTATACAGAGTGAAGCAAAAAGAAATTACAGTATTTTGCATAAACAATAGATTCACATACCTTCAAATATCTGTAAAAAAAGAAGAATGGCTAGTGTATTCATGATTTTGAATCCTTATAGTCATAGCATATTTTCATTCCCAAAACTTATTGTTCATTTATTAAAATGGAGAACATCAACTTAGAGGGATATTTATTATTATAACAACGTGTCTGGCTTTTCCCCATGCATGCATGATTTACACAAGTTCTGGATTTTCCAATAGGAAACCAGGTCACCCAAGGTTTTTCAGGGCTATCTGTTAATTTGCTAGGAATGCCACAACATTTAAAATGCCACAAAATTGGGTGACTTAAATAATAGGATATCCATCGTCTCACGGCTCTGAAGGCTGGAAGTCAGAAATGGGCATGTTGGTGGGGTAGGTTCCTTCTGACGGCTATGAGGGAAGGGTCCGCTCCAGGCGTCTCTCCTTGGCTTGAAGATAGATGGCTGTCTTCTCCCTGTGTCTTCACATCATCTTCTCTCTGTCTGTCTCCCTCTGTGTCTAAACTTCCCCTTTCTAGAAGGACACCAGTGATATTGCATTAGGGCCCACTCTGGTGGGCTTTACTCCTCCTTTAACTAATTACACCTGAAGTGATCCTGTTTCCAAATAATGTCACTGCATTGCTCTGCTCAGGCCGCCATAACAAAATGCCATAACTCATTGGCTTAAACAGAAATTTATTTCCTCACAGTTCTTAGGCTAGAAGTCTGAAATCGGGGTGCACATGGTCAGGTTTGGGGGGAAAGCTTTTTTTTTTGCTTTGCAGATGGCCACTTTTTGGCCACCTCACATGGCAGAGAGCTTGTGAGCACATGCACACAGACCAGGGCTTCATCATATGAATTTGAGAGGACATACTTCAACCCCTAACAGTCTGGTCCAAAAATTCACGTTCTTCTCACATGCAAAATAAATTCACCCCATCCTAACACCCCCCAAATCCTAACCCATTCCAACATCAACTCATAAGTTCAAAATCTCACCTTTTTTTTTTTAATGTTTTATTTATTTTTGAGGAGGTGGGGGAGAGAGAATGAATGTAAGCAGGGGAAAGGCAGAGACAGAGGGAGACAGAATTCCAAGCAGCCTCCTATCTGTCGGTGGCTCGATCCCACAAACCATGAGATCATGACCTGATCCGAAGTCAGACACTTCATTGGTTGTTCAGACGTCCCAGTTCAAAATCTCATTTTAAATATCTAAATCAGGTACAGGTAAAACTTGGGTATAATTCTTCCTGGGGCGGGACTCCTCTCCAGTTATGAACCAGGTTATCTGCTCCAATATGTAATGTTTGCACAGGCATAGGATAGACCTTCCCATTGCCAAAGGGAAAACATACAAAGGGAAAAAGAGGTAATGAATTCCAAACAAGTCCAGAACCTAAAAGGGAAAATTACATTAGATTTTAATGCTTGAGAATAACGTTCTCTGGCTAGATGCTCTGTTCTATGGGCCCACCAGGGCGGTGGTCCTACCCCTCAGCCTTGGGTGCGGCTCTGCCATCTAAAATCCAGGAAGTCGCCCCCGCCCCTGGAATTGATGAGGTTGCCCCATCCCCAGGGTCATTCTTCCCTTTCCTCGATGGCACTATTGGCCCTTTCCTGCCTGGAGAATCCCAGGAGTCTGACAGCCCCTCTTCATTCTGGCCCATCTCTGTCCCCCTTCAGCCCAGGCTGTCAGCGTTTCTGCCAGAGTGGTTGATCGTATAAATCGTCATCCAGCCATACCCTTGGTGGTGTCTCCAGAGCAAGTTTTCCCATTATTTTATAATATGGACAGACCGAGAATTTTCCAAATCATCAAGTTCCGGTTCCTTTTTGCCTAACCATTCCTTCAACTTAGCTCCCTCCTCTAACATTGTACTGTAAGTAGCAAGGAGAAACCAGGCCACAACTTCAAACCCTGTACTTAGAAACCTCCTCAGCTAACTGTCCTGGTTCGTCATGTACACGGTCTGCTTTCTATCTCCAGCAGAACACAGTTCAGTCGGGTCCTCTGCACTTTGTGACCAGGGTCGCATTTCTTCCAGTTTCTTTGATTATTTTTTTAACATTTATTTATTTTTGAGAGACACAGCACGAGTGGGGGAGGGGGAGAGAGAGAGGGAGAGGGAGAGAGGGAGACACACATCTGCAGCAGGCTCCGAGCTGTCAGCACAGAGCCTGACACAGGGCTCCAACTCAGGAGCGGTGAGATCATGACCTGAGCTGAAGTCAGACACCCAACCAACTGAGTCACTCAGGTGCCCGCTTTCTTCCAGTTTCTAGTAACACGTTCCTCCTTTTTGTCCAAGACCTCACCAAACACACCTTCAACACTCATATTCCTGGCGGCCTTCTGGTCATGACGATGTATGTATTCTCTAAGACCGTAGAAGCTCTTTCTGTAGCTCCCGTCTTTCCTTTGTGAGCCGCACCAGATACCCTTTAGTGTCTGCGTCTCTGCCAACAGTTTCTTCAGAGCAGTATAGACTTTTTCGACCATGCAGCTCAGAACTCTTCCAGCCCTCTACCCTGTAACCAATTTCAAAGCCACTTCTAGATTTTTAAGTATTTGTTACAGTGGCTTCTCACTTTCCAGTGGCTAAATCTGTATTAGTTAAGGGGTCTCTGGAAAAACAGAACCTTTATTTATATCTGTATATATAGAGAGAGACTGATTGATTTTAAGGAATTGACTCAAGATTGTAGGAGCAAGCAAGTCCAAAACCATAGGGCGGACTGGCAGGCTGGGAATTTAGAAGGAGTTGATGTTGCAGTCTCGAGTCCAAATTCTGCAGGGCATAGACTTGAAACTCAGGCAGGGTTGTACTGCTATCATGAAGAAAAGTTTTTCTACTTCTTTGCTCTGTCCGTAAGGCCTTCAACTAATTGGACAAGGCCCACCCACATGGTGAAGCATAATCTGCTTTACTCAAAGTCTACTGATTTAAATGTTAATCGCATTTAAAAAATATTTATACAGCAACATCTAGATTGGTGTTTGACCAGACAACTGAGCAGCATGGCATAGCCAAGATGACACATAAATTAATCATCATAGACATTTAAAAGGTTTCAGTTAAATCAACAGGGTGTCTTGGGACCAGGAACTTCAAATGGCCCAGATTCTCAGTGGTTCTTAGCATATCACTGGGTGTGCTCGCAGGTTTTGGTGTGGTGACATCTCTGCTTTTGTGCAGTGAGGCCCTCGGGTGGAATGGAAAGAACTTACTGGCCTTGGGGGTCAGGGGTCCCGCTTGGAAGCTGTATTTTACTCCTCTTAGTACTGTAAGATCGTAAGTACCGTGAGTACTTTAAGATAGGTACTATTACTAGATTGAATCATAGCAGTCCTGTGGCTGGGCACTTACATGTGGCTCAACCTAAAATAATCTTCATATTATAGGAGATGAAGAGGGTGGGACTGAGGCACAGGAAGGTTTGAAACGGAGTCATGGTCTCATAGGAGAACTGGAATATTGAACCCTAGCAGTCTGGCTCCAAATCTGCATTTCAGGCACTACGTTGCTGTTAGCTATGAAGTGAATCACTATAGAGCGTGAAGAAACTCTGAAGTGGTGCTCTTAAATACAATATAAAGATATGCTCTAATATTCTGAGTAAGCTACTTTTGAAATGTTTGTGTGTGTGTAGGTACATGTGTGTCTGTGTGTGTGTCTGCATTAAGAATGTACATCGAGCTCCTAACTATGGTTATCTTGGGAGGGAAGAATGTGGGGCATAGAGTAGTCAGGGGGGACTTTAATTTCCAAGTCAATATACTATAGAATCATTTGAATATTTTCAGTGAGGATACATTTTTACAAATACACAAAACCAACAATTTGAAAAATATATATATCTAGAGGGATTTTTTTTTTAATGCTTTGCCTAACTTTATACAGGTTAAAAAAGAAAAGATTCTCGGGGCGCCTAGGTGGCCCAGTCAGCTAAGCAACTGACTTCAGCTCAGGTCGTGATCTCAGTGCTCGTGAGTTCGAGCCCCGCGTCGGGTTCTGTGCTGACAGCTCAGAGCCTGGAGCCTGCTTTGGATTCTGTGTCTCCCTCTCTCTCTGCCCCTCCCCTGCCTCACATTGTCTCTCTCTCTCAAAAATAAATAAACATTTAAAAAAAAATTAAAAGATTCTATAGTAAAAAAATTTTAGGTTTAGTTAAAAATGTTTTTAAACAGGTTACATAGTATGATCCAATGTTTGTCAATATGGGACTGAATATATATACATTCATATTATATATGTATATATTATATATACTTATATATGTGTGTGTCTATATATTAAAAATGGTTTCAAAGTAACAGTGGTTTCATTTGAGTAGTGTTGAATTTTACAACAAAGAAATTGCTTTAGAAATTAAAATTATGTTTAATTATTAAAAACATGAATAGACCAGTTTATTTTTATTTTCGTGGGGACAAAGTGTGTCTATTCAATTCATACATTATCATCGAAGCAAAATTAGAAAATACAATTCTGCAAAAGGAAAGAAACTATCTCAAACGGAAGAACTACAACCAGAAATGACAATTGGTAATATTTTAGGGTAAAGTAGAATCTCTCTAAATTGGCTTTTTTTTAAGTTTATTTATTTGTGTGTGTGTGTGTGTGTATGTGAGAGAGAGAGAGAGAGAGAGAGAGAGAGAGAGAGAGAGAGAACATGTTCACACAAGCAGGGGAGGGACTGAGAGAAAGGAAGAAAGAGAATCCCAAGCAGGTTCTGCGCTGTCAGTGCAGACCCCAAGGCAGGTTTCAACTCCACAAACTGTGAGATCATGACCTGAGCCCAAAATCAAGAGTCAGATGCTTAACTGACTGAGTCACCCAGGCGCCCCTGTCTAAATCGACTTCTTACCCAGGGGTCCACTGAATCAGATTATTGGTGCTCTTTATATCCTTTATTTTTTTAACTATTGTATTAACATTTAAACATGAGATCTACCTTCTTAACAAATTTTCAAGTGCACAGTACAATATTCGTAACTGTAGGCACCACATTCCACAGCCACAGCAGCACTCTCGAACTTGTTCAGTTTGCATAACTGAAACTGACAACAACTCCCATTTCTTCTCCTCTCCTCCCCCCTCTCCCCGCTTCCCAGCTTCTGGCAACTACCATTCTACTCTCTGCTATGGGTTTACTTTTTTAGAAAACTCATGTAAGTGAAATCCTGCCCTGTGGCTGGCTTATTTCACTTAGCATAATGTCTTCCAGGTTCATCCGTGTCATTGCATAGGCCAGGACATCCTTCTTTTATTAGTCTAAGTAATATTCCATCCTTATGGGGCACCTGGGTCAGTTGAGCATCCAGCTCTAGATCTTAATAGTTCATGGGATCGCGCCCCACGTTGGGTGCTGTGCTGACAGTGCAGAACCTGCTTGGGATTCTCTCTCTCCCTCTCTCTCTGCCCTTCCCCACTTGGGCATGCTCTCTCTCAAAATAAATAAATAAGATATTAAAAATAAATTATAAAAAAATTTTCATCCCATATTTCTACCAAATTGTCTTTGTCTGTTCACCCATCAGTGACATTAAGGTTGTTTTCATATCTAGGATATTGTGAATAATGCCTTAATGAACGTGAGAATGCAGGTATTTGTTTGAGACTCTGATTTCAGTTCTTTTGGTTATATACTCAGAAGTGGGATTTCTGGATCATAGGACAGTTATATTTTAAATTTTTGGTGGAATGGCTGTACTATTTTCCATAGCAGCTGCAGCATTTTACATCCCCACCAAAAGTATACAAAGATTCCAATTTCTCTGCATCTTTGCCAACACGTTATTTTTTCTTTGGTTGTTTGGTTTGTTTTTTGTTTTGATAATAGCGATCCTAATTGGTATGAGGTGATACCTCACTGTGGTTTGATGTGTATTTCCTTGATGCTTAGCGCTGTTGAGAATCTTTTCATGGACCTGTTGTCCATTTGTATGTCTTTGGAGAAATGTCTGTGTAAGTCCTTTGCCCATTTTTAAATCAGATTATTTGTTTTTTGCTATTGAGTTACAGGCATTCCTTATATATTTTGGATATTAACCCATCATCAGATAACAGGGTTCTCAAATATTTTTTCCCATTTCCTAAGTTGCTTTTTCCTTTTGTTTCCTTCTGTGTGGAAGCTTTTTAGTTTGACATAGTCCTACTCACCTATTTTTGCTTTTGTTGCTGTGCTGTTGGTGTCACATTCAAGAATTCATTGCAGGGGCACCTGGGTGGCTCAGTCAGTTAAGCGATGGTCTAACTCTTAGTTTCGGCTCAGATCATGATCTCGTGGTTTTGGGAGTTTGAGCCCCACATTGGGCTCTGTGCCAACAACACAGAGCCTGCTTGGGATTCTCTCTCTCTCCCACTCTGCCCCTTCCCCATTCTCACTGTCTCTGTTTCTCTCAAAAATAAATGAATGAACTTAAAAAAAAAGAATTCATTGTCAAGACCAATGTCAGGAAGCTTTCTCCCACTGTTTTATTCTAGTAGTTTTATAGTCTCAGGTCTTACATACAAGTCTTTAGTCTATCTTGATTTGATCTTTTTACGTATGGTGTAAAATAAGTGTCCAATTTCATTCATTTGCATGTAGATATCCAATTTCTGTGCACTATTTTTTGAAGAGACTCTTTTTCCCATTATGGAAGATCAGTTAACAGTTTTGTGTGGGTATATTTCTAGGCTGTCTGTTCTGTTCCATTTGTCTTTGTATCTGTTTTTATGCCACTACCATACTGTTTTGATTACTGCAGCTTTGTAAAATATTTTGAAGTCAGGAAATGGGATGGCTCTAGCTTTCTTCTTTCTCAAGATTTGCTTGGCTGTTTGGGATCTTTGTTGGCTCCATGTAAGTTTTAGGAATTTTTTTTTCTCTTCTTGTTAAAAATGCTACTGGAGTTAACTTCCAAATAGCTCAGAGTAACTCATTGACTCATTTACTAATTCATCCAGTTAGCAGATATGCAGCGAGCATCTCCGGCAAGCAGAACGCTGTGGGAGATAAGGATGCCAGGACTTCAGTCAGCTGCCTTCAAGCTCTGATGTAGAGTTTGGTTTTCTTCAGGAATTCTCCTTGGTCTTTTAGGCCAGAGTGATTACGTGAGAGGGCCAGATGTCTGGGTGACTGCCGTGCCTTGGGATAGAGGCCTGTGAGAGGCATGCAGAACTCATTGTCTTCTGGCTTCCCTCAGTCTTTCAGGACAACTTAATACTCTCTTCTTCCACTCACTGTAGTCTCACTCACTGTAGTTTATCTGTAAATAATCTCTTCTAATTCTTACATGGTTAAATCACGTATGAAGTATTTCTCATTGCCTTTTCCTTGCTTTTTATGGCTATTACTTTCTTCTATGAAACTAGTTAACATCAGTAATACTGACATTATTTGCTTACTTGAATTTGGGATTATTTTTCTTTTAGCCAAATCCTGTTCATTGGCAGGCACGCTCTTAAGGTGACTTGGGAAACTTTGCACAGGTAAAATACTCTTCAACAAATTAAGTTGTTCTTCACTGTTTTTTCCTCCTCGTATCACTCAATAATTGTGCATTGACCACCTGTGATGTGCCAAACTCTGTATCAGGTACTGGGGATTCAGCTCTGACCACACCACCTGGTAACTTCTTTCCCCATGTATATTTCACCCCTGACGTTCCAGGCCATGGACTGATCAAGTTCTAGGGCATGGACTGATCAAGTAGAGAAGCCAGGATGTAATATTTAAGCCTCTAGGTCTGCACACAGGATCTTCCCATGAGAGACAATCACTGTTAACATAAATGGAACAAGCAGATACAATATATTAAGAGATGATTCTCCCTTAAGTTAATTTTTGTACAGGTCTGGGATGTCATCTGATTAACTCTGTCTAATGAATATTATTTTTCTTCTGGCTTGCATTTCTCTATGAGTCAAGGATATGCTTTCTGCTTTTTGTTTCTAATCAGGAAACACACTTGCAAAGAAAATACCATATTTCTTATGATATTTTGGGGGGGCTCCAGAATGTGCCAACCACATTGTGATTTTTTTTTAAGAATAGCGGTATTTCTGTATTTTAAAACTAAGCTGAGATGCTCTTTCTCCTGTCTTGCCTATAAATAAGAGATTCTAAAGCAACAAATGTCATGTCTGATGTTCTTTGTAGAATGTACTAGCCTCTTTTTCCTAACTATAGAGTTTATTGCTTAGCTCAGAATTTCACCCTTAAAAAGATCACGTCCCTGGTGCCACAGCTTAGGAATTTTAAAGGATCAAACCAGCACAAATCCATTCTTAAAGCAGTAGACCTGGTGTACTTGTAACAACTTAGGTCATTAATGCAGCAAACAGATACAATATGTTGTTAGAT
This sequence comes from Cryptoprocta ferox, assembly GCA_028646485.1. Lineage (NCBI taxonomy): Eukaryota > Metazoa > Chordata > Mammalia > Carnivora > Eupleridae > Cryptoprocta > Cryptoprocta ferox. Next base: position 120,470,443 of record CM053560.1, on the reverse strand, counting down.
GAATCTCCCAAAAGTCTAAGTCAACACAGTTGGATTTTTTTGTAGCACAAATAGGACACCTCCAGGTTACCCACCCTACCCCCTTGAGCATCATAAGGAGTTAATAATGATCCAGTGGGCATTATGCTTCAGTAAGTAAAAATAACTAACTAAATAAATAATAAAATTTATGGAGTTGGATTCTTTTGCCTAGAACCTTTATTTTTAAAAAATTCAGTGGCATGAAATGTATTATTTCTATGAATGATATTCATGTAGCATAATTATTTTTTTTTAAGCCCAGAGAGTTAAATTTAGTTAGGAGATCCTCAAAAATCCACTTACCACTTAAGATCATTTTGTGTCTAAGTTTCATTTCAATTGTGATTTATATACATATATACATTCTGGTGTGTGGAGCAAATTATCTGAAATAGGGTTTTAACCAACTTTAATTTTTTTTTAGTTAAGATAATACAAAGTACCTAATGACGTAAGATTTATATAGTTTCCTGATTTAAGAAAATCTCAAAAGTGATGCTTGCCTTTTCATTTTCTTGAGTGTAATTTGCAAAGCAGAAGGTTTTTATTTTAATGGAGTTAAATTTATCCATTTTAATGTTATAGTTAGTGCTTTTTATGTCCTAAGAAATCTTTACCTGCCCCACGGTCATAAGGATGTTCTCTATTCTGTTGATCTGTGTCTGTCTCTCAGTCAGTGCCAAACTGTGTTGATTCTGTAGTTATGTATTAGGCCTTAGTATCAGATAAAATGCTACTTCTACTTTATTTTTCTTTTTCAAGATTGTTAACTCTTCTAGGGCTTCTGTATTTCCATATAAATTTTAGAAGCTTATCTTTGTCTTAAAAAAAAAAAAAAAACCTTGTGCTGGAGTTTGAAAAGAATTGCATTCAATCTATAGATCAACTTGGAGAGAATACCTTCACTGTATTGAATCTTTTGCTGTGTGAATACCGTGTCTTTCCATTTATTTAAGTACTCTTTTATTTCTTTCATCAATATTTAATAACTCAGCATAGAGGGCCTTAAATGTTTTGTTAAATTTATACCCAAGTGTCCCACTTTCTTTATGTGACTAAAAATGATATTATACTTTTAAATTCCACTTTCCATGTGTTCATTGTTAGTATGTGAAAATGTGATTCATTTTGTATTTCGGCCTTATGTGCCTGCAACATTGCTGAACTTGCTTAAAGGTCTAGGAGTATATTGTGTAGATAGATCCCTTGGTGTTTTCTGTGTAGACAGTCATATCATGTTATCTGAAAGTAGAAATAGTTTTCTTTCTCCACCTTCCATTCATCATGCCTTTTCTTTTTCTTGCCTTACTGCAGTGGTTAAAACTTTATGTACTGTGTTGATTAAGGTGGTTGAAAGTAGACATCACTATAGAGTATGATGTTAGCAGATTTTCTTGTAGATTCTAATTATTGAGAAAGATCCCCTCTATTCCTAGTTTGCTGAGGCTTTTTATCATGAATGGATGTTGTATTTTGTCAAATGCGTTCTCTGAGTTCATTGATGCCATACAATTTTTTTTTCATTTACCTGTTGGTATGGTGGATGAAGTTGATTTTCAAATAAAAAAAAATTTTTTTAATGTTTATTTAGTTTTGAGAGAAAGAGAGAGACAGAGCATAAGCAGGGGAGGGGGAGAGAGAGAGACACCCACACAGAATCCGAAGCAGGCTCCAGGCTCTGAGATGTTAGCACAGAGCCCAACATGGGGCTCGAATTCACTAACTGTGAGATCATGACCTGAGCCAAAGTCGGACACTTAGCCAACTGAGCCACCCAGGCACCCCGATTTTCAAATATTAAACCAGCCTTACATACCCAGAATAACCCCCACTTGATCATGGTGTATAGCTCTTTTTATATTTTTCTGTATTAATTTAATACTTTGTTGAGAATTTTTGTATTTGTGTTCATGAGAGAGATGGTCTGTAGTTTTCTGGTTTTGAACTATCTGGCTCTAGAATCAGAGTAACACTGGCCTCATAAAATGAGTTGGGAAGTGTTCCTCCTCTTCTGTTTTTCTGCAAGAGACTCTTAGCTCTTCTTTAAATGTTTGATAGCATTCTCCAGTGAAATTGTCTGGGCCTGGAGATTTCTTTTCTTTTTTTAATTACAAAGTCAATTTTTCCAGTTGGCTGTTTCCTCTTGGTTGAGTGTTAGTAGTTTGTAGTTTTCAAGGAATCCAACGCTTTCTCCTGAACTCACAAATTTGTGACTCTGAAATGGTTCATAATATTCTCATCTTTCTAATGGCCTCAGGGTCTGTACTGATAACACCTGTTTCATTTCTTAGATTGAGAGTCTTCTCTCTATTTATCTTTGTTAGTCTAGTATCAATTTTATTGATCTTCTTAATCCTAGTGAAATTTTCAATTTCATTGATTTATTATTGCTTCCTTCTGCTTGCTTTGGGTTTACTTTGCCTTTGGCAGATGGGGATTAGAGTAGAGGCTCAGATTATTGATTTGAGACCTTTCCTTTTTAACATAAGCATTACGTACTATAAATTTCTCTCTCAGCACTGCATTACCATGTCTCACCATTTTTGATACATTGTCTTTTCATTTTCATTCAGTTCATGTAAGTTTTTATATCCTTTGAGACCCGCCTCTTTAATCTATGGGAAAGTAGTCATTTGATCCATAGGTCAAGGAAGGTCAAAGAACTGTGTTATTTTATTTCTACATTTGGAAATCTTCATGTTGTCTTTCTGTTAGGGATTTCTAATTTGATTCCATTATGGACAGAGAACGTGCTCTGTCATTTTTACTTACTTTAGATTGTTCTTCATAAATTGTTCTTCATTCTCTGACTTCCTGATAGAAGCTCAGGTTATTGATTTCAGAGCTTTCTCCTTTTCTAATACATGTGTTTAGTGTGCTATGAGCTTCCCTTTAATACTGTTTCTGCTGCATCCCACAATTTTTTGATAAATTGTATTTCATTTTCATTCAGTTCAAAATACTTTTTTAAGTTTCTTTATTTTGAGAGAGAGAGTGCATGTGAACAAGCAGAAGAGGGGCAGAGAGAGGGGGAAAGAGAGAATTCCAACATGCCCACGAGCCATGAGATCATAACCTGAGCCAAAATCAAGAGTCACATGTTTAAGTGACTGAGCCACCCATGCTCCCCCAGTGTAAAATATTTTTATTTCTCTAGAGACCTATTCTTCCACCCATGTATTATTTAGAATCTAATTTTTAAAATTTCAAATATTTGGGGGATTTTCCACCTGTCTTTCTGTTACTGATTTCTAGTTGAATTCCAGTTGTGGTCTGAGAACAAAGTTTGTTTGACTTCTTTTCCTTTAAATTTTTTATGGTGCAGTTTTATGTCCTAGAATGTGGTTTGTCTTGAATAATATTGCACATGAGCTTGAGATGAGTGTGTATGAGTGTGTATTTTTCTGTTGTTGGATGGAGTATCTATAAATGTCAGTTAGATCCAGTTGATTAATGGTAACTAACAACTATATTCTCTCCAATTTTCTGCTTTCCGGATCTATCAACTACTTAAAGAGCTCTAATAGTGGGATTGTCTGTTTCTTACACTTCTGTCATGTGCCCTACATGTTTTGTGCCTTACATGTTTTGATGCTCTGTTATTAGGTTCATACACATTTTACATTGTTATGTCTTTTTGGAGAATTAACACCTGTATCATTTTCTTTTTTATTTTTTAAAATTCTCTGAAAGTTCCAACATCTTTGTCATATCTGGCTCTGGTTCTGACGTTCTCTTTGTCTCTTCAATATGTGCTTTTTCTTGCCTTATGCCTTGTAATTTTTTGTTGAAAGTCAGGCATGTTGTATTGGGTAAAAAAGAACTGAGGCAAGTAGGCATTTAGTGTGAGATTTCATGTTAATCTGGCTAGGAGTTGGGCTGTGTCTAATATTTGCTGTGGTTGTAGGTGCCAGAGGCTTCAAATTCGCATACCTTTAGTGTCCTTGTTTGAGTCTCCTCATTTGACTTTGGACTTCCCTGCATACTCCTAAGAGAGTCAGCATCTTGCAGCTGTTTTATTTGTAATCCACTGTTCATTTTAATTTTTTTTTATTTATTTGAGAGAGCAAGTATGAGCAGGGGAGAGGGGCAGAGGGAGAGACCGAGAATCTCAAGCAGGCTCTGCACTGAACATGGAGCTCAGCTCTGACATGGGGGCTCAATCCCACAACCTTGGGATCATGACCTGAGCTGAAATCAAGAGTCAGATGCTCAACCAACTAACCCGTGCATGGCCCCTGTAATCCACTGTTCTTATGCTGGAAACCAGTTACTCTGGCGATAAGGTGTGAGAGAGGAAAGTGTGCTGAAGTTTCATGATTATACCTCAGTATTTTAGTGGGCCTGTATTTCTGGGCTGTGGCTTTAAGTTTTTCTCATGTCTCATAGCTTGTTTTTCCCCCTGAGGTAGTATGGGCAGTCTGGGAGGGGGGGTGCTGGAGTGGCAGCAGTGCCCTTCCCCAACTGGGCTAAGGTTCTGTTAAACCCTTTTCCTCTGGAAAACAGTCCTTTGTTCTGGATGATGTTCTGGGCATGACACATGATAACTACTTCTTTCCTCCTCTTGACTGAGTTACAACAGGATTTTTTTTTTAATTTTTACTATGACAGCCTATAGGATTTCTGTAGGTAAAACCCAAGAATGTGTGTGACAGTCCTAAGATTGCAGCCCCAGTATTATATGATTCTCAGGCTACCCTGCGCTCAGCCTCCAGAAGTTCCAGTGTCTTCTGTCCAGACGAGCAAATCCCAGGCGTGACTCTGTAGATTCATCTGTCTCTCCAGACTCTGAGGTTGCTCTTTGCCCTACACCCCCAGTTCCCTGGTGGCTGGAAGAAAAGTTGTTGGTTTTCAATTTTTCAGCTTGTTCTTGTATGAACAGGAGTAGATGACTTCTAGGCTCCTTACCAGAGATGAAACTACATGTGTCCTCTGTACATTTCAGTTATTTTCAAATTTGTTGAGGTATGTTTTATAGCAAAGGATACAGTCTATCCTGGTGGATGATCCATGGACATTTGGCAAGGGAGGGGGAGAGTATTCTGCTGTCGTTGGGTGGAGTGTTCTATGTATATCAATTAGATTATTTGGTCAGTTGAGTTGTTTGGTTTTTCCATACTTTGCTGATTATCTGCCTAGTAGCTCTGTCAGTTGCTGAGAGCGAGATGGTGAAGTATTCCCTCCAATTGTCGATTTGTCTATTTCTCCTCTCGGTGCTGTTATTTGTAAGACTGCTTTAATGAGATGATTCACATATCATACAATCCGCCTGTTTAAAATGTACAATTCCGTGGATTTTACTGTATTCGTGGGTATGTGCAGCCAGCACCACAGTCAGTTTTAGAACGTTTTTCTCATCCTACAAGAAACCTTGTACCTTTCGCCTGTTACCTCTTCACTCCCCCATATCCGGCACAAAGCAGCCACTTACTTTCTGCCTCTACAGATTTCTCTGCCCCAGTCCTTTGGCTAGGGGGGAACAGGCTTTTAACCTGTGCCTGTTGGTGGTTCTGGGTTTCTACAAGCAGCCTATCTAGCTATCTGAGAGGCAGTAAGAAAAGCTAGGGAAGCCACTGCTGCTGTGTTGCCCCTCAAGTCCCAAGGTCCGTAGGCTGTCTACCCTCAGTCTATCTTTTAGAGTCTTCCTATGTATGTTTGTTGTGTTCTGGCCAGTTTGTTGTGCTTTAATTGTAAGAGGAAGAACCCGGAAGGACTGGACTGTTCCATCTTGGCAGAACCAAAAGTCCCCAACCGAATATATTTTGTCCCTGAAATCCAAAGGGACCAGCAGTGGGTATCTATTTCTTCAAAGTGCAGTTCTGGATGTAACTCTTCTGGAACTTTACCAATGCAGCAGACACCTGGCCCCCTGGAGGATTTCTCTCTTACCTTTGTCTCACCTCTAAGTGTCTTAATATGACACTTAGTACATGTGTCATATTAAGTATCACATGTGCTTGCTACTTCCAGTTTGTTTTCCCTTCATCGATACATACTGTGATGTCTTGGTGAAGGAATGCCTTCCGGCACTCCCACAGGTTTTCAGGAGGTGGCTAAGCAAGGGGCAGCACATGGGATCCACATCAGAGTTCCCATTTCTCTAACCCTTTGATCTCTTCCCTCCAGCCTGTGCAGTGGGAGTTCCAGCCTCACCGTCTCTTTGACTGTAGGCGTTTACTGGCCCAGAGCTTCTATCACCCATGACAGGTGCTCAGGCTAACCCATTAAATCCTGAGGCCTATAGTGAACATCCACATTGGCCTGATCCAACCTTAGATTTAGTCCTGCTGGCTGATTTACTTAGAATCCATTTGCATGCTTGCTTTCGAGCTTCCTGCTCATAAACCTTGGCAAGATCCTGCAACGTCTTCCTGTATGTTTTGTTTCCCGGTAGCAGACCTTGCAGTTAATTTTCTGGATTGTGCTGGGATTTGCCACCCGTTATAGCCCTAAAGACAGTGACCGTTGGTGATAGTGGGTCCTGAAGAGAATAGGTACTTCCTTTTTAGGTAACTACCCCAGATGAAGTCAGTGCAGTATTTTTTATGCAAGGAAATGCTCGTGGTCTTAGAAGGTAAGAAAGGCTGTTTCTGATGTGAAGAAATGTTTAGAGATCAGAGGCTCAAGGTTCTCAGCTTTGTGTCTCTACAGAGGTTTCCATTTCAAGTCTCAAGGTCCTACCCCTTCCCAGCCAGCACCTTTACCTTAAGAGACTCCACATGAATGTACTTGTACCTGGCATGTGGTTCTGCAGCCTATACGTTCAGGCTTCAGACATGCCCCTCCTATAGCTTCATAGAATAAGAACTCCTTTAGGGCCACCACAGAAATGTCGATTCTCCCCGTGCCTTGAGTGGAGAGTTCAAGGCACAAAGCTTAGTTGGGGGTAGGAATGGAGATGAGGGCGGGTGAGCGATAATCTCTTTAGCAGTCGGAAGAAGCCATCTTACTCCACAATCTCTGATTTCACTGTGATACCATAGTAATCAAGGGCCTCAGCCATTGACTTCCTGGTGCCTTGTCCTCCCTTGGCAGTCTGTTTAAGTGATACTTGGAGTACTCGTGACACCACACCATACTGCACTTCAGCAGTATCCGTTTTCCCTAGCAAGGATGGCATAGATGCACTTACCAACCCAATTCCAGAATTCCACCTGGATGGATCATTTCCTTACGCACCTCCTTATAACACTTACTAAATCAGTCAGGGAACTGGCTAGAACACACACATGAGCTGGGATTTTGAAGAGAAATGAGTGGAGAAGGACAATTTGTAGAAGTTGAAGCAGGGTTCAGAGCACCGAGAAGGATGATAGAGAGCCTGGAAACTTAGAACAGTAGGAAGCTTTACCCTCTAATCCTAGGACCAGGGGATCTGGAGGCTGCTAAGAACCAAAGCCAACAGAGGGTCTGCCCAGTAGCAGCTCTAGTCTGACAGGGAGACAGGAGTGGGGTACAAATACTCAACCTTAACCCAAGAGCAGAAAGATAACGGCCAAAATTGGTCACAATCAAAATTTTCAGAACTCTGGAAATTAACAAAAGGCTTAAAACGATCTGGTGTGCATTTACTCAAGAAAAGCAACTGAATCTTAGTTAAGAACATAGACCTGTGCAATGTAATAACCTATCATAGTCCCATCTTGTAATTTATACCCTTGAAAATCAAGAATCTGCAATCATCGGTGAAACCAGCACTCTAGCAGCAACTCGAAAGGTCTAATGCCAGAGCATTGTCACTGTCCTTCTTGGTGGTTCACTGATAGACCCCACTTGCCAGCCTATCTTTATTTGATCTCAGAGCTCACCAATGCAAAAAGCCTCTTCCCTGAGAGTGTGTATCAAAAGCTGTCACACCAATTACAGGCAACTGCTTAACCGGCACCGCTGCCTGAGGCAGTGTGGGGCCAACAATAGACTAACCACAAAGCTAAAAAGGAAAGTTAAGGGAATAAGGTTCCTGTACGGGCTTTATTTAAAAAGCACTACCAAATCCCTAGATGTCTATATGGCCATATGCATGTGTAGGGAAGTGAACACGCTCAAGGAAGACCCCAGAAGGCCCTGAACTCGCCCCTCTGGCTGATTTTGAGGCTCTCTGCAAGCAGGGAGTGAAAGCTGAGGCAGAGTTGGCTGCCCGGCTGAGGGTAGAGGTGTTCCTGGAGCCATACAAGAAGGGGGGCTCCATCCTCCCATCAGCCAAACCGCGCTGGCCGCCAGTTGGTAAGGGAACCCAGGATTGATCCAGAAATGTAAGGCCCAAGAGTCCACAGAGGGGGGTCCAGCTCTTGCCTTGGAGGCATTTATCAATGAAGATGGAACTGTAGCAAAGCTTTTGGAAGACTGTCAGAGCCCAGGGCAAGAAATGAATCAAAACCCACAGAGAAACAAAATGACCAGTGGTTGCCAGAGACATGGTGGGGAGCAGGTTGAGGAGGGGGGTGGCTCTTGGCTGCAAATGAAGACAAGGAATTTCCGGAGATAAATATATCTTGATTTTGTCATTAGTTAAATACTTGTATATTTTTCAAACCTCATTCACCTGTGTACTTAAAACAGGTGAATTTTATCGTATGTTAATATACCTCAATTAACTAGGCTTTTCAAAAGAAGAAAAGAAGGATTTAGCTTTTCTCTCTTCCTGCCCTAAATCCTCCTGCTATGCCTCCATTGGCCCTAATCTAGCCAAAAACCAGCCATCAGGCAGTTTTGGTGACAAGGCCTGTAGACGTGACCTTGGGCTACAGAGAAAGGCAAAGCCTGGATTAAGGGGTGGAGAACCAGAAGACAGTACGGGAGGTCTTGTGGAAACAACAGTAAATTATTCTCTCCTCACTGGAGGATAGCACTTCTGGTGGGAAAAGCAGGCCTCTCGTAGCCGGAGAGGTCCAGAGGGGGTCAGAGGGCTCATGACCCTCTATGGAAAGGTGCCAAGTGGGAGTTAGATGGGATTCCTCTGCTCTGTGGGAAGAAGACCCCCAAACTCTCTTACTCAGATTCTGAAATTACCTCTACAAACAATCTGTGTGAATACATTTGTGGGTTAAAGTCCTTAAAATTATTCTTACAAGTTCTTCAATATTAAGCATTCTAGCTAAATTTGGTGATGTTTTATTCTGTTACATGATTTTTAATAACCTATTTCAAATGCTGTTCCTGTATTGTTGGCCCTCATAAGCGGAATTCCGACCATAACATGGAAAAAGCTTCCTTTCCCTTAGCTGCTAAGTTGGGGGATATTATGTCATTTGAAAATTGGTAATAGACTGAGCACACTCATACGTCACCTGATTCCAGTGCCCAGTTTTAAATGGAAATTTACATTTCTGTTGTGTACTTTTGGGGGCCATGCCTAATCCTTTACTTTCACAAAGAAAAAGACTGCCTCTCATGGAAAGAATCCTGAGACTTTCATCTGGAACTCACAGTGCTCTCTTCCTTTTTTCCCCTTCCAGGAGGACAACAGTTAGTTTTGTGGCTTACTGCTGCTCCGCCCAGTGTCTGCAGACATTTGACCTACTGAGTTGATAAACACTCAAGAGCCTCAGGAGTTTTGCCAACTTGACACACAGTTGCCTGCGTATCACACACTGCTTGTGTGGCAGAGGGACTGGACGGTCCAGCCTGGTGGAACAGGCCCTTACATCCTGTCCTGTCAAATGCGGGGGACTGCAAGAACTCTCTGGAAATGTCCAGATTGAGCTTCAGAGCTGAAATGCCTTCACCCTTCCCCCCACCCCAAGTTGGAATAGATCCTCCCCCAAATTAAGGACCCGTTGTCTTCTGTGTTTTTCTTTTTATGCGAGTGTGTCTCATAAGCAAACTATGTAGTGTGATGTGCCTCCCCAAATCCTCAAAGCAAGTTTCAGTTCCCTGAAGAGCTCTGATTTGATAATACAGCCAAATTAACTTTTGAACCCATACACCTTCAAGGATACTTTTAATCTCCTCTCTTTCTTTACCCAGAGAATTATTTCCCCCACAGATTATCCTCCCAGGGTCCAACAAACTCCGATGGCCTCCAGAATATTGAATATGGAGGGAGGGGCAGAGCTGGAGGAAGGAGGGGGAAGTGCCTGCGTCGGCGGCAGCGAACTTAGACTCTAGAGAAGGCCCTGCCAGGGTCCTCACGTACACCCTCTGGAAAGTTACAACCCTGTTTATAAGTTTTGCAACACATTAAGAGACTTCTGTGAGGGTTTTTAAACTTAAAAAATGTACATTGTAAATTTAAAAGACTATTTAGAGAAAAATGATTTTTGAAATTTTTTATTTTCTAAGAAGTTTTTTTAAATTTTTTTTAATGTTTATTTATTTTTGGGAGAGAGCATGAGCAGGGGAAGAGCAGAGAGAGAGAGAGACACAGAATCCGAAACAGGCTCCAGGCTCTGAGCTGCCAGCACAGAGCCTGTCTTAGGAATACTTGAGGCTTCAAAAGATGTGATCCTCTTCTTTCTAGATGTAAACATTTTCTGGCTAAAGCGAAAGGGGGAGATAAAACACATCAAAATAGGTCCTACACTGTTACGTGTCAGATGGCCTTATGATTAAATTTATATTGACTTTGAATATTTTCACTACATGTGAAAAACAGGCTTCAGCTATTCCTGCTCCCGGTTTTTAGCAAGGTCATTCAAAGCATAACCTGGTCTCATTTGTTTAAATACCTGGTGCATTAGATGATCTTCATTTTGACCCGAGATTTCTTCTGTACTAAATGCGCTATTGTCCAGATACCACCGAGAAAATCCAGGAAAAGCAAGTCCAAATTCAGCCTTGGACTTTGACAACAAAGACCATACATGGCAAGTCTGTGAGATTATATTCTGACAGAAAAAAAATGCTCTTAATGGAGGAGCCACATATTTGCTCTTCCTTTGAAAAGAGAGCATTTTTATGTTGCTTTGCTGCCAGATGTTCATCTGGTTTGCTGCGAAGCAATTCTTTTTTAATTTTAATTATACAGAGTCTTCTCTAACGCAGAACTAAAAGGGGAACAACCGAGAAGATTTACTTGGTAGGAAAATTATTTTCAAAAAATTTCAGACTTGTCAAAAACTTGGTTTCTGGAATTTTATTAGCTGCCCTAAATCTGTAATGCTAGGCTCTAACAGTGCTAAAAATCCTACACGGTTCCTGACGGATGTGTGATCTTTTCACAGTCACACCACCTGCTGCCCGGAAAGCAGACTATCCACGTAGAATGGTGAAGACAGAACATTCCCGTGCGTTCCAACTGCATTTCCACTGTTTCTACTTCCTCTTGTCCCTTTCATAAGTTGGCCTGTTCAGCCTTCACATTTCAAAGGCTTTTAGTATAATAGGAACTGAAGATCTGTATCAAAATATAACACTTCTTTCATCCTCGGGAATAATTGAAGCTTTAGCGTAACCCCTACATGTACATAAGTTGGCAGCTGAAAAATGTGGCATGAAACTTCACGAATAGGATTCAGGCCTAAGTGGCTGCTGCCTGTGTCATGTAAGTGATGGTCAATACAATGCAGCATCTTTCGATGTCACCCTCTATAATCCTGTGTCTTAAAACGGAGCCGGGCAATGTGCTAACCTGATATTCAGGATTCGTGTTGAGATAAGGATATGTAATACTTTTGTCGTAACTTGTTTGAAATTTGACAAAGACACTTACGATCCCAGCCTCGTCTCTATAGCCATTATGAATGGTGTGCATTCAATAGCAGCTGTAGGCTAGGCAGACAGCCTTCTAGGACAGTCTCTGTAATGCTAGGTATCCCCAGTGCAGCACCAAGCTTAATTGATGAGCAGTAGCACTTGCAATCTGGCCTTCCTGGTGCGTTTCATCATAAAAATTTTTGTACCGGATTCACTGATGTCATTCTTAACCCTTTGATACTATAAAGGAATGTTGCAGACTGGAGAAAATTTGCCCATATGTGTCTTTGAATTGAGTCCAGAGCTTTGCAGAAAAGTCTGCAGTTATACTAGGTAGATACTTGATGCAATTAGAATAATGCAAAAAAAAAAGTGACTTGGAAAATATAGTCTGTTCAGGCAAGTTTACCTCAGTCATCTGATATGTGGTTAATGGTGAATTTTTAAATCTGGGGTACCCTGTTGGGCAGAGGCCCTTTTAGGAATTAGTGCCAAGGGAGTCCATTTTAAGTGGCTTATCTTATCAGTGTTCTTCAAAATGCCTAATTATTATCATACCAAAGTCCTTGATTATATAATGTTGCACAGACAAAATATTGCATCTTCAGTGAATAAAATAGATATTTTGAGCAGTTTTAAAAATGATCAGTACACAAAAGAGCCCTGGCTGGTGGAGGACCCACTCCAGTTAGCAGAGAAGAAGGATGACCTCTTTTGTTACCTGGCTCTTCTCTTCCAGATAAGTGAGGTATACATTAAATATCTTGGTCCACGTACTTAACGCTCACTAAAACCTTTCACATCTGGCTTGTCCGACTAGTTCAATGTACGTATCACTTCTCTTCCACGTTTAACATAACACATTACAGTGTTTACAGTCTATGGAAAGAAGCCTTCAACATCACTTGGCTTATTGAGGCTTTGGACATAGTTTTCCCTAAAATATATACCTATTGAATAATCTCTAGGAACGTTCAAACCCAACTTAAAAAATTATTAATAGTGAAATTAGGTTTCTGTTTCCTGAATTGAAAAATCAGGCATTTTTATCTTTACTGCAGAAAGCTTAAACATGATGCATTACTTCAGCAGAAATCAAAACATTTTTATTCAGATGATTTATGAACATGGATTCCTAACTGGGCCAACACTAATGCAACCTGATGTAATTAAATATTGAGATGTAAATTCATTTCACAGACTTGCAAACACTCTCTTTTTAGGAATCTTATTTAAAAATGTATCCTTATACAACCCTGGCCATTTTACTATGCTTTTATTATTTTTGTGGTTTCCACTGACTCCTGCTTCCTCCTAATGAGGCTCTTCTATGTTTTTCCCAGGAATTCAGTGAATATCTTGCCTTCTCTTAAACAGGGGGGGATTTTTTTTATAAAGTGCATATTTTTGGAAATTAGCTCTGTATCTATCTACAAATCAAGTCTCACTGCCCCTACCCAGAAAGTACCTCCTTGTGTCGTCAGCTAATAGAGCTGGATGCAATGCAAGTGTCTCTAAAAAAGGGTTTGGTCATAGCTCAGTAACTGTTACCCTTGGTGGGGAGAAGAGGTTGCTTCACAGGCTAAGATGTTCTCTTTGAAGCATGACTATATGGTCCCTTATAGTTTGGAGACAGGAAAGTACTGGTTGCCGAGTGTGGTAGCTGGGCAGAAGGTAGAGGATGTGAAGATCATTTCTATGTGTAATTAAGAGACTTGGAAGGGTTGGCAAGCTTTATTTCCATTCACCTTACAGTAGTGTGGATTATCCTTTCTACCTGTGTTTAAGAGTTACCAGGTTTTGTTTCTTGTAAGTTTTCGAGACTAGAAATCTATGATCAATTGATCGATCGATCTTCTTTCCTTCCTTCCTTCCTTCCCCCCCCTCCTTTTTTTTTTTTTTTTTTTTTTGTATAATGAAAAGATTTTTTAAAACTATGAGTCTGTCTACTGAAAAACTATGGAAACATTCACTTGGACAGTGGACATTTTCTAAAACTTATATTGTATCCAGTTTGGTTGTTCTTAGAGCTATTTCTGTTTATAGAATAGTTGAGCTTGAATCATGTGGATGCCTAGAAATGTTGATGATGGTAGCTTCATTGTTTTAGCCAGATTCATTTTGTTAAAAATAAAAGAGCATTAAATACTTTGAGCCAGCAAAAATGATGGAGTAAGGACCTCCAAAAATTCTCCCCTCCATAAAAGCAAGAAGAAAATTGTCAAAACATGTCAGAATCAACTTTTTTTCAGAACTCTGGATATTAACCAAAGGTTTACAGCCATCCAAGGAATATTTATTCAAGAGAAATAGCTGAATCTCAGAACAGTAAGCTTTGTAACATTCTAGTTTGCTATATTTTTATCCCTACCTCCCACCCCAACTTGAAAACCAACAATCTATAATCCAGGTAGAAGCACCTGTGTAGAAGCCACTGGAGGGGGCAGAATGGAGTTGGAATTCCTTCAAAGCCCTATTCCCAGAGAATCGTCATTATTTAACTTGTCTGGTGATTCCCTGGAAGATCTCATTTGCCAGATTGTCTTTATTTTGCTTGATCAGAGCTTGCTGGGTGTGAAAAGCCTTTTCTACAGGGACATTTATTAAAAAAAAAAAATCAGAGCCAGTTGTGGCTGCCTGAAGCAGTAGATAACCATTGGGGCAAACAATAGGCTCACCAAAAACTTAAAAGGAAAAGCTGAAGAATGAAGTATTTGTAGTAGTTTTGAAAAGCTCTGATATTCCTAGGAATTTGGATGGTAATGCTCATGCATGAGGCTTTACACAAGCCTAGAATTAATAAGCCTCAGGAAAGGCCCAAAAACATCCTAAATTCTCACTCAAATTAGGTTGACTGAGGATCTGCACAAGCAGAAGGTGAAGCCTGTCAGCATTTCTCATTAACTGTTGAAGTGTGTCCCAGCGTGCACACTAGGAGAATTATTGGTTTCAGGTCCCAATCATTAGCTTACCACAAAACCACCTGAGTGAAACGTAAGTGACCATCATTACAAAGTGTAGAGGCTTTACAGAAATGAGTCCCTATACAAACAAAACCCGGCGAACTACATCAAACCTTGGCAAAAGGGTAAGCAAATCTAATTTTCAGAGCCCCCCCATTATTATTTAAACTACAGTTTTCCTCAAAAAAATTATGAGACATACAAAGAAACAAGAAAGTCTGTCCCATATACAGGAGAAAAAGTGGTGAATAAACTGTACCTGAGGAAGTCCAGACATTGGACTTTGTAAACAAAAACTTGAAACCAGCTATTTTAAATATTTAAATAGCTCAAGTATGGAAATGATGTCTCACCAAGTAGAAAATATCAATAAAAAGAAATTATAAAAAAAGAACCAAATATAAATTCTGCCATTGAGATACAAGAAGTGAAATGAAAAATTCCTGGAAGGTGCTCAGCATCAGATTTGAGCAGGCAGAAGAAAGAATCAGCATACTTGAATATAGGGCAATTGAGATTATCCAGTGTGAGGGACAGAAGAAAAAAATGAAAAATGAATAGAGCCTCAGAGGCCCATGGATACTATCAAATGTACCAACATGTATGATGGGAGTCCTATTAGGGGAGAAGAGAAAGATAAAGAATATTTGAAAGAATAATGACTAAAGACTTAAAAATTGGGTGAAAAACATTAATTTACATACCCAAGAAACCCAATGAGTCCCAAGTAGGATAAACTCAAGAGATCCATTCCTGGGGTACCTGGATGGCTCAATTGGGTAAGCGCCCCACTTCAGCTTGGGTCATGGTCTTATGGTTTGTGAGTTAGAGCCCCATGTTGGGCTCTGTGCTGACAGCTCAGAGCCTGAAGTGTGCTTTAGATTCTGTGTCTCCCTCTCTGCTCACCCTCTTGTCTCTTTCTCTTTCAAAAATAAAGTTTTTTTTTTTTTAAGAGATCCATGCCTGGACACATAATCACACTATCAAAAGATAAAGACAAGGAAAGAATCTTGAAAGCAGCAAGAGAGAAGCTACTCGTGTATATGGGATTCTCATCAGAAATCATGGAGGCCGGAAGGCAGTGGGATGACATACTCAAAGTGCTAAAGTAAATGACTATTGAACAATTCTATATCTAACAAAACTATCTTTAAAAAAATGAAGGAGATATTAGGACATTTCCAGATAAAAACAGAATTCATCATTAGCAAGCCTGCTGTACAAAAAAATAATGAACAGGGATCTTCTGGCTGAAATGAAAGAATAATAGGCAATAACTTAAATCCACATAAAAAAATAAGGAGCACGAATAAAGGTAACTACATAGGTACATATAAAATAAAGCAAAAGTGCCAGTTTTTGTTTGTAACTCTTCCTCTTACCTGATTTTTTTTTTTTTTTGAGAGAGAGAAAGTGTGTGAGAGCAGGAGAGGAGCAGAGAGAAAGAGAGAGAGAATCCCAAGCAGGCTCTCTGTTGGGTGTGGATATGGGGCTCAATCCCATGACTGTGAGATCGTGACCTGAGCCAAAACCAAGAGTTGGATGCTTAACCGATTGAGCCACCCAAGTGCCCCTTCTCTTACCTGATTTGAGGCCACTGCAAATATATAAATACATAAAAATATATATCTATGCAAATATATATAGATATATCTATTGATGGGCACAAAGTTAAAAAATTCAAAATCTATAAGATAATACCAGTACAAAGGAAGGGGGAGGGAACAAACCTACACAGGAACAAGATTTTTGTACACTACTGAAATTAAGTTGGTATTAATCCAAACTAGATTGTTATACATTCAGATGTTAGTTATAATCCTAAGAGAAATCACTAAGAAAATAACTAAAGAATATATAGCAAAAGATAGAACAAGAGAATTAAAATGGTACACTAGAAAATAACAAAATAGAAGGCAAGGAAGTAATGGAGAAATAGAGGATATCAAAGACGTAAGACATATAGAAAACAAATATGAAAATGGCAGATGGGTCAAGCACTCCAGTTAAAAAGCAGAGATGGCAGAGTGGGTAAAAATCATGATCCAATTATATGCTGCTTATAGGAGACCTACTTCAGTCAATGACACAACTAGGTTGAAAGTAAAAGGATGGAAAAAGATCTGTGCAATCTAAAAGCTGGAGTGGGTATACTAATATCAGACAAAATAGACTTTGAGGGGAGCCTGAGTGGCTCAGTAAGTTAAGCATCCAACTCTTGATTTTGGCTCAGGTCACCATCTCATGGTTCATGAGTTCAAGCCCTGTGTCGGGCCCTGTGCTGACAGCTCAGAGCCTGAAGCCTGCTTCGGATTCTGTCTCCCTCGCTCTCTACCCCTCCCCCTTTGTGCTCACTCTCTCTCTCTCTCTCTCTCTCTCTCTCTCTTCTCTCTCTCTCTAAAAATAAACATTAAAAAAATTAAATCTCTAATAAAAAAATGACTTTGAGGCAAAAATTGTTACTAGAGACCAAGACATTACAAAATGATAAAGGATCAATCTATCAAGAAGTAATTTTGCACGTATGTGCACCTAACAACAGAGTTCCAAATACATGTAGAACTGGTAGAATTGAAGGGAGAAATAGACAATTCAATAATAGCATTTGGAGACTTTAGTGCCTCATTTGCAGTAATGGGTAAAACAACTAGACAGAAAGTCAACAAGGAAAATAGAAGACTTTAACAATACTTTAAGCCAGGTAGACCTAACAGACAGCCATAGAACATTATATTCAATAACAGCAAAATACACATTCTTTTAAAGTGCACATGGAACATTCCCTGGGGTAAATCATATGTTAGGTCATTAAACAAGTCTTAATATTTTTCATGGGATTTCAAATCATACAAAGTATGTTCTCTGACCACAGTGGAATGGAATTAGAAATAAACAGCAGAAGGAAATTTGGGAAATTCACAAATATGTGAATATTAAACAATACGTTTCTAATTTAACCAATGAATCAAAAAAGGAATTACAAAGGAAATTAGAAAATTCCTTAAGGTTAATGAAAATGAAGACACAACATATCAAAACATGGGATTCGGCTAGAGCAGTACTGAAAAGGTAAATATAGCTATAAATGCCTACGTTTACAAAATAAAAGGCTTAGATCAGTTACTTAACCGGCAACCTCAAGAAACTAGAAAAAAACAGCAAACTAAGTCTAAAGGAAGCAGAACAAAGGAATAATACAGATTTTAGTCAAAATAAATGAAATAAAGAGTAGGAAAAATAATAAAATTGAAACCAAAACTTCAATGTAAGAGTAAATAAAAAGAACAAAATTTGGTTCTTAGAAAAAAATCCACAAAACAGAAATGCCCTTAGCTACACCAGGAAAAAAAGAAGACCCAAATTACTAAAATCAGGAATGAAAGATTACTGACAATATTTTAAAAATAAAAGAATTATAAGGGAATTTGGATGCCAACAAGTTAGAGAACTTAGATGAAATGAAGAAATTTGTAAAAAGACACAAACCCCCAAACTGACTCAAGAAGAAAAAAAGATTAAATTTATCTAAAAAAGAATCTAATTAGGAACCAAAAAGGATTCTACAAAGAAAAGTCTAAGGATGAACATATCTTCTCTGGTGAATTCTGTAAAACATTTGGATAATTAACACCATTTATTCATAAACTCTTGTAAAAATAATGTAATATACTACATGATTTGAATGAAGGACAAAAACAACATGATTATCTCAATAGGTGCAGAATAAATTTAATATTTGACAAATGTTTTCAAATTTATATGTTTAACAAAGTAAAATAGAAGGGAACTTCCTCACCCTCATCAATGATACCTATGAAAAACCTATAGCTAACATCATATTGGTGGCAAAATGTTGTAAGTTTTCACCCTGATATCAGGAGCAAGACGAAAATGTCCCCTCTCACCATCTCATCCAACTTTGTATTAGAGGTTCTAGCCCAGGCAATACGCAAGAAGAAGAAATATAAAACATCCAGTTTGGAAACAAAGGATTAAAACTATATTTTCAGATGACATGATCTTGTGTATAGAAAATCATAAGGAATACACACACACACACATGCACACTATTAGAGCTAATAAAATTTCAAACACGTTTTCAGGATACGGAATTAATATATGAAAGTTAATTAATTTTTATACGTAAGCAATGAACAATCCGAAAAGGAAATTAAATTATATTTACACTAGCATTAAAAAGAATAAAATACTTAAGAATAAATTAACAAAAGAAGCACAAGACTTTCCCACTGAAAACTGCAAAACATCACTGAAAAAATTAAAAACTGAATAAATGTAAAGAAATGCTATGCTCATGGATTGGGAGACCGCCATACTGTTAAGACGGCAATACTCCCCAAATTAATCTACAGATTCAGTGTAAATCCCTATCAAAATACCAGCTGCATTTTTTGCAGAAATGAACAAGCTGATCCTAAAATTCATATGGAAATGCAAGAGAACCAGAATAGCCAAAATAATCTTGAAAAGAGGAACAAACTTGTAGGACACACACTTCCCAATTTCAAAACCTCCGACACGGCTACATTAATTAAGACTGTGTGATCCTGGCATAAAGATAGACATGTACATCAATGGAATAAAATTGAGAATACAAATAAACTATTACATTTATGGTCAATTTATTTTTGACAAGAATGCGAAGACAACTTAATGCGGGAATAAATAATCTTTTTAACAAATGGTGCTGGAACAACTGGAAATCCACATGCAACAGAATTAAACTGGACCATTACTACATACCACCTGCAAAAATTATAACTCAAAGGAATTAAAGACCTAAATGTAATAACTAAAATTAAAAAAACTCTTAGGGGTTCCTGGGTGGCTCAATCAGTTGAGCGCCCCACTCTTGATTTCAGCTCAGGTCATGATCTCACAGTTAATGAGTTTGAGCCCTGTGTTGGGCTCTGTGCCGACAATCTAGAGCCTGCCTGGGATTCTCTTTCCCTCTCTCTCTGCCCTTCCCCTGCTTGTGCTCTCTCACTCTCTCTCTCTCTCTCTCTCTCTCTCTCTCTCATTCACTCAAAATAAATAAACTTAAAAATATCTCTTAGAAGAAAACATAAGTGTAAATCTTCATGATGTTGGACAAAGCAAATTTCTTAAATATGACACCAAGAGCACGAGCAAGGAAAGAAAAAATAAACAAGTTATACTTCATCAAGATTGATAACTTTTGTTCCTCAAAGGACACTAACCCAAAAGTGAAAAAAATCCCACAGAATGGGAGGAATTATTTCCAATTGTATATCTGATTAGGGCCTAGTATTCAGTATATATAAAGAAGTCTAACAACTCAACAATAAAAAGAACTCCAAATAAAAAGTACAGGATGGGGCACCTGGGTGGCTCAGTCGTTGAGCATCAGACTTCAGCACAAGTCATGGTTCGTGAGTTCGAGCCCCACATTGAGCTCTTTGCTGTCAGTGTGGAGCCCACTTTGGAACCTCTGTCTTCCTCTTTCTGCTCCTCCTCCGCCTGTGTGCGCATGTTTGCATGCGCTCTTTCTCCCTCAAAAATAAACGTTGAAAAACGGTTTTTAATTAGATAAAGGATTAGAACAAGCATTTCTCTAAAGAAGATCTCTAAATGTCCAATAAGCACATGAAAGGATACTCAACATCATTAGTCATTAGGGAAATGCGAATCAAAATTACAATGGGATACCACTTCACACCCACTATGACGGCTGTGAACACAAAACGGTGGACAATAACGAGGGTTGCCAAGGACATGGAGTAACTGAAACCCAATTGCTGGTGGAGATTATGAACTATATAATGCTGACTCAGCCATTTTGGAAAACAAATTGGCAGTTCGTCAAAAGGCTAAACCTGAGTTGCCCTATGACCCAACAATGTGACTCCTAACTAAGTACCTAAGAGAATTGAAAATACATGTTCACACAAAAGCTTGTACACAAATGTTTATATTCATAACAGCCAAAAAGTAGAAAGAATTCAAATACCCGTCGAAGAATGAATGGATGAATACAATATGGCATATCCATATGATGACATATTACCAGCCATGAGAAGGAATGAAGTACTCACACATGCTACAACGGGAATAAACCTTAAAAACATGACAAAAACCAGACACAAAAGGCCACATATTGTATGCTTCCATCTATATGAAATGTCCAGAATAAGCTAATCCATAGAAACAAAGTACATTAAGGGTTGCCAGGGGCTAGGGGGAGGGGAAAATGGAGATTGACTGTTAATGGGTGTGTACTTTCTTTTTGGGGTGATGAAAACGATCTGGAGTTAGTGGTGATGGTTGCACAACCTTGCGAATATACTAAAAACAGCTGAATCTCACACTTTAGAGAGGTGAGTTTTATGTGAATTATATGAATTATATGTGAATTATATCTCAATTTTAAAATAAAAGACAGTGATGCAACTTTACACATCTGTTAGTGAACTATTTTTAGATAGACCAACAATCTTTCCAGAAGCTATGAATGGAGCTGCCCCTCTCTATGGCTGTGAAATGGATGGGAACTCAGTGTTAACAATGTATCTAGTTTCAGAGTCTGTCCTCACTGGTTAACACCAGCATCAAGCCAATTCTGCAGTAATTTAAAAATTCCACTTGGTGAGGAGCCTTCCAACTCACTTAATCCATTGATCAGTCACCATTCCAGTGTGGGCCTCTCAAACCAAAGCCCACTGAAAGTAAGACACCATGAAATTAATGTGTTTGAAAATAGAGAGGCGTCTGAGTGTTTCAGTCAGGTAAGCGTCTGACTTCAGCTCAGGTCATGATCTCAGGGTTTGTGAGTTCGAGCCCCACGTTGGACTCTGTGCTGACAGCTCAGCCTGGAGCCTGCTTCAGAGTCTGTGTCTCCCTCTCTATCTGCCCCTCCCCCACTCGCTTGCTCTCTCTCAAAAATAAATAAATATTAAAAATTTTTTGGAAAACACAAGTGGGAAATTCTGTAAAGTACTAGGAAGTCATATTTGCTTTTTTTCTAGTTTGCAATCCTATGTCTTGGTACCATTCTTTACTTAGAACAAAAATGTAAAGGGAGGTATTCTTTACTAGAGGTCCTATCATTTAAGCATGATTATTAAATATTTGTGTTTATTTTATCAGGTATTCCAAAAATACTTTATCCAAGGCTGTTCATAATTCTCTGAAACTAATAGAAGTCACTGTTAGATTTATTGGCCAAATAACTATACCCTCTTTGAAGATAGGCAGCCTAATTTAGTAAACCAAAACTATGTCTAGATTTTAAATAAAATATGGGGATTTTTAAATTCTAGGTAAGAAACAGTAGTTATAACTTGCTCTATTCAGGTATATGTTCTTTATTTTTAGGTGCTTGGACTGGCAAAGAATTTTAAGAGAAAAAAATAGAAAATCCAGTTGTAATATTGTTAGCTTTATCTTCCTATTTGAAATAATACAGGTAATTTTTTTAAGCTCTTACTACTGAGTCCCGTACATTGATTATATAATTAGGTCATGCATAAAAGCACTTGGTAGATTATCCTAAATGGAAAAACCTGTTCTTTTTAATTTACCATAGGAATATACCTTAATCTCAGTCTTCCTACAAGACTTCTCTATTCATGTAATTTTTTAAGGTTTATAATTCATATTAAAGTAGGCTTTTTCTGATTATAAAAGCGAGGCGCCTGAGTAGCTCAGTCACTGAAGCATCCAACTCCTGGTTTCGGCTCAGGTCATGATCTCAGGGTTTCGTGAGTTCAAGCCCTGCATCAGGCTCTGTGCTGACAGTGCAGAGCCTGCTTAGGATTCTCTCTCTCCCTCTCTCTGCCCCTCCCACCCCTCATGCTGTCTCTGTCTCTCTCAAAAATAAATAAATAAACTTAAAAAAAAAAAGCAACACTGCAGGCTAGAGGAAAGTGATGAAGAGAAACCTTTCCGTCTTAGTAACCACCCCCCCCGCCCCGCCAATCTTTGGATGAGTATTTGTCTATCTTTTCACTCAGAATTTTCTACGAATCCTACACATACACATGTGGACTTACCTAGATGGCATCTTAGTACACCTACTATTTTATAACCTTTCTTCACGTGATGTGTTGTGAAAATCCACATCAATAAATACAGATATACGTAATCACTGACTGCATAGAATTACATTTCTATGAATATTATATAACATGTTATATATATTTAATATACTGCCGGACAAAAATATATTTTTGTTTCTGATGTAGTTGAAAATAAAAATTATTTTCCCTGTTTCTTTAGGACCGACTCATTTGGGAAAGCGTATGGGAGAGTGATGCTTCTCTAAGCAAGTAGTAGTTCACCACTAATTTCCTAAGCAGACATGATCAGCTTCACGCTCTTCAACCAGAGCAATCTTGGAAAACATCACCCTTTTATGTAATGTCAAATTCTCTGGGACTAGACACCTGAACTAGGATTTAATTCAAAAGGTCCTTTTATTTGTGTCACTGTCTAGGCTGTCACGACCACTTGCAGTTTCCAGGAAAGAGGCTTCCCCCAAAACATTTCAATTTAGTGTGTGTGAATATATATACATATATAGGTATATAGGGATTAAAGTATATATGTATGCATATATAAAACAACAACAATAACATAAGCTGGAATTTGATTAAGCTGTTGTTTAATATTAAATTCACAGCATTCACATCCGATTCACGACCCAAATATTTATAGTTAGCCTAATAATCTGGGGCCACTGCAAAAATAAGATCCGGGATCCAGCTTTAATAGGAGCAGCTCACAGACAGAGCTGCATTCATGGCAACGAGAAAATGGCATCGAAAAGACGAGGTAGCAGCAGGAGGGGCGTGAGTCAGCGGCAGAAGCAAACCGCACCCTTTGGGGGAGTTTTCCCGGCTCACGTCCAAGTAACAGGAATTCTGGAGACTTAGGAAGTGTGAAAAGCAAAGACATTAGATTAAGGAGAAAAGCAAGGGGGGGGGGGTTTGGGGGGAGATGATGGCAAATACCACCGTTCCGGGAGGAAGGCATTTACTTAACACAAAAACTGGCATAATTTTAGCTGTACCCATGTTTCCTTCTCATCCTCATTTGCTTTAACAATATGTACCCCGCTTTAGTGTAACAGAATGGAAGTTAAAGGAAGGACATTGAACTTGGTGCCTTCGGTGTTCTCCCCTGCCTCCGGCACACGGCGGTAGCAGTGCTGCTGTGACTCCAAGGACCTGGTGCTCCCCCCCTCCTCCCCCTCCCTCCACCCCCAGGCTGAGCCTGCTTCTCGGCTGGGGGTGGGTGGCCTGGAGGATGTCTTGCTGGCTCTGGGTGGACTTGGGTTAGGCATTCATGGTATTCAGGAAGCCTAGATAGAAAGTGAGAGCATCTCTGTTTACCCTGTAGGAGGCTAAGCCAGGGGGAATATTCGAAGGTGAAGACAAGCCCTGAAGTTTTGCAGGTCGTTAAACAAGCCCTAATTGAATGAGATCTACGATTTCAGAAGAAATGGTGCATGATCCTTTCCAAAAGAGCCCTGGATATGCGGGGCTTGGCAGAGGAAGAAGTGTGCGGAAATTCTGAAACTCACTCTAAAGGCAAGCATGGAGGGGCACCTGGGTGGCTCAGTCAGTGGGCGACTGGCAGCAGACTCTGATTTCAGCTCAGGTTATGTTACCAGGATCTTGGGATTGAGCCCTGTGTTGGCCTCTGTGCTGAGCGTGGAACCACTTGGGATTCTCTCTCCCTCTCCCTCCCGCTGCCTCTCTCTCTCTCTCTCTCTCTCTCTCTTTCTCTCTCTCTCTCTCTCAAATAAAAAAATAAATAAATTGGCCTTAAAAAAAAGTCAAGCATGGAAATGAGAAGCAAGATGATCTGATACCTACAAATATCAAAAAGAACAAGAAATGACTTGAGTTTTGCCTGTGCCTGTGACTACCTGAAGGAGCTGTCTTCACATGCCACCTTCCTTTGGGACAGTCCTGCCCAGCCCCATATCTTTGCATGGATCTCACTGATGGATCTGAACAGGCAACCTCATTTCAGAGAATGTGGAAAATTCCTTAAATAGAACTTATCATGTCCCGCCCCACCTCACCCTCAGGTTTTCTTAAGGTTCTTCTTGGCCCCTTTGCCAAACTTGTAGGTGATTTGTGCAAACGTGGGTAATTTCTACTTCAGATCAGTTACTCTATTTCTGTGAGATGATTCACATTATTTGTACATAAATATTTTAGTGAGTTGTAGTAGCCATAATCTGCAAAACTGCATTGTCCACATTATCAATATTACAATCACCTCTACTATACTGGTATTCAAGGAGCCTTCTAGAAGTATCTGAAAGTTTATTTCGGACCACTTCTACGTCATGTCTTTCACTAGCATCTAAAAGAGCCAATCTCACTCGAGTCTTCATATGAAAACGTGCCATCTGGTACCTTGTCACCCTAAGTTGCTGAGACACTGAGTTTCTGAGACACACACACTTCTTAGTTTCAGTTAAGTGGCTTCTTTCTTTTTATCCAGCAGCTTCCTCAATACCAACACTTTTTAATGTTATTTTTACTATTCGAAGTAACATACAAAGCATTCACCTCTAAGTGACATCCTGGTTCCTCTCAATAAAAGAAAAAAAAAATCCAAATGATACTGAAATCTAGGAAGGGAGCTCACCCAGACCAGCAAACCCAGAGGGAATTGGGAGGAAAAAATTCAATGTCCGCCAAGTTTGTAAAGCCTTAGAAATAATTCTCCTCCCAACCCCACCCCATCTTGTACTTAGGAAGAAAGAATGCAGGGTATAAATAATGAATGAATAGAATAAATAGATATGACGGGGATGACGTGTGTAAAAACAACTGGTCATACTTTTAGACTTGTGAAGTCAATTCTTTAGCTATGTTTTGCCCTATATAGAGGTTTAAGAATATTCAGATGTGTATCTGTTACACGAAATAATCACTTCGGTTCTAAAAATACTCCCCTGCTACTAACTCAATTAAAAAAAAAGTGCAGCAGGAAAGCTTAATTAAGCTTTCTAGGTTGTTAAAAGTCTGCTTCCAGAAAAAAATATATACTATTCTTAGAGTCCCCAGTCCAATTGCAAGGAACAACTAATGTGTTATCAGTCCAGAAATGGTTCCTTTCTTGTGCTTAGCACTGAGACCATTGCATGGGATTTTAATTGAGGAAACCCGGACTGTGCTGGGCAGCTGAAGAGAACTTTGCTCTACTAGTAACGTCAGCCTCAGGAGAGCAGAATTGACAAGAGGCCAAATTCCTTCAGGAGATTTGGGACTAGTTGAAACCATCCTACCCCACCTTGCTTTGATGATGGCAAATGATGATAAGTTTTAATTTTTCAGCACCTGGTGTTAACAGCAGTCTGCCCAGATCCAAAACAATAACAAAGAAAGAACTAAAACATCATTTACAGATTGGCAACATGTCCCAGAACCCACAGAGGGAGCCGAGAGTTGCAGGGTGAGGAGAGAAACCCGATTCCCTCTCCAGACATCATAAATGAGAAAATCCAACCTGCCGAAAGGCCACATGAAACAGTCAAGAAGCCCGTTGTTTGGGGCTCTGGGAATGGAACCCACAGGCAGGGCAGGAAATGGCTTTAAGTAGATTCAAAGGCTGAGCCCTCAGGGGACACAGCCTGGGGACAACACGTGCGCCCCGGACACAGGACTTGGCTAAGACACTAATAACCAACCCTGGGTTTCAGCAGGTGGTGCGGGGCACGACCCGGTGTGGGGATCTGCACAGGACCAAGTGTTCAAGATAAACGGCCCGAAGATCAGAAAACCAAGGCTTTCCAAGGAACGCTGTGAGATATAGCTAAGGTTTCTCCGTCCATTCATTCAGTTGCAGGACACATTTCAAAGTGGCAGGTGCAGTGCTAGGCTCTGGGGATTGAAAAGTGACAGTCCTGGGCTGGGGCCTGCCTCCAGAGAGCGGATATTCTAGTAAAAGAAAATAGACAGTAAACAAAAATATACCCAGATGGATAGTAACAAAGAATGGCAAGTGTCAGGAAGGCAAACAGAAGGTACTAGGAACTTCACCCTTGATCTCTGGCTCCTCCTGCTACCTGTCTCTGTCTTTGGCTCCTCCTTCACTAAGTTAACACAGTCCCCAAGGTGTTTGACTAAGGGTCTGCTCAGCACTCTTGTCCCAACCACTCTGCATCCACCACTGCCAAGAGCTTGTACCTTCACCTTAAACAAACTGCCTTCTCAACTGTGCCACCAGGCCTGACCATGGTCCTGAGGCCTGACCCGACCACGCCCCCAGACCCAGCTGACCACCTCGGAGGCAGGCCTGACCACGCCCCCAGGCCTGGCCTGCTTCCTTGGCCTCAAGAAAGCTCCAGGGCTCTTTATTAAAACAAGATTGTGGTGATGGCAGCAGTAGTCACCGTTGAATTCTATGCTGAAAATGGGTGAGTTTCATGGTACATAATTTATACTTCAGTGAAGCTTTAGGAAACAAAGGGAAAAGTCCAACAGCATCCAGCTCTGGCCCCCATCCCAAACTTCCATATGCATGGCCTTGTCACCAGGAAGCCACCTCTGGCCTCAGTCATGAATCAGCCTTGACTCCTCCCTCTGAGTAACTTCCCAAGTCCAGCAAGTTGCCAGTCAGCCCACTCTCCCCACCAGTGTTTCTCAAATCCAGGTCGGCCCCATCACCACCCTTCCTGAGCCCCCACCATGACTCCACAACGCCCTTCTAGGGCTCTCCAGTTGGGGGGTGGCAGCATGGGCACGACCGCCTAGGAGCACCTGCACCTTTGGAAGGGTGCTTTGCGTTGTCGTAAGGACCTAAGGCACCGGGCATCTGTGGGTGGGGAAGGGAGGCCAGAGGGCTGCAGACATCAAACCGTCCCCTGTCCTCCAGGACTTCAGAATGTCCTAGCCTTACTCTTCCGTACAGAGAAACCTGGCCCGCTGGTACTTATCCTGATACTAAGTTCTTGTACCGACTTGTTCTGCTCTTTGTTTTCCTGCATTTCTTATGGGAGAATGCCTTCTTCTCTTCTTATTTTCTCAAATGCAAAATACTCATTCTATCTAGATGTCAGCAGCGGACTCGCTCACCATGTCTTTAGAGTGAAGGAGCAGGGCAGTCTGTAAACTCTCACGCTGTCCTGCTGGACATGGAGCCAGCCGGGACCTGGGCCCCCCTTCTTCCAACAAGAGGGGCCGCCCCCGGGCTCCGCCTCCACGGGGACAGGTGGTTTCTCTGCACCTTTCTTGGGCCCAGGGTCTCCGAGCAGCTGGCGCTCCCAGCCGAGTGCTACAAACAGCTGGTACTTACAAACCAGACTTCCTGGCACCAGGCAGCCTGGGTATTCCCCTATAACAAGGCCCACGTGGGCCCTATAAAAAGGGAGAGTAATAGAAGTAGGGAGCCTCCACGGGACACCCGCCTGCCAGGCCCTGCCCTGCTCTCTGGGCGGTGGGGGAGGGGGGGAGTGTGCAAGAGAATAGGGTCGCGCCTCCTCCATGTCTTGCTGACCCTGGTTGGTACCTTAAGCAAGTTGGTGACAGTGACAGTGTGAAGTCCCACCTGAGCCTTGGGACCCATGCTGCTACCCTTTGCTTATTCTTTGCTCTCTGGGTCAGATGGCTTTGGACTTCTTCACGCCCCACTCCTTGGGGCAAGCGGCCCGCTCACTGCCGCTGGTCAGCAGTGAGCTCTCCCTTCCCTGACTCATAACATTTTATTCATAGCTCTCTCATGCCAGAGATCACTTCCTTCTTTCCTATGAGCACTCCATTTCTCCCACGACAGTGCTTCCCATGCAGGGTCCGATCGAAATATTTACTGAATATTTGTGATATTCAAGACACTATTCTAGGTCCCGCAGAGACTTGTAATAGGAAATGTGGCCTATACCTTTGAGAAGTTCGTAATATATTCACTTATAGCTCCTGCAGTGAAAAGACATCAGTAAATAGGGGAGATGGAGAGAGGAAAGAGACAGTATTTACAATCAGATAAGGATAAATGTCACCCTGTTCAAATCCACTGTGTGTTCCCGGCAGGGACATTGTGACATGGCGACTAAGCTAGGGAGTCCAGGTGCTGGCCATAGCAGTCCTCCCCTGGAATGTCCCTCCCCAAGCTCAGCAAGGATAAGGTTGCATCCTGTGGGCCTCGTGAAGTCCCCTCAATACTGCCCTGTGGTGTTGGATTGGAGAAAGCAATTTACTTCCTCTCATGGAGAAAGAGGGTCCTCCATGAGCATCTCCAGGGTCCTTGCTTCCTTATTTCTAAGACGGAGATGGGGGATGGGGAGTGCGGCTTCTGGCCATGACAGAGGGCAGCCCAGCTCTCACTCCTCTAGGGACCATTATGGCCCCTGCTAGCTGCAAAGGCCAGACAAGTGTCTTCTATGGTGAACAAATGAATGAAGAAAGTATGTCCCGTGAAATAAAATGACGTCCGCCGTTCCCATGCATGGGCTTGGGCTCCTGGGTGACCACGCTCTCATTGTCCCACAGCATTACTCTCCCACAAAGCAAGAAGACGGACCAGCTCCAAGAGAAGGGGGAGAGGGTCCCCAAGAATCTTCTTCTCTGTTTTTTGGCAAACACTGCCATTTCTAGCCGAGGCACACTGGGCACCTGGGCAGGCTGTGGCTGGAGGAATTGGTCATGACCCGGTCAAGGGACAAAGGGCACGTGTGTTTGTTACTGGAAAGTGTGAGAAAATGTAGATATGATATTGTCAGACTGAGCGACCTGCATCTCCTGGTGCAATGACGCGTAAGTGACTCTTGCAGATGTAAAATGGTGGCATCGACACCTTCTGGCTCAGAAAAATACCTTGCACCAAAAAATGCTTCAGTCAAAAAACATTTGCTTTGCTCTGAGGCAGTCAGTGGGCCTTACAGGGCCAGAGGTTTGTGACAAGAATCTTCATCCTTGCTCTGAAAGCAATGGCAGCCTTCCAGGTGTACTGAACGGCCCTATCAGGTCTCCCCAGGCTCCCCGCCAGCTGTCGCTCTGTCTTGGACGGGCCAGCGTTAGCGTCTTAAAAATAAAGACTCCTTCCAAATGAAAGCGCGAGGGCAGACTGATATTTCTGCAGACAAGAAAGAGGAACAGAGCAGATTCTATTTAAAAAAAAAAAAAAAAGTCCTGATGCTTGCCCAGACCCAAGCTAGGATGGTTCCTTCCAGAGGCTAGTAGGGTTGTCCTTCTTAACCCCCGGGACTCAAATTGGGCATGTCCCCACCTTCATCGGCAGGTGCCGCGTGTTGATCTGAGGAAGTGGGGACAGCGGGGAACAGGTGGACACACGCACACGGTCAGAAGCACCAGGGTTGGGTGGGCGGGGCACAGACCCAGCGCGTTCTGCCCTCGAATCCGGTCAGGCACTGCTGTCTGGGGCCTGCCCCGCCCGCCCCATGTCGCACGCCTCTCAGCTGAAGCAGCAGCCAGTCAGCGGGGCCGTGTGGAAGTCCAGCCTGTGCACACACCCTGCCTGGCTGGGGCCTCAGGCCACCTGAGGGCCGATGGGGGGCAGCTAGAGGGTAGGATGCCTCGGCCGCGGGCCAGTGCGGGCTCAGAAAGGCCCTTTGACGTCTGTCCCCCAGGACCCAACCTGGTCCCCATGGGCCCATAAAGATTCATTTCAGGCACACAGAGCCCAGAGCGGCTTGGAAACCTGCTCGTTGTTTTTTTTTTTTTTTTTTAATTTTTAATGTTTATTTATTTTTGAGAGAGAGAGCATGAGTGGGGGAGGGGCAGAGAGCGAGAGAGACACAGAATCCGAATCGGGCTCCAGTCTCCGAGCTGTCAGCACAGAGCCCGTCGCGGGGCGCGAACTCACCAACTGTGAGATCATGACCTGAGCTGAAGTCAGACGCTGAACTGACGGAGCCCCCCGAGGCGCCCCTGGAAACCTGCTCTTACCAAGTAACAACTGTTTGATTGTTCTGTTTTTCTCCATCCTTCCACAGAGCCTCGGGGCAGGCGGAGTGGCCTGTGGACACCTGTAAAGCCCTCCTAAGGCGCATGAGCGTGGCCTGTGACACGGGCACATGTTTGCCGCCACTCATTTGACACTAGCACGGAACCCACGCCCTCCTTCCCTCTCCTCATGCTTCATACTTCGGAGACACTTGGCCTGACACACTTCTCACCGCTGACACAAAATACTTGGACGCCTTTAAACCCCAAACAAGGTCAGACAGCCA
Organism: Cryptoprocta ferox; assembly: GCA_028646485.1. Classification (NCBI taxonomy): domain Eukaryota; kingdom Metazoa; phylum Chordata; class Mammalia; order Carnivora; family Eupleridae; genus Cryptoprocta; species Cryptoprocta ferox. The sequence goes on along the minus strand of CM053560.1, from coordinate 120,439,636 downwards.
ACCACGTCTCCCTGGGCAGCCAGGCCTCGGCTCCCGCCAACGCCAGGAATGACTTGGAAAGAATGAAATATTAGTGGCGGTCTTAATGCCGCACCCTCCCGAGACTCCGGCCCCTTCCGCAGAGGCAGCCGGTCTCCCAAACGTGGTCTGGAGTTTCTTTGTCATATGTTTACAGACCGAAAAGTGCCGCGCGCAACATGGTATAGTTTTGTGGGCCCTATGGGGATAGTGTCACTTCTTCAACCATTTTTCTTCACTGACTTTGCTCTGCTGAGATGGAGCCCATCAATGCATTTCGCATGCGGTTCTCCCCAGCTCCTGGCGGCAGCCTGCACCCCCAGAAGGGACCAGCATTTGCTGACTCTGAGGCTGTGAGTCTGGCCAAGGAGCTGGGTGGCTCCTTCCGCGCCACAACATGATCATTGCAGTGATGACGTCGCTTAAAGGTATAAAAGCAAGTCGTGTTGGCCCAATTTTAAGTTGAGAGCGGGTTCTGTGCCCCGCTTGAGGGTTGCAAAAGGCCCTCAGGGCCAGGGGACACCTAAATGACAGCTTCCAGATCTGGTGACATCCCTGGCACCCTGAATAATAATTCGGGGCAAGGAGCAGGGGGAGCTCAGGAGCCCAGCCTAGGCTTCACCTGCTTCGCCTGCCTCCCCAGCCACTGCCTTGTTTAAACGCAATAATGTGCACCTGTCAAAAGCATCACCAGGAGGACTGGTCTGGCGGCCACCAGGGGTTTCTTCCCATCAACTCCCTGAAAGGTAGAGCCCCACTTAACAGGGAGTCCTTCTAGAAGGGCTCTATGTGTGGTAAAACCCCCTCCAAGCAGGGGGATATTGGCAGGGGGTCCTCAGTGCCTGCCCTGGGGTTGTGTGAGAGAGGCATCCAATGCCACTCGCTGGCTCTCTCTCTCTCTCTCTCTCTCTCTCTCTCTCTCGCTCTGTCAGGATGCAAACCAGGACATAAGCCAGCCTACTTGCTGAGACTCTGAAACAAAGAACCAATCTGAGTTGAAGAGTCTGATTTTCTGGGGTTTGTCTCCTTTTTGACCAGTTTCCTCTCTTTTTAGACCTGGGGGTCCATTTATCCCTTGCCCACCAGCTACTGTCCCTCCCCTAACCCATCTGCAGGCCTGTCCCAAGCATCCCTATCGCAGCCCTCAGACTGATTGGCCCTCGGGTCAGCCATTGTTCTTGAGCACCGTGATTGCTTGAGGGATCCAGGCCTAAGCCCATCAGCACACAACATTACCCTGGGCCCCAGAACTGGTCCTCAAATGGTTGGGTGGGGGTATGTGACCCAGGTGGAGAGAGTGAGATGTGAAAACAGTTCCTCCCTCTTAACAGCAAGTAGGGAAAGAAATATCTTTCCTTTCTCTGGACATCTGGGCATGTGGGTGTGAGGCATGGGACTGTTACCACCATTTTGCCACCATGAAGGAAGCCAGACTGAGGATGAAGCCCATACCGTTAGGGAGGGAAAGCAGAGAGAATCACAGATGGGGCCAGAGTCTCTAGATCAAGCCAGCCCTGAAGCCGACCCTAACACTAGTATCTACTTATTTGAGAACAGACTTTCCTGTGGTTTGGTATCTTCATGGAGGTAGTTTCCTTTGAATGTAGGTAAGCAAAGGCTGGGGGCCTCCTCAGGGAACCCCCCATCCCCAATATACATACACACATAAATTCACTTTCTGGCATAAACTTACCTTCTCTGACACTAGTCCAGGTGACTCGGGTCACGGTTGTACATTGATGCCATGGGCCGATTTGCCCGAATTAATAGTTGTGTCAAAGTTATCTTTGACCTTGGCTTTGCCCATCCTGAATCTCTTTCCCAATGCTCCTCTCTGGCCCCTGTGAAGACCCTCAGCAGAAGGACTGAGGGCAATGGTCTTTGAGAGCAGAGAAGAGAGTGAAGCCCCTTGGATACCACCAAGGCCACCGGAGAGCTGCCTTCGCCAGGGCCTGGAGGCCGGCCTTGGTTGCATCCAAGTGAGCTCTCTGCTCCTAGGGAGGGAGCTCAGATTCACCACTTGACAACGGCAGGCTGTGTCTCTCTTTAGAGAGGCAGGAGAGCAGGTCAAGTGTGCCAGGCTACCTTGATTCAAATCCTAGCTCTGCCTCTTGTTAGCTATTTGACCTTGGACAAATTACTTTGTCTCTGTGCCTCAGTTTCCTCACCTGTAAAATGGGAGTCATTCTGGCCTCAGAATCAAATGAGTTAATTCTTTTTGTAAGAAACTTAGAACAATGCTAGAAACACAGTAAGCAGACAATCAAATTTAGTGCTTATTCCTTGTAGGAATGGAGGCTCAGTTGAGTGGGTTTCTTGTATTTTTTTGTGATCCTAATTTACTTTCTTCCCTGGGGAGAAGTGTCTGAAGGACCCGGGCAGTGCACATCTGATGTCTCCTGGCTGTACCAGGAGGTGTGAGGCTTCTAGAATTCCTAGACTTGTCAAGATTCTCACGCTCGCACAGCACAGACATGAAGGGTAAGCAGGCTGGGGGCAGGTGTCTGGCTATGCCCAAGGTAAACTGATCGATACAAGCTAAAGAAATGAAGATCCCTTTCACCCAGGACCTGTGCACAAATCACGCCATTGATAATCATGGCGGCCTTGAATGGCCTGAATGCCTGGGTTTGTTCCGTGTTCTGAATCCCCTCTGAAGCTACACCTTGTGTGGAGCCTTATCCCATTCCAGCACAAAGGTGAGAAGAAGTAGTCTTGAAGAGGAGACCTGCAGAGGCACAGCAGGGAAGGCAAATGGGGACATCGCCCAGGGAAAGGGAACAAGGAGTCGCCACTGGTGGGAAACGGGTCATCTGTGACAGTCTGGTGTGTCCCCACACACTGCACCCCCTCACACCCAAGCATCCTCTCGGGGAAGTCCCAGGGAGGCTGCCTGGCCCTCTCCTCCTCACCACGCCTGTGCCCCTCCCCCCTCCCCAGCCTCTGAGGCCAGGCCAGCCCAAGAGGCTCTGACTGCAGACAGGCGCCAACAACACACCAGCCAGAGCAGACCCCAGGGCCTCAGCCCACCCGTGCCAGGCTCCCAGGAAGCCACCGCCATTCAGGGCTGAGTGTCCTTTGGCATTTTGCTTGCTCTGGACTCCAGGGGCCTCATGGCGATGCTGTCATGGCCATTGTGGCCCAGCCCACGGAAGTCCTCAGGGGCCTGACCATTCCTCTAACATCGGAACAAGCTTTGTGACTCTGGATCTTGGGGCCTCTTTGATGGGCCTTCCCTCTCCTGTCAGCGGGAAGTCTCCTGACACACTTCCCAGATAACCTGTTGGTCTTCAGTCCCCTTGTAGGGGCCTCCCTCTTTGACCCGGAGGCAATCACGTGACTGTGCTTTGGCCAAAGGGCTATTAGCAAGTGTGACACAAGTAGGGCTTTGGAAAGTGCTGGCAAAATGGGGCTTGCTCATTCTGCTTCTCTGCTGCGGCCATGAGAACATGGCTACCTGGCCTGCTCATTGCCGAGACATGTGGACAGAACTGGTGTCCCCGGTTGCCCCAGCTGAGCACCCCCCCAGACCAGTCAACAGCCAGTGGATCTCCAGACACACGAGAGTCGGAGTCTAAGTCACCAGCCTGCAGATTTGTGAGGTAAATAAATGCTCTAAGCCACTGAGTTTCGGGGCGATTTGTCGCACAGCGTAACTGTGGCAATAGCAAGTGATACTGCCAGCCAGTGGGGCGCCTGTCAGTGCCATGAGGGGGGCTAACTTACCAGAAAGGAGCTAGAGGCGAGAGAGAGAGAGAGAGAGAGAGAGAGAGAGAGAGAGAGAGAGACAGCCAGAGTGGAGGGCCACGAAGTGGGTGGCGCCTAAAATAAGGGTCTCCAGGCTCCGCCCAGGGCTCCTCCTCACAAGCAGTCATTCCTGCGGTGCACAGAAAGTGGCAGACAATGAGGAGGCAAAGGCACAAACACTGGCAGCTTTGCTGGTCACCAACGGCAATGCTCTGTCTAGGGGCCACCACCCTCAGGGATGGTTCAGATCCAGGCCCTGGTGCTGGAGCTCAGCTCCCTGAGGTTCTAGGCTCACCATGAGAGTTCACTAGACAGCGTCTGCTCTCTTTACTTCCCTCCTCTGTCCCCACAGACGGTGACCCTGTTCCCTTGCTGCCCTCCACCTCCATGGCTGAGCCATGGGGCTTACAGCTCAGGGAAGGAACAGCCTAGTACCTCAAGGGCTTTGTCTCAGAGCTGCCAGCCCTCTAGGCTGAAGAGAGCTGCCTTGCCCAAGGGCACAGCCTTTCCCAAGGGCAGCCCACGTCTAGTGACTGATCCCCTTAGGATATAAACGTCGGTCCCCTTGCCCCAGCTTGGGACAACCCCAGTGGCAGACCACCTGGAGACTAAATCACAGCTTACCTCCTCCCTCTGCCCTGTCCTGCTCAGTCACCTTCCCTTCCTTCCACCAGGCCGACCTCCAGAGGACACCCTGACAACCTTCCTGTAGGCCAGTCTCCACCTCACAGGTGGCTTCCCTAGGAATCCAACTGCGGGAGATTTCTGGTGGCAGGAGGGACTCAGTGTCTGTCTTCGTCACCCTTTTTAGTCCCCACAGAGTTGGGAAAGAGCCTGCAATGTCAGTGCTTCCTAGGAAGGTCTCAGGACAGCACCTGCAGGGAATGAGGTGGACTAAGCCTGCAGTGTGGGGAGATGGGCACTGATGAGGAAGAGACCTGAGGTCACCAGGGCTCAGCACAGTTTGCTGGCAGAATCCCAGCTTTAGGACAGACCCACCTCACTTCAGCTGTCACCCTCCCAGGGGTGAGACATTTGTCTTTGCTACCAGCTATAGGAAATAATCTATCTAATCTTTGCCCACCCAACGCGAGTGTATGTCAACTGCTCTGACACCATAATAGGAGTCGTGTGAGGGCTGTCACATCAGAAAAAGTAGATCTGGGGGCGCCTGGGTGGCTCAGTTGGTTAAGCTTCCGACCTCGGCTCAGGTCACAGTCCCTGGGTTCAAGCCCTGCATCGGGCTCTGTGCTGACAGCTCAGAGCCTAGAGCCTGCTTCAGATTCTGTATCTCCCTCTCTCTCTGCCCCTCCCCCGTTCACTCTCTCTCTCTCTCTCTCTCTCAAAATAAAATACATTAAAACATTTTTTTTAAAAAGGACAAGAAACAGTAGGTCTGGAATGGAGGGTGCTGTAGACTGAATGTTTGCATTCCCCCAGAATTCAGACGTATGTAATCTTAATTGCCGATGGACAGTGTTAGGAGGTGTGGCCTTTGGCAGATGATTAGGTCATGGTGGTAGAGCCCTCATGATGGGATTAGTGCCCTCACAGAAGAGGCCAGACAGAGTTCCTCTTCTTTCCAACATGTGAGAACACAGGGAGAAGACAGCCCTCTAGGAACCAAGAACCAAATCAGCTGACACCTTGATCTTGGACTTCCAGTCTCCAGAACTGGGACAGGTAAGTGTCTGCTGTTTCTAAGGCACCCAGTCTGCAGTATTTTGTTATAGCCGCCTGAATAGACTAAGACAGAGGACAAAGGGGATCCTGGGGGAAGTTCTCTGAGGTCCTCGGTGGCTTGTCTGTGCCTAGGGAACCACCAGTTTAGATGCTGAACTTCTGAGACCTACTCTGCAGTAGAAGAGACACGTGTCAGACACACCAACTCTAATTCCATCTCTGGATACCTGCTAGTACCCAGTACCAGGCTGGGCACTAGAGGGATGCTGGTGGAGCCTGCTTCAGGACCTCATGGTGTAGCCATGACATGGAGGTATCATGGCAGTATAAAATGTATCTTAGCATGTGGTGTCCTAGCAACTACACGGTAGTCAGTGGAGGAGAAACACCAAGACTGTAGGTGTCCAAGTGAAGGCAAGATGCTGTCCCACTGGGGCAGATGGGAAAAGCCGTGCCCATAGGAGAAATGACATAGGGAAATGTCCATAAAAACGGTCACAGAGTTCTGAGGATGAAACTGCACAGTCCCAGGCATGGTCACATCCTTCTCCCACCCAACACAGGCCACACTGTTTCTGTGAGGGCTGTGACCCCAGGGCACCATGGCTTCTTCCTGTCATCTCTGCAATATCAGCACCCAGCACGGGGTGTGGAACGTAGTGGAAGCTCAATATCTGTGTTGTTGGAGGAAAAAATAGACAAGACAGAGGTGCACGGGTGTATTACTTAGCTATAGCTGTGTAACAAATCACTCCCAAAATGTAGCAGCTTAAAATAACAAACATTTATCTCAGTTTCTGTGTCAAGAATTACTGTGAGTTAAGTGCCGCTTAACTCAGAGCCTCACAACGCTGCAATTGAAGTGTGGGCCAGGCTCTCGGGCCCAGTTGGGGCTGGAGAATCAGTTTCCAAGTTGTCTCATGGGGCCACTGGCAGGTGTCAGGTCCGTGCTCGTTGTTGGTTGAATTGATATCAATCAGTTCTTTGCCACATGGGCCTCCATATGGGGCCACTCACAATATGGCTGCTAGCCTCTTCCAGAGTAAGGGCACTGAAAGCAAGAGAGAAGGAAGGTTCGATGGAGGTGACAGTCATCAGGTTGTCTAAGGATCTTGGACATCCCATCACCTTTGGAATATTCCGTTTAGTAGAAGTGACTCACTAGGTCTAGCCCATAGTTAAGGGGTGAGAATTGCCCAAACATGGGAATACCAAGAGGCAGGATCACTGGGGGTCAGCTGAGAAGTGGGAACAAAGTATAGCAAAGGCCAAGGAGCTGGAAAAAGCAGAGTGCATTTGGGAATAAATGCACAAGGACATTGCAGAGCCCTCTCCATCATTGCTTCCCCCTCCGCCTCACTGGTGGAGGGCAGCAGCCATCAGCCATGCCCACCTCCTGGTAAGTCTGGTTCCTTACCTCATGGGGTCCTTCGGTCCTGAGTTTTAATCACTCCTCCCTAGGCTCTTTGTTCCCAGCCCTCTTCCTGCAATTGCTCCTCACCTGTGCTGCCTTGGTTTCCCCTTTTTGCCTTTTCATGAACCAATGTGGCAATTCTTTGTGGTAAAATTCCTCTGTTCAAAGAGCTGGTGGTGTTTCTACTCCCAGCTGTGCCCTGAGTAATACAGAGAGAAGGAGGAGGAGGAGGCCAGTGGTCAGGATGCTTGGAGAACTGCCCTGCGCTTGGGTCCTCCCTCAAGCTCCAATATCATGCTCCCGGGAGCCCTGGGAGCCAGGTGTGAGCATTTCACTGGCTCTCAAGTGGGCCTGGTGGTTCAAAGGGTGAACCCTTGCTCTTGGCCACATGGCTGCAGGTGACACCCACAGCTCCCCCACCCCCACTGCTCCACTGTGCTACCTGCCGGAAGGAGAAGCCATCTCTCGTTCCTCCAGGGACAGTGGGGACTTGGAACTCCAGAGTCAAGTTGCTCCCACATTTAGGAGCATTGTTTTCAGTCTGTGAGGACGTGGAGCTGGGAATTATTTAAAGGCTGTGCTGGGGTTTTGAAATCCATGCTGAGATTTGGGAAGGGATATAATGGAGTCCCTGCCCACTACACACCACAGCACCTCAGGCTGGCCCGAAACAGCTGCCCCTGTGCTGGCCACAGCTCGGCTGCCCACAGAGGCAGGCAAGTGGCCAGGTCAATGGCAGGACACTGCAGGATGCCCAGCCTGTAGGAGAAGGACCTCAGAACACTCCTGCATTTAAATCCACCCCTCAAATTAGGAACATATTGACTTGCACAATATGACTTCATTATGTTTACACACACTTAAAACCACAACCCGTGGGTTCACCATACACAGGGATGTTGCAAAAGAATTGGCCATTTCTGAGCTTCTCTGTAAGGATTAATTGGCTACTTGTTCATTGCCTTTGTCACCTGCTTTCATTTGCCTGCACGATGGCACTGCTCATGGTCTTCAAAGGTTTAAGGATAACTCAGCAGGAGAAACTCAAATCAGGAAAAAACATGCTTAGTAGACACTGGTTACTCACTCAGCTTCCACTACCCCTTCTTCCATCTTAAGAGCTCAGATTGTTTCTTAGGGTCACCCCCATCCCTCTCTCTTGGTAGAGGGCCCAGGTGAGCCCCAAGAGGCTTAGCTCCCTGGAGGTCATAATGAGTGGGTAGGAACAATGAGCCACTCTTGGACTGGGGATGGGAGGCCACTCAGAGGAACCACAGGGACAGAACGGAGCCACAAGGAAGCCCACCCTGGAGCCCCTTACCTCTGATCTCCAGTCACACCAGCCAGAGAATTTCTGAAACCAGTTCGAGCTCAATTTCCTGTTACTTGCAGCCAAAAGCACTTTGACAACTACAGTCCTACCCAACTTGTGTTCCCCCTTTAAACTGATGGAAAGTTACCTGTATGCATCTTTATAGCAGATTCCCTTGTTCTGGTTTGATTCTGAATTGAACGCTGATGTTGAGGCTCCCCCCACCCCCACCCATGGCACACTTGGCAGAGGGTACCATACTTCTTCCTGTCTTCATCTCAGTGTCCCCCAAAGTAGACCCCACAACAAGGACTTGGTTGTGGGTGATTGACTTTGGAGGTGGAGAAGGGAGATGAAAGAGGGGGGGTGGGAGGTCCCTGAGGAATGTACAGGTGTTTCCATGTCCCACAATGGGCTCAACCCACTGGGCCCTTAGAGAGATAAAGGGAACTGCCTCCACTGTGCATTTATCCACAAGCCCCCATCCCCATGGGATGAGGAGAGGCCGTTGAGGGCACCAACCTCCCCCTGGCACTCCTGGGCGGTGCCTCCAGTGGGGAAGCAACTTCCCAAGATGGTGGGGGAGAAAAGAGAAGTTTCCAGTAGGTGTTTCCTGCCCAGTGGGAGAGCCAGACAGGCATCGCAGTCTCTGCTCTATGTTCAATCAGGAAAGCCTCAATCTCCTTGTCTGTAAAATGGGGCTAGAGGGAGTAATAATAAATGTACTCCCTGGGCTAACACAGGGGCCCTCTGAGTGCTGGCTCTGTGAGTGGCGGCTCCTTAAGTGCAGAATGCATCTGCTGCGTGCTGGTTGCTGTGTGTGACTCGGGGTTCTGCTTTCTCTCTTGCCACCCACACTCCACTCCCTCCTCCTGCACCTGCTGGCGGCCTGTGGCCGGGCCCTGTGCTGAGATGTCCCAGCACGGGGGTGGAGGGAGAATGCCACTGGGCATGCTGTCTGTTTGATGTCAGCAGCCGGGACCCAGACTGATCTGCAGAGTCATTGCCACCCACCTGTGCCCGCAGGCCACGTCACTCGGCCCTCTGGCCTGAGCAGCCACCTGCTTCCGGCCATGGGAGGCCCAGCACCTGACCTTTCCCTCCCAACATCATTTTCCATTCTGCTGCGTTTTTGGCCTGGCCTGAACTACTTCTCTGAGAGCCGGGAAGGACTGTTCCAAGGCTTGTCATTGTTTTAAGATCAAGTTGCCTGAGCCTCAAGAATCCGACAGAAACCAGAACCTCCTCTGAGTCACCGACACCCACAATGGGGCCTTGAGCGGATGGTGGGGCATAGAGGGGAGGGCGGTGGGTGGTTCCCTTGCCCCCAATTGAGCCCAGGATGCTTTAAGCGGTGCCCTCCCAGCTTGCAGTAGAGCTGGGATTTTGTAGCTCAGGCCAGATGCCAAACTGGCATGAGAGTCTGGCCCCCAGCCTGGGCCTTGCTCTTCCTTAGCCAACAGGGGAAGGTGGAGGCCCCTCTCGGGCAGGAAGAATGCAACTGGCCCACCACAGAGCTGGGAGGCAAGAGGTTTCCTGGCCTGGGGTTAATGCAGCAAGGCCCATGGGAAGCCCTTTGCAACCTTCCTGGCCGGGGCATGGGAGCTGCAGACCCCCGGGACCCATTGCTGCTCTGTCTTGGAGCCCACTGCCCAGGTCTCCATCCATCACCCCAGAGGGGCAGCTCATCACTTGGGCTCTCTCTAAACCACCTTCTTGACATCTGTGTCCCACATGTATTTTGAGGGGGGGAGGAGCTGTCCATGAGGGGGCACTCAGCTCCTTCCCCCAGCCCCCTCCCCCTGGAAGAAGGAGCTCTAGAAAGTTAGCTCATGGGTTGGCAGTCAACAAATGAAAGCTCTGTCCCTCATCTGCCCCACATTCCTTCAGGAACCTGGCAAACATCTGTGGCCCCAGGTGTGTGTGATTCAGGGTCTCAGCCCCAGCCCCGGCCCAGGCTGCTTGTCTGATTATGTCGCGCTAAGGCACACTGCTCCAGCCACATCTACAGCCAGTGGGAGGCTGAGCACCGCTTTTAGAAACTGCCAGGGCAGCAGTGGCCTCCCGGTCCCTCCAAATGTCCGCAGGTGGGGTGCCTGGGCCACCTGAAACTCCTGGCTCCCCAACTAGGGAGCAGGCAAAGAGCGGCACTGGCTCTGAGCCAACATCCCCAAGAGGAGGGCCACCTATCCTGTCCCTGTCACTCCCTTGGCCTTTCCCGTGGTGCTGCCTCTTAGCACCTCAGCAGACTCTGACCTGGACCTACCCTTCACTGGCCTCAGCCCTGCTCCACGGTCACCTGCATCGATTAAGTACCTATTGTGTACCATGAAGTAGAACAGACGCAAGCATCAGGCCTTTAGGTCACAGCATTGGCATCTGAAAGATGTTTGCAGTTTATCACACTTTCTTTTGATCCTTGTGGCCACCGCTGGGTACACACTCTATGAGATCTCCCATCTTCCCGATGAGGAGAGGGAAGCTTGCATGAGGGCACATGATTATAGAATCAGAACCGAGTTGTTTTGAGCCATTATCTTCTCCATGATGCTTAGTGGGCTTTCTTTTTTTCAAGCTTATTCCTGATTTGGGAGACAAGGGATCCCAGCTGAGACCTCTCCTGAGCCGCTGAAGCCGGCCAATAACCATCCAAGCATAATCATAACCATGGGCCTTCTGGAGGAACTTACTGGGAAGGGTCCCTGTCTCAGCCCCCCCTCCCCACAGCTGGGGGGGGAGGGGAGCAGCAGGTACAGCCTAGAGCAGAGTGGCCCACTGAGCCACTGTAAGGGGATGGTAGGGGTGGTACAGTCCACACACACAGGGCACAGATGAGCCAGAGGGCCATACCCTGCAGCTGATCAGGCTGGGCTGTGGTCGAGGCCAAGGAGTGTGGTCTGAGCACAGAAGACTTTGATCTGGGAGATGGGCCCCTGTATGTGTCTGGGCTGGAGTAGCCTAGGGGTGTGGCAGAGGGGAAAGGCTGCCAGTTGGAAGAACCACTTTGGCCACATGGAAGGTGATAAGGGCTGGAAATTGCATTTGAAAATGTGGAGGTGACCAGACGATTCGGTAACGAGCGTGGCACGTTTTACCTATAGTCTCCATAACCTTCCTGCACAGCGAAGGCCCCCGCAGGCCTCAACTCTTTGCCCTTCCTCCTCCTGTGGAGAACAACTTGACCCTCTCAAATGGCAGCTCCTCACCCTATGTCCTTGGTCAGCAGGCCTGGCAGGACCCCACTAGCCCCCTCCCTGCACTGAGCGATGAGGCAGCCCCACACCTACCCCTGTAGCCTGTCCCGGACTCCTCTCTGACTCGGGTATTGGTTGATGGTCAGTTTTGCTCTGTGAATTGTGAATAAAGCAAAGACTTTCTGTAGCCTTGGCTTCATTGTTCTGGGCCACCCCCCTCCATGACTCCTCTTACCACTGGGGCCCTTTCTTCTGATCAAAATCTTCTCCCTGCAAGGATCAGAAAGAAATCATTTATTCCCCTTTAGGGTCAACATCCCAGCTTGCTCATCATGGTATCTTCAGCTGATAAACATAGCAGCTGGCATATAGCAGATGTTCAGTAAGCTAGAAGAAGAAAAGCAAAATGTTTCTTGAATGGATGGCTGCATAGATGGATGGATGGATGGATGGATGGATGGATGGATAGGTGGATGGATGGATGGATGAATGGATGGATAGATAGATGGATGGATGGATGGATAGGTGGATGGATCAATGGATGGATAGATAAATGGATGGATGGATGCATGGATGCATGCATGCATGAATAGATGGATAAATGGATGAATGTGTGGATACCTGGATGCATGGAAGGATGGATGTAAATGTATAAAGGTTCTGCTAGGCATAAAATTAACTGAAACTGTCCCCTTGAATTGGAGACAGGTGGGGAGATTGTCCTGTTGGCTGCTTCACCTGTCCCCTCCTGGATTCTATGGATTGTGAGTGGCAGGTAAGTAAGTTGAGTAAGTGGCCAGAGCTCTCATAGTCCCAGGTAGTAATGTGTAGTGAATGGATACTGCAGAACAATGCATTGGATGTCACTTTGCAGGGTCCCAAATCCCTCCAGATACAGTGGGAGTCAGCACCTCCCTATTCTAGCTGGTGATACCAGACAACTTTTACCTCCTGGCTCCACTTTTGTCTTCTGATCATCTGCTCGATGAGGCCTAGACTGGAGCAAGATGGTTTCCAGGGCAACTGTGCTGCCCATTGACTGACTCTTGGGTTTCATGGGCCACAGTAGTGAAGGTACTTGGACCCCAGGTTTTCTCAAGAGCTGTAAGCCAGCCCCAAAGGAAAGCTGCCATGATATTTTTATACACATATAAAGTTTGAGGTCTTTGCAGACATTTGCTGAATGTGTGCACATACACATATATACATATATATAGAAAACATATGTATATAGTATGTACACACAGACACACACACACACACATATACATATATAAATTTTGTAAGAATAACAAAGTGCATTAAGCCCTGGAGATCTGAGACACTTTCAGAAGCTCAAAAGTGAATGTCTGGAACAGGAAGCTCACAGTGGTGGCCCAGCCAGGGGGCTTGGAGAAGCTTGGCTCTGAGCTCCATAGACATATCCTGATGTGGCTGTTGTATGGCTTTGTGGTGGCAGGAGGGGCTGAGCAGAAAACCCCCTGAGGTAGGTGAGCATCGTTTAGAGGAGGCCAATGGTGTCATTAGTGCTGTCAACCACCCAGTGAGTGGACCCCCAGTGGAGCTGCCTTCCTGGCCCCCCAATGTCCTAATGCAGGACCATGGGACTAGTTCTGACCAATGATCAAAGTGTGACACTTTCAGCCTTATGCATCTGCATGTTGGTATGAGACCTTCCAGAAGTCTCTTTCCCTCTGAAGCAGAAGCTAGCAAGTTCAAGATGGTGGCTGCCCCATCAACCTGGTCCTGGAGGGACAACAAAGGTCAGTGATCTCCCTGCCAACCATTACGGGCATGTGCCATGAACAAGAAAGAAACCTTTGTTGCTATTAGTCACCACGATTTGGGGGTTGTTTGTTGCGGCAACATAACCTAACATGTCCTGGCAGGTTTGAGGTCCAGACATCCTCAATAATCCCAGAGAAATCACCTTACTTTCCTTCAAGTCATGGCCAGAATGTGCTGGATCTCAAGTTCTGACCTAGTTTTCCTGGCCAACCCTTGGATTGTTTCAACACCTCCACCCCCACCCCTCACTCAGAAAGCCCCCAACCACTCACTCTGGGGTCTGGCCCCATCTGTAACAGTTGTTACTGGAAGGGCTGTGATTTCAAGCCAAGCTGAGGAATTGCAGTGACCGGGTGACCTCCAGGGAAGGCGTCTTCTGGAATTGCGGACCTCAATTGGTATAAAAATCTGTTTTTCACACTTGCCTTCTTTTTTTGCTGAGAGCTGATGGTGCCTCCCCTGGATATGAAGGCGGCAGGGAGAAATCTCTCTGCCTGGAATGCTAGGTGTTAAGCAGGGGGCTGAGATGTGTGTGACCAACCTTGCAGGTACAGCCCTGTCTCCTTGTCTGTCTGAAGCCCACGGGCTCTGCACACCTTGTGTGGACCAGCCCTAAGTGCCCTCGGGCCGGGCAGCCCACAAAACGAGCATCCCTCAACTCCCGACCCCGGCAAGCTCGATGGGGAGGTGGTTTTTAACAGCCTCCTGCTTATCGATTTCTGTGCAGTGAGGTCAACTTCAGCTCACTCTGCCCTGGAGAGAGGCTAGAAACCAATGCTCTTTTGTCCCCATCTATTTCCTGTGGGCTCTTAGCAGTGTGACCAGCTCCTTGCTGCCTGTGTGACCTTGGGCAAATCACCTCACCCTGGCTCTCAGTTGGTCCCACATCCCTGTCATCTGGCCATGACACATACTGAAAGCCTACAGGGGACTTTCTCAGTGGCTGACACACAGGAGCATCTTAACTCCTCACCCAGCCCCTGCCCCCCCCCACCTAAGTGTGATTGTTATCCACTCCTGTTTTGTCAGATGAGGATACTGAGGCACAAGGAGGTAAAGTAATATAATGGAGGTCACACAGTAGTGGCATCGGTTAAGAGAAAGTGCTTAACACGGTGTTCATTCCTAAGGATGGCTCGGTAATTGACCGCTCAGACACACGCTGCTGAGACCCACCCCCTCTACCTGGGGCACCCCTTTTTCCCAGTGTTCACGCCCCATGCCAGTTTGCCTTTGGCCTTTATTATTCCCTCTCCCATCTCATTGCCTGGCGGGGAGCAGCAAAGGGAGGCTGTGGCCAGCTGTGTCCACGGCCACGTGGAGACTTGACAAGCTGGGCTTCTTGTGGGGTTGGGGAGTGGGCAGAAGCAGCCAATGGAAGACTGAATGGCAGGCAGGTAACAGAGCACGGGTGAGGCCTGTGGCCCACCTGAGGGAGGCAGGGCCCCCACCCACGCAGCGGTGACCAAGCCCCACACCCCAGCGGGTGCCTCTCAGGCCTGGGCTTTGCCTCTGCTGGTTCAGCACTCACTCTGGTCCTCGGCTGAGAGCTCACAGCTTCTCCAAGTCCTGAGTCCCTCACAGAGGCTGGCTGCTGTCCCATTTGCTGGGGGGGTCCTCCTCCCAGCTGCCCCGCACATCACAAAGCCTCGATTCATACGGAGTCCTATGTGGGACAGGGGTGGTCCCCGTGGGTGAACCGAGGATGTGAAAAGGTCATCGAGACAAGGAAGGGATGCCAAAGACAGGTGTCACTTCAGCCACACTCATGCCTGGAGCTGGTTTGTGCTGGGTGGTGGTTGTGGGGAGTTGGACGGAGCCTAGGTGCTGTCCAGGGACCCAGGTGTGCTGTGTACAAGGACACTCTCTCTGTCACTTCCCCTTCTCAGGGGCCACTGCCAGCAAGACTCTGTTGTCCTCTCTCTGCTGTTAGGTGGGGAACAGTTAAGAGGAACCAGAGGCTAGGATGGCAGGGCGAGGACCTCACGGAACACAGGTCCTGACTCCTGGGGAAAGCGGCCCTGCAGCTGAGAAATCCACCCAGCCCCAGACGATGGAGAACAACGCCCAGCGTGGGTGTTCGGCCTTCAGGGAGCACCACGCCCTTCCACCCCCTGAGAGCTATTTCTGCAGCTTCCTGGCTTGATTCCTCGCGCTCCATCCCCACCCCTGTTATCCTGGGTTAGACCTGAATTGATGGGAACAGAGGCCCCAAGAGAAACAGGCAGCTCAGGCCCTGGGGAGGAATAGAAGGCCCCCTGGTGGAACGGCATGGGGGCATCAAGGGCTCCTAGGCCAGGTGAAGGCCAGATTTAACTCCTGGGATTCCAGTTAAAATGGAAAAATCAGAACAATCGTGACTTACTTGACCTCTCTTCCTGGAGCTCCCCCTGGCTCTTCCATGGGCTCTGGGGGTTTCTAGTCACTTCTTCCATGGCAGGGGCCCCACAGAGCTATAGGGGCAGATGGCCATATACAGCCATTGTACTCGCTGGAGGGGCCAAGAAGAGCCTGTGATGGCCTCCATCTTCCTCTGGAAAGAGGTGGAGGACCAGAAGGGGTCTCATTGCCAAGGGGACAAGCTGCGGGCGTCATTAAATGACACCAGAGACTCAAAGCATCCGCCAGCGTCCCAATGGAGAGTCAGCCATCCCTGGGACAGCCTGCCCCCCCCACTATACCCCACAGCAGCCACCTTGCAGACCCTGCTGGCCAAACATAGAAAGAAGAAGACCTGACGAGGGGATCATGTTTACATCACACATTCAGAAACTGCTTCTATTCATTTCCTCTCAAGAGCTTATACCTGTGGCTCTGATAAGAAATCTACCTTCTAAAAGCCGCCTGGGATCCCTGGAGAACCTCATGGCCACCTTATTTCAAATAGCACCGCCGCCCCACCCCCATCTGCCTGGATTCCCCATCTCTCTCTGCTGCATTATTTTCCCCCATGGCATCTATTGCCCCCAAAATGCACTCTGTATTTTACTTATTCATCTCGTTTCACATCCCTGCTCCCCTTAGACTAGAAGCTTCCTGAGGGAGGGGCTTTTCTGCTCTGTTTACTCTGCATTCTCAAAACCTAAACTGTGCCCACAGACTGGAAGTGCTCAATCAATATTTCTGGAAGGAATCAAAAGGTTCCTTTGCTCAGAAGAGGTGACACAGTTTCAGCAGGTTGGGGAAGGAGGACTTTGGGGTCCCTGCCTTAGGAGCCCTCCTGGCAGCTCCTGTCCTGGGCTAGAATCAAATGACCCCTTTCCCCATCCTGGTTGCAACTTTGGAGGCCCTTACCTGGACCCCCAGGCGGGTGGGGGGACCTGCTCCAAGCTGGCCAGCAGGTGCTCTTCCTCACCCCAGCCCCCCACCCCGGACCTGCCCCTGGCAGGTGGCAAAACCCCGGTTCCGCCCTCCCTGGACCCACGAGACCAGAGTCTGCGTTTTAACACAATCCCTGGGTCCTAGGACTGCACGTTTCAGCTTGAGAAGCCCCGGTGGCCTGCCCACAAATGTCCTCTTCTCTCCGGCTAAGGGAAATGCTTCGCCGAAACCATCCCGATTTCTTTTGTCCTCTGCATCTACTAAAACAGCGCCCTGGGCCGAGAAGGGTGAGCCTCAGCGTTACCGCATGCGGAAACGGTGAAGGGCAAACCTGGCAATTAGCCACGGGGAGCGGGGAGCCGAGGCAGGCGCGCTCGCTAGAGCGCCGGGAAGGGCAGCAGCCTAATTGCAGGGTGTGCCGGCGGCGGGGACGTGCAGTGGGAGGAGGCAGCCGCCTCTGCGGGAGCGTCTGCCGGGGTGAGCACCCATGGGGATGGCAGGGGAGGAGCGGGGTGACAGAGAGGCAGGGGAATGTGTGAACCCAGCAGCTCAGGGGCCTCCCCGGGCGGGCGGCACCCAGCCCTGCCCCACGTCTGCGCGTCCCTGCAACCTGCTGGGCTTTTGTCTCTGCGAGGCTGGACCCCCCTCCCCCCACTGACCCCGCTGCCTCACCCTCAGCGAATGACACTCAAGGGGCGCTGCCCCGGGTACCTGCAGAGACCTGCACTGGGCTTCTTCATAGCTGGAAGGTCAGGCTTCCAGCTGGCGGCTCTGTGTGCGCCCTCTGAATTGGTTCCAGAGAGTTCAAAGCCTTCAGAGTGATAGTCACATGGGGGGCTCCAGCGCCCTGGGGAGTTTCACGGAGGGGTGTGGAGGCAACCACCGGGGCACGGAGGCCACCTTGGTGGGCACACCCCACCTTCAGTCAAGCAACCCTGCTCTTGCCTGTTTTATATGTTGGAATTCTGAATGAGGCATCACTTCAGAAATGAGTTCTCGCTACTTTTTTTTAAAGATTTAAAACAATTATTTATTTTGAGAGAGAGAGTGTGTGCACACGCATGAGTAGGGGAGGGGCAGAGAGAGAGAGAGAGAGAGGGAATCCAAGGCAGGCTCCTTGCTGTCAGCGCAAATCCTGACCTGGGGCTCAAACTCAGGACCTGAGCTGAAATTAAGAGTTGGACGCTTACCGGACCAAGCCACCCAGAAGCTACTTTAAAAGAAAATCTCGCTACCTTTTTTTTAATTAAAAAAATTGTTTTTAATCCTTATTTATTTTTGAGAGAAAGAGCAAAGGGGCTGAGAGAGAGAGAGAGAGAGAGAGGGAGGGAGGGAGGAAGGGAGGGAGGGAGGGAGGGAGACACAGAATCCGAAGTAGGCTCCAGGCTCTGAGCTGTCAGCACAGAGCTGGATGCAGGCCTCTAACTCACCAAATGTGAGATCATGACCTGAGCCAAAGTCAGATGCTCAACCAACTGAACCACCCAGGTGCCCTGTTATTCTTGCTACTTTTATAAGAAGAGAGAGAAGGAGACTGTGTTAATCCCATATACTGTCTCCTTTCACAGATCATAAGTGAGTGGCATGCCCAAAGTGCCTTGGTAAGAGGTAAGCTCTGTCTTCCTCCACCTCACCCCTGCAGAGAAGGGAAGCCACATTTGTCTCCCCATGCAGATTACCAAAGCCTGTTCATTTCCATCGCCTAAAAGAAGACGAGGATGCTGAGTATCAGGAGAGTTAATTCCTCCCGAAGGCACACAGAGGTTGGAGGGCCTTCCAGTCTCTTCTGGCTCTCTTGACCCAGCTTAGCTCCATCCACTGCCCATCAGTCATTGTCAGGGACAGGCACCATGCTGGGTGCAGGCACCTAGCTTTCCCCCCCACCACCCTGGGCCACCCAGATGCTGCCCTCCTGGGGCTTAGAGTCCCACAAGAGGACCCAGACAGGAAACAAACATGGATGTGATTTCACCTGTGATCAGTGCATCCAAGGAAAATGGAACCAGTTGGGGCCAGAGGGGGTTAATCGTCTGCAGCTCAGGCTGCCACATGTCCCAGTGGTCTGCCTGTCCCCAGCCCATGACCTCTCTGCCATCCCAAGTCGATACAATCCAATTCATCCTTCCTGTTTCAAGGCAAAGCCCATTGCTTTCAGGAGCCTCCCAGTGCCCCCAGCCACAGGCCACCGCCTGCCTTGAGCTCCCAGGACAGCTGCCCCTCCCATGAGGAGGACCCCATTCTGCCTGTCCCCACACTCAGCAAACTCCCTCTGTTGTGTACATGGGGATGCCCAGTAGGCCCACTGTCGTGTTGAGCTGCTGTAGGATGAGCCTCTGAGACTAGTTTGAGTGTGACCTGGGGAGATATGTAACTCCTCTGGTCTCCCTGTCCTTGGCTGTAAAATAGAAAGTACCAGAAGATCTCTCAGTGACCCCATCTGGGCCTCCGTGGCCTGATGCTCTCCCTCCAGGGCCACTTTCATGGAGGTTGTTAAGTCATAGGCATGTGGGGACACTGCCAGTTGGGCCAGCTCAGCACACCGGACTTTGGGGACTGTCTTCTGCTCCCCAAGTGTGGTTCCAAAGGTCTGTGGTCCCAGTCACCCCCCCTTCTCCCTGCAGCATGAGTACATATGAAAGTCCTTCTGGGAGACCGTGTAGCCTGAGCCAAGTCTTACTGCCCCCTAGCTTGGCTTTTCCTCCCTGACCCCCCTGTATACCTGCTTTTTCTGCATCTTCCCAAGAAGGCTGACTGCCCGGTTGGGAGAGACACAGCTTCTGGCTTTTCTATGTTGCCCGCCTTGTGCGCCCAGCTTCATGCCAGGGCTCAGATTTGGACCCATCTGGAGTGGGGCCCACGCTTTGGGCAGCAAGGTGAGACCACTGCCCATGGGAAAGCAGCAAAGCCTGATGAAGAGATCAGGCCCATCACTTCTGGGGGAATCCCTCAACCCCAACTCGGGATGACCAGGGAGGGACATATGACCCTAAGATGCAAACAGGCAGTGTCCTCCTTGCCAGTGGCTGGGATGCATGCAGGGCTCCCTGGGGGCTCTCCCCTCACCCCTTCAGGCCTCTGCCTCCCAGGATCCTGCCTATGTACCCGCTCCACTCACTGCTTCCTGCTCCCCCTACCCCGTGACCCCTCTGGCCATGGGGAAGAGCCGCATCTGCTCTGAGGCAGGGAAAGGAGCCAGCCCGGAGCCCGAGGCCTGGGCTCTCACCATGGCCTGGACTTCCCTGCCTCCTTCATTTGGAAGGACTTTCCACGTGGAAGGTACCCCAGCGTCTGACGTCCAGAGGTGTGGAGTGGGTTCATCCCTGGGTCATTGAGGCCGGGAGCCTGTGTAACCATCCCTGGTTGTAAAGGCTCGTTCCCAAGGGAACAGTGATCTTGTATAACGGTCCCCCCTTATCTGTGGATTCGCTTTCCACAGTTTCAGTTACCCATAGTCAACAGTGATCTGGAAGCAGATGATCCTTCTCTGACATCATCAGAAGGTCAGTAGTAGCTTAATACAACGTCACAGCCTGCAGCATTACGTCCCTTCACCTCGTCGCGTAGGCAGGTTATCATCTCACATCATCCCAAGAAGGGTGAGTACAACACAGTAAGGTACTTAGAGAGAGAGAGAGAGAGAAAGGGAGAAAGAGAGACCACATCCACATAACTTTTATCACAGTGTATTGTTATAATGGTTCTATTTCATTATTAGTTACTGTTGCTAATCTCCTACTTTGGTTAATTGATAAATTGAACTTTATCGTAGGTACATATGTATTGGAAAAAAAGTATATAGTTATGTTTGAACTGGAAATCCATGCTTTCAGGGATCCACTGGGGGTCTTAGAGTGGAATCCCTCACGGATGAGGGGGGCCTGCTCTACTCCAGACCTGAGCTTGCCTCTCGGAGCCCCGGTAACCAAACATAAGGGCTTTTCCCCAGCTAGTGTGATGAGCAGCGTCTAACCCTGCAGTCCTCAGACTTTTCCTGAGTCATCCCGGGCCTCTGGGCTGCCTGGAGTGGCTGTGTGGCTAACGCAGCCTTCGCTGTCACCTTCCTGCTACATCTATCTGCTCCATGCCTGGTGCGGGGAGCCAGAGTCACACTGCTAAGTGGGCAACGTGACAATGATTTATTTCAGCATCCGGATTCCCACCCAGTTGCATCTAACTGTGTGATGACCCTCCCTGTGAATGCACGTTGCAAAGGAGGTGGTAGGGCAGCTCCCCCCCGCCCCCGGTTTGGGGATGGGGAGGGTACCTCCACCATTGTTGATTCCCCGGACTTACCTCATTCCAGACTGCCCAGATAAAAGCAGACCCTTCATTATCCCCCAAACCCGAGCTGGCCCAAGACCAAGCGTCCTCAGACCCAGGCTCCTGTCCTCCCCACCCCCACCCTGGCCTCTAAGAAGTTTTGAAATAATGAAAGGAGGTAAGAGGGGGAGGTACCCAAAATAAAGGCCTCTGAGGATAAAAGCCCGAATCCAGTCTTTCCACTGAAAAAAGACTTCCATTTGTTCTTAGGTAGAGTTTAAAGAACAGAGTATTGTCCTTGTGAAATGGTTTCATTTTAAGCCTTTACTTTGGGGGTTTGTTCTGGTTTTGTGCTTTCTCTCTTCTCTGTGGCAGCCATGCATGAAAGGCTGGGGTCAGGCCAGGCATGTTGGGGGGCGGGAGCTGCCGGCTTCTTTTTGATTTACCCCAAGAACAGCAGGAAGCTCGTTCTACCTGGAGATGTCTGGCTGTCTCCTTCGGGCCGGTCCCAGACTTTGCTGAGAATAATTCCTCCTTGAAAAAAAACCATAACAATTCCCATTAAATGTTTCAGATCGTCCACGCCAAACTCAAAGCTCAGAGAGAGGGCTTTGAAGGCTTTTCACCGAACAAAAATAAAACCCTTTGCAGACACTGGAGGAATATTGCTGAAATAACTCCCAGGTATATGAAATCGGCCGAGATGTGTGAGCGGCAGGATAGCAGCCCCTGTGCCCAAGGTGGGGAAGGTTTGATGAATAAACGGTAGAAATGAGGAACGTGGCTGGAAGACAGCCTGCTTCTCGGGGGTTTTCAGGGGTTTTTATGATTTGATCCAACATCGGGTCAATGTTGCCAATACTGATTACCTCCATTAATGAAGGAAGCAGATCGTCCCAAACAATGAGGCATCCCCAGGTCGGAGGCTCACCCCCTTCCTACCTTCCAGCACGATGACTGGGGAGGAGTGGTCCCCACTCTGGCAGAAACCCCACGGTGATACAGGGGAAGGTCTTCAAGCTAGTTTTCTGAGCCTGGAGCTTAGGCAGACATACCCAAATTCAGTTCACTCATTCATCTAGTCCTTCACTCAGTAAACATTTATTCAACATCTACTATATGGCCAGTGTTGTTCTAGGGGCTGGACAAACAGCAGTAAACAAACAAACAAAAAATTCCTGGGGCGCCTGGGTGGCTGTCGGTTAAGCATCTGACTTGCTCAGGTCACCATCTTGCTGTCCGTGGGTTCAAGCCTGCATAGGGCTCTGTGCTGACTGCTCAGAGCCTGGAGCCTACTTCGGATTCTGTGTCTCCCTCTCGCTCTCTGCCCCTCCCCCCGTCAAAAATAAGTAAACATTAAAAAAAATTAAAAAATAATTCCTGCCAGCCAGGTCCAATGAACCCAGACAAAACATCGGACAGTTCTCTGGGGTGAACTTCTCAAACCAGAATGTGCAAACATATCACGTGGGACCTTGTTAGACGCAGGAGCAGCTGAAGAGGGGCCTGAGGCTCCGCATTTCTAACAGGCTCCCCAGCGGTGTCATTGGGGTTGGCCCATGGTTAGAGCGCCGAGCTGTCTGGGTTCCGTTCCAGCTCCGTCATCTGCTGTGAGCCTAGGCAAGCGTTTCCACCACATTCTCACTCAGTGTTCTCATCTAGAAAAGAGAGGTTGAAATTGTCCCCACTGCACAGAAGTGTATTATGGAAATAAATTTCTTTTTTTTTCTTTTCCTTAAGCGTGCTTGAAGCCTACTTTTCTGTCACTATACATAGTCTCAGTGATGCATCTTTGAAGCTTGCTCTTGCCCTGAATTTCCCTCTTTCCTGCCATAGCACTACATCTGCTTGATTCAGAAGGCTCCTTCCAGACCTGAGAAGGTGGAAGGGTGCACAGCGTTGTCCTCGAATGCCACCACTTGGAGTGGCTAGGCACGGGGACTGGAGGATTTCTCCTTAACACTGCTGCAGAGAATTTGTGTCATCCATAGCCACCTAGCAGCTGGGGAACCAGAGCAGACAGCTGTGGACTGCACCATCACATGGGGACCATTGGGATCTCCAGAAAGATGGAAGAGCAGGGGGTTATTCAGCTCCCAGAATCTGGGTTCAGACTGCCTGGGTGCAAGTCTTGGCTCTTCCGCTGAAGATCTGGGTGATCACAGGCAGGGCACTTAACCTCTCCACCCTTCATTTTTCTCATTATGGGTTATTCCTCATGCCGACTCCCAGAATTGGTTGGTCCTCCATTTCTCTGCTTCTTTTGAGACTCAATTGGGAAGCAGGTCTGCAAGGGATAGAGACATCTGTCCCAGGCAGGTAGCGTCTTGACTTGGAGTTTCAACCCCCTGAATGGGTGTGTGTGTGTGTGTGTGTGTGTGTGATACAGATGCTCATAGTCATGGTCAGGTTGACAAGGCAGAGACACTGATGCCAACCTCATTTCCAGCAAAGATCTGAATGTCCCCCATGGTGATAGTTCCAAAAGGTGAAAGAACGAAGAGGAACTGACACCTGTGATCCACCAGGCAGGGCAGGGCATGTGTCCAGGGATGCTTGAGACTCCTCATCTAAACATTGAGGAGCCTGAGGACCTGAGCTGGGGTCAGGGGCAGGCAGACATGGCTGCATCTCCCAGCCTTCAACCCACCCTCCAGGCGCACAACAGGAGCCCCCAGTTTGAGTGGGAATCCAGACCTGCCTCTGACCAGCTGGGCAACTACAAAGACAGAGTGAGTGATGCATTCAAACTCTCTAGGTCTCAGGTTTTTATTGTATATAATGAGAACATTGGGATGATAGCTTCTAATGGCAGGGAGACACCCGTCTCCTGTGATCGAGGGTGTGGACTATCCCTGTAGCTGGTGAGAGAGGAGAGAGAGGAGAGTTCACCTCAGAGGGTCCCACCCCAAACCTATGTGGAAGCTTCCTGGTCTACAGAAACACCACGCAGTATTTAAGACATACACTTTAAAAAGCACTGTTTATCTGAAATTCAGTTTTAACCAGAATCCTGTATTTTATTGGGCAACAGCCTGCAGCAGACCCTATGCTCCCTTGGGGGTCTCTGCCCCCAGCCCACCAGCCTTCAGGAAGTCCCTGTGCCCCTCCTTGGTTCTGGGAAGAGGATGTTCTGTCTTGCTTTGACACTATTATGACACAAACTCTAAGCTTATCTTGGGCTTCCTTTTGGATTTGCAAAAAGCTGTCTTGGATTTTTGTTGTTGTTAAACACATTGCCTGTTTTCGGCTACTTTCATTCCCGTTGTAACTTTCTGAGAGTATTTCTACTACTTCTGAAAGTAATCAGGGTGTGGCCACCTCTGACTGACCACAAGGGAAGAGGTTGGATGTGAGGACTTGAGGAAAGAGACAGTTCAGGGGTGAATCTCTTGAGCCATTGCCTCTCTGCACAACCAACCAAGGAACAGCCGAAGCTGCCATAACGGTCGGGTGCGGTGGGGGGATGGGGAGAGAGGGAGTCGAGCTGGCAACTCAAGGGGATGGACCAGATTTAAATGTCTTAAGGACATCTTGTCTGGAGTCCAGCTCCATGCATGGGTGAGGCCCATTTAAATATTTAAAGTAATTAATAAGTTCCTTTTGGAATAGGAAATGCTTGCATGGCATTTTTTTTTCTCAAAACAGTACAAAGTGGAATTTAGTGAAGCCTTGCTCCTACCCCATCTCCAGGCTCTTTGTTTATTCTCTGGAGGCCAACATAGGAGCCAGGGGCTTTTGTCCAGCCAGACACAAATCAAGCACCCTCGGGCACATTTGCTTCTTTGTGCTTGGGTATGTATTGTGCACAGGGTGTAGCTTGTAGTTTTTTTTTTAGCCTTTATTTATTATTTTTGAAAGACAGAGAGAGACAGAGCATGAGCAGGGGAGGGGCAGAGAAGGAGAAAGGGAAACACAGAATCCAAAGTAGGCTCCAGGCTCTGAGCTGTCAGCACAGGGCCCGATGCGGGGCTCGAACCCACGAGCTGTGAGATCATGACCTGAGCTGAAGTCGGATGCTTAACCGACGGAGCCACCAGGCGCGCCCCAAGGCTGTAGCTTATAGTGGGCACTATTCTGCTTCCTTCCCTCACCTTCCTGTCTTGGAGAGCATTCCATCCCTGCACCCCTCCCCCCACCTGATATCATCCTTGATGTGTGTCACCTAAGGCAGCAGGGAAGGTGGCTTCGGTGTCGGTCCTGGGAGAGGGCCTGGCATCAGACGTCTGTGAAACAGTTGGATGGGCCCTGGGAATGCTGCCTTCTTCCTGGAACTATTGGTCCAGATCACTAATTAATATTTACAAGAATAATTTAAAACCTAACTTTGCATTCAGAAGAGAGTCCAACCCGTGACATAGCTTTAAGATTCCATCTGATCTTTGATGTACTTAGAGCTGTTTCTACACACTTTTAATTAGTGTATACACGCCAACTTTTGTTTTGCCCCCCTCATAAACATTTCCCTGTACTAACATAAGATCATATCTTTTTGATTTGCAATGGAAAAACTGTGTCACGACTTTTTTCCATCACTCAAGCATTTATGGAGTGGATATTATTGCCAGAAGTTTTCTCACTGGTGTTTGAATACAAAAAGGAATGTGAAATATGTCATCTGAAAACTGATTAACCACTAAAATGGCTCCGCTCTCCTTTGCTCTACATGTAAAGATTAAAAGTAATAATAGTCGTCTAGCCCCCTCTTTGGCTTCAGAAAATGGCAAGCAGAGAAACAGCCCGGCCCACTCCATCTTCGTCACACATGCCCTTCCTCACAGGCCCTTGGCGTGGAAAGGATTAGCAAACTATGTCAGAGGCCAGGAGCCAAAACTCACACCACACACTAGCCAGGAAAACACTCCCCTGCCCAGGCCCTGCCCCACCAGCCCCAGCACCACCGGTGCCTGATAAGAAACCACTGAGCAGGGCAGTGGGTGTTTGGGAAGCTAACTCTCCCCTCCATGAAGTTTGCTTAAATACTTATTTGACCAAGTTGGAAAAGGGAATATACGGTTCCCCCTTGGAAGACGAGGAGGTGGAATCTTCAGGGCAGATTGCCGTCAGACATTTTATTTAAGAATGAATCTCTGGGGCGCCTGAGTGAGGTCATGAACTCATACCTCGTGAGTTCGAGCCCCGCGTCGGGCTCTGTGCTGACAGCTCAGAGCCTGGAGCCTGCTTTGGATTCTGTGTCTCCCCCTATCTCTGCCCCTTCCCCGCTCACACTCTGTCTCTCTCTCTTTCAAAAATATTAAACATTAACAAAAATAAAAGTTATAAAAAAATGAATCTTGAGCTTGGTGCAGATGTAGGCAACAACAGATGGGTGTCACAGCCCTTAACACTGGAGCTGGAGAGACGTCACCCAGTCAGAAGACATAGCAGTGAGTGGGCTGCTTTTGGATCCTGATGCCCACTGCCTGGGGGTGGGGGGAGGAGCAATAGGTGTTAATGCTTTAGATGTGGGCACCCGGAAGGAGCCCTGGAAAAGGATGGGGCCACGATCTGGAAGGGTGGCTGGGTTAATACCCAGTATAGCCATCGCTGGGGGCCCCGGCTGGACACTAGTCCCGGGTGTAACCAAAGGTCTGGGCTCCCATATGTGGCCCTTTCTTTCTATGCACCTTCCCTGAGGCCATCCTCAGCAATCCTGTGTTGCACTCAATGGTTCAAGTCCATAGCAGGTTAATAAAAAAGAGGTAACGTACTGAAGACGTTAGGGGATTCGGGAGAGTGTCACCCGGTGTTCAGAGAAGCATAGTTCCTCAGGAACCATGCCCGCCCCTCACCATAAGTGGCCTCATGAATTCTGTTCTTTTCTCCCACACAGCCCTAAAGACCTTCCTAGTGGTCCTGAGTACCTCCTTCTGACACCAGTAGCTGTATAATTTATGGTTCAAACCAGGGTGCTCTGGAAGTGAACAGGGGGCTTTTAGCAACCACGCCAGGTCCAAACCCAGCAAACCATGAACTTCCGTCTCCTGGGCTCTGACTTATACACCCCACTTGGTGCCGCAAAAGCCAGTGGTTTGCTAAATTGGTTTGCTATTTCCCCCATTTTACTTGGAGGCAAGAACAGCTTTCTCCCTGTGGGTCGATTCAGCTGCTAAGAAAATATTTCCTCCCTAGCCTTCCATGTATGCTGTCAGAAGGAAGAAAGGAAATTTAAAAATGGACATTTTATGGGCTGTCTCTGTGTCCCAGGAGCTCCATGTTCAATCTCATTTAACTTAAGCCTCACAGGCCTGTGGGAAGGTGGGAATGTCCCCATTTTATAGACAAGGACATTGAGACTCAAGGAGGTCCCAGCTTAATGGTGGAAAGGCCAGGATGTTTAACCAGCTAACTGGCTCAAAGAGGATAGTTCACCAATATTTCTAAAAGGGAAGAAGGGAGGTATATTCGGAAGGCCATCTACCCTAAAACAAGCGTTCTTCATAAAGGACTCAACATCATGCCCGTGACACTTAGCCTTTTCCCTCATAGGCCTTTTTCTTTTTCACATTTGACCCTTTTGAAATTTTTTTCATCAGTGGGCCGTTTCTGCCTGGTTTTGATAGCCACATTTTTATTTACATGCAAATTCACAGCAAGCAGCTCGCATGTGAATACTATTCTAATTATTCTAGTTCTCTGGCTCATCAGAATGCTGTATCGTAATTGGCTGCAAGATTGCCGATAACCCACAATAGCCTGATTTGGAGCTGTACCAATTTTCGCATCTGCCTAATAAAAGGAAACCGGAGACCGGGAGAGTGTTCACCTATTTTATACGTGTTTCTTCAAGGTCAAATAATCTTTTATTCCCTTCCCAATCTACATATTCATAAAGACCTTTGTGCAATTAATGAGACGGAAGATTAAATGGTTGCAGATTAAGACCAAACCCCACTGTTCTCATTAGAGTAAAAGTTACTTAGTCAATCAGATTAGAATTCCAAATTCAAACTAGCTAACCCAGGGGTGTAACAATGCCAACACACGCATATCGTCTTTCAGTCGGCAGCTTGCACACAGCCACTGGAGCCTGTGGGTGGGAAAGCCGCGAGCCCTGGTGACTATTTTACCTGTGCAAAGATGCCTCTCCCAGAGATGGACCCCAGTTGCTAAGTGCGCCCAATGGCAGATGAATAGAGGACAGGGGAAGGAATCCTACTGTATCACAACAAGGCAACGTTGCCTGACACGGTTGGGAATAGAAGAAACAAAGTCTCCCTGCATTGGTCGGGTTGTTAATTTTCCTGGGACTCCTCCTCTGGGAAGCTTAAGGAGTTTTGCCAATCAATGAGACCTCAATGGATGAGGTCTTGAGGGCACTGGGGCTGGATACAGAAAGATTTAACACGAGGTCCCTTTTGTCAGGGAACTTGCAACTTCCCTTGGGATGTCAAGAGCTGTACATCTGAGAAGGCAACAAAGGAAGGTGGGTTTGAAGCAGAGTCTTCACTTGTTCTTCACTGACCCCTCCAGTAGTGTTTCTCAAAGTGTGGTTCTGGAACTTGTATCCAAACAAGCTGGGACCTGGCCAAAGTGAAGATTCCTGGTCATACCCCCAGACCAGCTGGTGGGATTGGACATCCTTAGATTTGACAAGCCCCGGATGATCCTGATGCCCACTATGGAAATCACTGGCTCGCATGTGCATGGACAGATTCAGAGAATCCATTAACTCCTAGATATTGGATACATTTTATTTTTACATATGTTCATCTGGGAAGACTTTGTTAGTTTCCACCAGGTTCTTACAAGTGGCCGTGCATCCCCCAAAAAGGGTAGTAACCCCCTGCTTAGAGGAAAGAGATTAGGAGAACAGAAAGTTGGCCAGGCAGGGGACACTGGTGACCATATAACCCAGGACAAACTATAGAGCTTCCCCTGTGCAGTGAAGTGTTGGCCATTCTTTCCTTCCAACCCCATGCAGGTACAGGTGACAGTACCACATGAATTCACAGGAGAGAGAGAGGGTGACAGGATGGCCTGGGTGAGAGCTCTTCCCAGCAGAGGAGGATTTATTTGGTCCAAGGAGGGTATTCTGGGTGAGGACGCAGAGCACAGTCTCCCAGGTGGGAGCGTGGTCTGCCAGCCCCGAGAACCAAGTCTTTTTCTCCTTCTTGGTTAAGCACAGCTAGTCTCCCTGCCTATCCTTCTACTGTTTCTCCAAACTTGGAACTTGGTCCCATTTGCCCCTGGAGCAGACAGTGCAATTTCTCTGGCTTTGAGTGCCTCCCCCACCCCAGAGACCACGGAGACTTATTCCAACCTTCTGTATGATTGCTAATGAGATCACGTCTGCCTCTCGGGAAGGGGCGATTATCCTGCCGTACTGGGTTATTACTCTTTACAAGTGGCGCTCGGCCTGCCCGGCTATTTGCCTGCCCCAGGCCACACACACCTGGCTGGGCCAGGGCAGCTGCTGGGAGCCACTCCTCGGCAGCTGGCTCATTAGCAGACATGGCCTGCATGGTGGGCAGAGATGGGTGGGGGATAGCACCCAGGCCTGTCCGGGCCTCCGGGCCAATCACAGTGGGAATGGAACTTCCCCCCACCACACCACTCCCAACTTGGCTCAGCTCTGGGTAGCGGGTGGAGAATCTGCAGGCCCTCGAGGCTGGGGAAGAATTCCTACCCATGCAGAGGCCCAAGTGTATTGGAGAGCAGTGTCTTCATCTTGTGGAAGGCCCCTGAGGTCCCTACCCTGTCCTGTGTGGAGGAATTGCATCAGAGCACGCAGGAATAGCAAAGGGACGCACCAACAGTCTCTCAAGCATGAACATGGCCAGCAGGCTTGTCCTCCACTCAGACTTGTTGTTCCCCCAGCCTGTAGACCCTAATCGCCATCCCTGAAGCCACAGTCCAGCTTTCCCGGAGTTCCCTGATGGTCTCTGCCCTTGCCCTCGGTTTGGTTCCCTCCCAGTTTGGGATCCGGGGAGATAGCATGTAGTGGTCAGAGGAAGGGGGACAGGTACAGGAGCATTCTGGCAGTGCTGGGGACATGACCAGCACCCACAGGAGGCCCTGGCAAGCTGGGAGGAAGGACCGGAAATCTCACAACAGGGGCCACACTGTCTTGTCCCCCTCGCCTCTCCCCCACGTTAACCTCTGTCCAGACTTGTGTGCTGCCCACCCATCCCGGGGCTGTGGGGGCTGCCAGCTTCCTGTGTCCCCACACCTGTTCTTGCTGCAGCTGTCAGCGGGCCTCCAGGGGTCTGCAGTGGGGGGAGCAGCTTTTAGGAGGCCCACGTGGATGTCCCTGTCCACACCCGGCGAAGGGAGGGTCCTCACACTGTGCCTGGACACCTGTCCTCCAGCTTTTATCTCGGTCCAAATCCAAAGCCTCCCATACTGTCTTTCCGGGAGGGCAACTGTGAGGGAGAAGGAGAAAGCAGACAGAACAGGTTTCCACATCTGGGTCATAGTCTTCAGCATCTGGTAAGGGGGTACACGAGACCCCCAGATAACCCTCACCCTCACTTGCCCAGAGAGTCAGAGGCCAGCATTGCACCGCCCAGAGCACGTCCCTTCTGAGCACTTGTGCCCGTCTGCTTGGGCTGGTACAACAAAATAACCACAGACAAGGGGCCTTACACAGCAGAAGGCTGTTTTCTCACCCTTCTAGAGGCTGGAAGTCCAAGATCAAGGTGTCAGCAGGTCTGGTTTCTTCTAAGGACCCCGAGGGAAGGATTTGTTCCAGGTCTCTCTTCCTGGCTTGTCGAGAGCCATCTTCTCCTGTGTCTTCACATGATCTTCCTTTTGCCCATGTCTGTGCCCAAATGTTCTCTTCTTATAAGGACACCAGCCATATTGGATAAGGGCCCATCTACTGACCTTATTTAAATTTAATTACCACTTTGAAGACCCTATGTCCAAATATCATTATGTTCAGAGATCCTGGGAGTTAGGACTTTAACATACACCTTTTGAAGAGGAACACGATTGAGCCCCTAACAGGCTCAGAGGGACCTGCAATTTCTTTGGGGCTTAATGACCACCAGCACATAACTGGTCCTTTTCCTGGGAGGTCAACAATCAAGGATGAAGGAAACAAACACGGAGGCAGACTCAGGGAAAGCCACTCATTCTTGAAGTGGGGAGATCCTAGATTCAACTCATCCAGCCTCCTGCTCCAGTGGGCCACCAGTTAATCCTTCCGGTGAATCTGGAGCCTTTAACCTTCTTTGGGTTAAAGTGTGAGGTGAGAGGCACACACCCAACCTGATTTTGTGAAGCAGGTGCCCTTATTCCTACTTTACAGAGCAGCAAAGTGATGCCAGGGTCATCCTGGAAGTGGGCGAGCTAGGAGCTGAACCCAGCCCGGCCAGTCCTGGTGCTTACGGTCCTACCCAAGAACTCAAAGTAAATGTAGTAAATTTTTAAAAATCTCAAGGTGGACAGGGTGTTGTATGGAAGCCAATTTGACAATAAATTATATTTTAAAAATATAAATAAATAAATAGATAAATATCTCAAGGTGGGAAAGGCTTTTTAAAGCATGACAGAAATCTAGACATATTAAAGGAATAAGACAGATAAATTTAACATCCAGTAAAGTTCCGTCACGGCCAGGGAAAAACACATGTAAAATGTGACACTTACCACTTTCCTTAAGGTGTAATGAACTCTTCCAAATCAATAAGAAAAAGTCCAATAACCCAAAAGAAAGATGGGGGCCAGGAAGGGAAGAAAGAAAGAAAAGCTACGAACAGGGAGTTCACCAAAGAAATATAAGTATCTACTAACATACAAAAGATCACTCAAGAGCCCTCACAGTTAAAGAAATGGAAGTCACTTAAAGAAGATGTGGCATATATTTATAACGGAGTACGACGCGGCGATCAAAAAGAATGAAATTTTGCCATTTGCAACTTCGTGGATGGAACTAGAGGGTATTATGCTAAGCGAAATTAGTCAGAGAAAGATAAATATCATATGACTTCACTCATATGAGGACTTTCAGATACAAAACAAATGAACATAAGGAAAGGGAAGCAAAAATAATATAAAAACCAGCAGGGGACAAAACGTAAGAGACTCTTAATTATGGAGAACAAACAGAGGGTTACTGGAGGAGTTGTGGGATGGGGGATGGGCTAAATGGGTGAGGGGCATTAAGGAATCTACTACTGAAATCACTGTTGCACTATATGCTAACGAATGTGGATGTAAATTAAAAATAAATAAATAAACATGGTTAAAAAATAAAGAAATGGAAATCATTGAGTCTCCCTTTTCACCTGTTGAGTGGCAAAATAAATAGGTTTATAATTCGGTACTGATGAGAGTGTGGGAAAGGGAAATTATTCTATATTTTGGGAGGGAGTGTAAGTTGACTGTTTAAGAGGTATCTAGGATTTGGCAGAATCCAAACAAAATTGGCTTTGCAAATATCATTCCACTCAGCAATGCTGCCATGAGGCACAGGTATCCCTGCTTTTTGAAAGTTTGCGTTACACCATTTCACTTTTACATAAGACCTGCATTAGTACCTGTTTTTGAAAACCAAAAGAAATATGAAAGGATTTTTGCATTTACGCGAAGACCAAAAACGGTATTCAGTGTTTGTTTTGCAGCAAGCCCTTACACAGGCAGTGCTCACCCAAGCATCAAGGATGGCCCCCCCTTCCCCCCGCCCCGGGAATACACTCAGCATCTCGGCAACAAGCCACCAGAGCCTTGAAATTCTCTGTGAGCATCTGTGCCTTATCTCAATTTATTTTGTCCGTCCATCAGCATGGTATGTCCAAAGGTTGTCGAAAAGCCTAAGAAAGGATTCTTTGGGGTGTGGGAGCCCTCCAACAATTTTCCATATAAACTAATGTTAATTGCTTCTTTGCTTTACACTGTTTTTGGCTTATGAAAGTTTCCACAGGAAAAGCTCTGATTTTGGATAGTGGGGGGAACCTGTATCTGCCCACAGATTCTTTAAGAATGCTCATTGTACTAGCCTTTGGAATAGTGTAAAAAAAAAAATCTAGAAACAGCCTCAATGCACTGATAGGGCAATGATGGGATGAATTATATCCCTCGCTCCCTGAAATGGAATTCCACTCAGGTGTTCAAAGGACCGAGGTCAATTCGTAAGTTCTGGCATTGGGATGGGAGTTGGGGGCAATCCAGGATACACACACACACACACACACACACACACACACATATACAAATTTTATTTATTCTGAGACAGAGAGAGAGAGAGAGCACAAACAGGGGAGGGGCAGAGAGAGAGAGAAAGAGAGAGAGAGATAGGATCCCAACCAGGCTCTGCACTGTCAGCACAGAGCCTGACACAGGGCTCTATCCCACGAATTGTGAGACCATGACCTGAGCTGAAATCAAGAGTCGGAGACTTAACCGACTGAGCCAGCCAGGTGCCCCATCCAGGGAATACTTATTAAGTGAAAAGGTGGAGTGCGGCCGTGTGGGGAAGCGGCCTCGCATTAGTGTGAGAACACGAATGGAGAAAGGTTGGCTTAGAGGAGGAGCCCTGCGGGTGAGAAGCTCACACCTTCAGGTGTCCTTCCTTGTCTGTGCTGTAGGGCTCTCAGGTTCTCAGGTGCATTGGGAGCCCCTGGAGGGTCTTGCTGGAACGCCCCCAGCATGTCTGAGTCAGCAGGTCTGAATGTACATTTCTAACAGGTTTCCGGATACCACATTTGAGAACAACTACTGCCGTGAACTTTGGTGCCATGTGGGGTCCTGGTTTTATAATTCTTTAAATAAATAATTTATAAAAGCAATCCCCGGCCCAGGACCAGGGCTGGCCTGTGTCTCTTCTCTACAATCCATGCCAGCGACTGATTTTCACCTTGTTGGTCAGGAAACCGCTCACTGCCAGTGTCTAAACTCAGTCTCCTGCCTTAATCGGCACACTCCCTCAATGGGGCCAAGCCACATACAGAATAAATCTCCCCGCTGTCCTGCCTGAGACAAGGAGCAAGGGGACCCCGCCCCTGGAGCCTTCTAAGGTCAAAGCTCCGAATTTCCTCAGTGTTAGAGCAGCCCCTTTGGGGCCATGTAATCCCAAACCATGGGATCAGCATCCCTCTCCTCTTTCTCTTCCCCTCCCCCCCCAAGATAGAGAAAAGCAAAAAAAGGAATGGCTGACACCGGTCCCTGTGGAAAGGTGACAACTTCACTGTGGCAAGCTGGAAAACTCAGAGCCTGATTCCCGGGAGCCTGTGCGCCCAGAGACCCTTGACTGTAAAACTGACAGGGGATTCGTACACTGGCAAGGTGCTTGCTAAGTAAAGCCATGTTAAATGAGGAAGATGGGGTCCTCCTTCAGAAACCTTGCTCTGTGTGATGAATGTCGTTTGGAACCTCCCTGCTGTGACAGTGAAACCAGGGTCCCTGAGACAGCTCCCAAGTCACCCCCAGGATGAGGTGCCAGCAGCAGTGACCCAGATTCCCTGCTCAGGGGTTGCGGGCACTCGCTGTCCGTCTCCCTCCTAAATAAGTGGGATCGAGTCGCTCCTGCCGCCCCCTCCCTTTCAGCACCCTTGTGAGTCAGAGCCCCAAAAAGGACGCGCTGCAGATCACTCAATAAGTAACACACACGCTGAATGGAGTGGCAGGGTCCCCTCGGCCACCCTGTCCCCTCAGATGCTGTTCCCAGCACCCTCCCACGTGCCTTCAGCAGATGCCCTCTTTCCTTCCTCTCTCCCTCTCTCTCTGCCCACCAACCCTGTGACCTTGTTCCCCTCTCTCCATCCTTTATATTCTCCCTCCGTTTCTGTTTTCAAAAGGGGGAGAAAGCATTCTGATTATGAAGCATTTCCAGGGCTGTCTACGTTTGCCAAGTGCTGGGTCTTTTGTTTGCCTTTCTCTCCCTGTCCCCGCCCAAGTCGGGGTAACGTTATTATCTCCCCTTGACAGGTGAAGAAGTGCTGACCGAGGAAGGCCCCACGGCCAAGGTCAGACTCAGCGCAGCCATGGACCCTGAGTGGGGAGCTGGGGTGGGCGTGTGGTGGGGAGGCTGCGAGGCTGAGACCCCAGCCGTGGGGAGCGGTCTGTCCGGAGACACTAGCACCACTGGACACTCAAAAGAGAGTAGGATGTGAATGCAAATCCTACTGAGCAGAGAGGGTAGGGTCTGAACTGAGAGGCTCTGAGAACAAGAGGGGCAGG
Organism: Cryptoprocta ferox; assembly: GCA_028646485.1. Taxonomy (NCBI): domain Eukaryota; kingdom Metazoa; phylum Chordata; class Mammalia; order Carnivora; family Eupleridae; genus Cryptoprocta; species Cryptoprocta ferox. The sequence goes on along the minus strand of CM053560.1, from coordinate 120,404,775 downwards.
AAGTGCATGACTCAGGGTTTAATGTCTGGCACTTTCACCAGACCCTCAACCCTCCTGTCATTCCCATGATCCTCATTTGATTCTTAGAAGCACCCATGGTGGTATGGGAATATCATGGAAACCAAGGCCCCCCGGGCACAGGGACGTGTCCCGGAACACTCAGCTCATCCTTGGTGACCTAAGTGAGCTTTCCCGATGGCGCAGTCTCTCTGGATGCCACCTGGGCTTCATGGGGCCACACATGGGCGGGGAGCAGCAGGAGGCTCTGTTCTGCCCCCATGATGGTCTGAGTGACCCCACTGTGGAGTAACCAAGCAGAGGCAGACCTAGAAGTTATCAGAGTTCACCTTGACCGGCCAGGAGCCAACTCCACCTCCACCTCCTGCCTCCCTACTTGGATTTTGCTTCAGGCAGCAGCACGTCCAGCTTCCCTAACAGCTGGGGCCTGGGTGTGTTTGAGGTCACCGCTGTGACTGAGGTTGCCAGCAAGTCGCCCATGGCAGGGTGCTGGGGCGCTGGTTCCAGACACAGTCACCGCCCTGTCTCCCAGCTGCTTCCTGTTCTTCCTGCCTGAGTGCAAAAGCGAAATCCGGCCTGTGGTGGCCTTGCAGCGACTGGGGATGGCAGGGTCCAGAGCCCAAAGGAGTCTGGGACCCAGGTGCCCCTCCCAGCACCGCCAGCCTTGTCTGCTTCTGGCCTCATTCTGTGAGAAAACGCAACTCCTATCAGGCTAAGTGGCTGTGATTGGTTGTGTTCAGGGGCAGTTGAACAGAACCCCGAGTCCCAAGGCCGAGGAGCCCATCAGAAAGGAGGGGTCGCCTGGTTACCCACGGCCTCTCTGTCTCAGATCTGACTCTGAGATCCTTGCACCTGCCCCTTTCCCCACCGCACGTCCCAAAGCCTGGTTCTGGCCCTCGCCCCCTCTCTGACATTGCCGGGAGCTGTGAGCCGTATCCACCCACTCTGGTTCTGCTCGTTCAGTCACCCCTCTCTCCACCCCTGTCAGGCACCTTTAGAAGGACTTCCACGAGAGCTCCATCCAGGCAGACAGGGAGGGTGGTGGTCAGACTTGACCATTGCTTTATGATCTCAGGACAGCCCTAGGTGACCGGTGGCTGTTGTTTGCTCCTCCCAAGACATCGATGAGGCAACAGTTGATGAAGTGACTTGCTGGGGACGTGTGATGGGTATATGGTAGAGATGGAACCAGAACCAGGTGTTCCTGACCTGTGGTTCTCAAAGGAGGGTTCCCTGAGCCCACATCCAAATGACTGGGCACTGCTCACCACACCAATTCCAGGTCTCACTCCAGACCTGTCATATCAGGATCGGTGGGGGAGGTGCCCAGGGAATCTGCATCACCAAGCATCCCCCACAGCCCTGGCACAATTCTGGTGCACCCCAAAATTCAAGGACTTCCCCGGAGTGAGGGTCAGATCTTCAAGGTATCAGGTGAAGCCTCCACTCTCTGGTTCCAGATGATAACTCTCAGCCAACACCTTTAAGAAGTGGAGGTTCCCACTGGGGAAGGAGTGAAAATTCTGATGGCCAGGCTGAACTTCAGACCGACGAAAACCAAATCTCTATGGGTGGTGGGGGCGGGGGGGGGGGACCCAGGCATCAGCAATTTTTTAAGTTCCTCAGGTGATTCCAAAGCCCAGAGCCAGCTGTCCCCACACTGTGTGGGTCCCTCGCCAACTAGCAGGCATCAGTATCCCCTGGAAAGCTGCGATATACAGATGGATGGGCTCCGCCCACGGAGTTTCTAATTCAGCAGGTCCCGGGAGGGCCCAAGCATTTATATTTTCAAGTTCTCAGGTGTTCCTGCGGCCAGACTGGGCACCACACTCTGGGACCCACTGGAGTAGAAGAAAAAAGGGGCAGAGGTAAAGCTAAGAAAGGTTCCATTTGGCCGTTAAGCTTTGCTCTATTGAGTGGGACCCACCTGTCTTATTTTCCTAAGTGTTACATGTGGCTCCCCAGGGAAGGGTTCTCCAAATTCCACTGGCTGAGGATGGGAAACTGTCTCTCCTAGCATAAGTACAGCCATATAGATGGAGAATTGGGACCTCCATCCGGGCCTCCCAGGGATGGCTGGGCAGGTTGTGCACTATACAAATCCAGGGGCCACCATGAGCATTGCATGTGAACTGTGCCTCCCAGTATTGTCAAGCCTGACAGGCTTCCTGTTGAAAGCTCAGAGTGTCACCATGGAGATTTGCACACAGCGCCTCCGAGATTTTGTGCCTACATTTGCTTTAACTTGTCCTCCCTCTGCCCCTCCCCATTGCCGCAGGAGCTTCGGTGCCCTGTGGGTACCAGCCCCAGGACGACTTGGGCTGGGACTCAGCTGGCTTGCGTAGGGCGGGGGGCGGGGCCTCCCCCTTACATGACGTCATCAGACGCCTCCATCTAGAGCCCGGTTCTCCCGGAACCCTGTCTGCTTCGCCTGGCTGACCCTGGCACCGGCCGCTCTGCTGGGGCCGGAGCACATGGCCTCCTTCCTCTGCCACTTCACGCTGCTGATTATCCCTCCTCCACAAGGAGATAAACCTGCTTGAGGAATTTGTTTTCTCTGACAACAGCGCTGCATCCCACAGACGGCAGGCTGAGTCACCAGTGTTGGTTTCCTCTGAGCCCACCCCCACCCCCGCCCCCATCCCACCCCCACACCCTGTGGCCTGTTTGGGCTTCTCCCTTTCATGAGGCACTTCCCGGCCTGATATACGTGTCCCGGGTGTTGCTGTCTTGTGATTAGGGCCCAGCTGCCATTGCATTCCTTCCATGACACTTGGCCGGTGTGGGTGGGTAGCCAGGAGTGGGCTGAGGGATCTTATCGGAGGATGTTCTGTTTGGGGCCCAAACACAGGGAGAACTTGCTGGCCCCGGCCACTCGCTGCCTACTGACTTGCTTCTCGCAGGGAGAGAGGGCAGGTGGGCAGGGCACCCAAGGGAGTGAGCACCTGACACACCGGGGGGTGGGGGAGGGGAGAGAGGGGCCTTTGCCAGGTATGAAGTAGTTGGGGAAAGAATGTCCAAACCAGCTGATGCCTCCCACATTTATATCTCCAGCCTGGCCCTCTCCCCTGAACTCTGGGCTTATAAATCCAACTGTCTCCTCCCCAGACCAGCACTCCTGGTCTCTACCCCACCAAAGCTACTCCCCCTAATTCCTCAGCAGCTCTGTCCTTTCTTAAATCAGGCCAAATGCCACAGTGACATTCTGGACTCCCCTGTTTCTCTTACTGTTCATATCAATGCTTCCGCAAACTCTACCTGCCTCTTCTTTGCACACCTGAGTTCAACTATGTGACTGTGAAATGTCGCCAGTGACTCTGGCCAGGGCTCCAAGGGCGTCATGAGAAGCTCTCCCTCTCTTTCACCTTTTCCCGGAAGACAGAGACAAGAACCTGCAGTCACAGGGCAGAGGCAGCCCACGGGGACACTCATGGTCCTGAGTGGGAGCAGAGGGCTGGTAACATCTTTCTTCAAGCCCTGTACTCGGGGCAAGACCCAAAGAAGCCCCCTGGGTGGGCCACCTCCAGAGACTTTGCGAGAATGACTGCTTCTGTTGGTGTGCTCTGGCCAAGAGGACTACTTGTGGTTGACCTTGGAGGCCAGCCTCCACAGTGTCCGGGGCCAGGCAAGGCCGATGGGGGGCAGCACACGAGGCCTCAGCTGACCAGCCTGAGCCTAGCCAAGTGCTGACAGGGTGATGCCGGTCTCATTAAAGCCGAGTCCCACATTTTGCTCCATCCCAGAATGGGAAGTGAGAGTGTCAGAAAGGGAGGAGGCGCACAGACCGGGTCCCCTGGCAGCCGCTGAACCTTTGGAGCTGCCACCAGCTGCAATTAGTTGTTGCCGCCTTTAATTTCATGTTGAGAAGCCACGGGTGATGGAAAAAGAAATTGGTCCCATGGGCAGAACGCTTTTCCGATATGCATTTATTAGCAGGGTTCCTGAAGGTGTCATGAGCTGAATGTGAGGCAGCTGGCTCTGGAAGTGAGACCCACATGCCGGGTGGGAGTAGTGGGTGGGAGATCAGGAGGAGAGATGTTTGGGGTGGGGGGGAGGGGAACTTCTGTTAGCAAGGGACCTTTCTTTTAAAGTTGGGAACCATGTTGCATCTATCTTCCTCCCCTGGCAACCTCCCGGCCTGTCCCTCCTTTGGAACCTATCAGTGCTCTCTGAGGGCCCATCCACATCACGAGTCTGGGAATTTTGGTCCAGATGCACCTTGGTTCATATATAACCGATGTGTGTCTACAGAATTCTGTGTTAATTGGCTTTGCTATAAATCAAAGGCAGATTTAAGTGCACCAAGACGGTTTGATATTTTAAGATAATTCTACAACGAACTATTTTCAAAGGCTCTCCAAACCCGTTATACTCAAGTTCATGTCTCCTCTTCTGGAAGCAGCCTGGGAAACATGGCTGGGACATTTTATGGGTCGCACCATCACAGACATTCACAAATGGAAGGAAACTTCAGACATTTTCACCGTGGTTTCCAAATGCCACCTCCCAACCCTTTTAGCCATGGAGCTACCTCTTCAAATAAAATCCTACTCAGAAGCTGAGCAAAAAGGACAGGGGAGAGGGGAGCAGTTTCTGTTGAATCAGGGTGGAGAACCCAAAGCCTCACTTTCCTGACACCCCGTACAGCTCCCTATGTTACCCCACAATGTCTCTAGCATCCCATGGACGCCTCAATTTGAAAGCATTGCTCTCAAAGTTCCATGAACATTCTCTCTCCCCTTCAGTTCTACCTCCAAGAGTCTAGAGCCTCCTACTGGAACACAAATGTGTAGCACAGCTTTGTTTATGACAGCATTTTTTTTTTTTAAAGAAAATCAATTGAGCTCCCTGCCCTCTGCATTGTCAGTGGAAAATATAGGAAGAAACTAGACTTCTGCCTCTGCTTGGCAGTAATGAGGTATCTCTCCCCTTCCCAGTAGGGTAGTACCAGTGGAGGCCAAATGAGAAACTGGAATTCCCACCTTGGCCCAACAGTCACATGGTACCTCCTTCCCTCAAGTGTTAATGGAGGCCAAGTTGGGGAACTTGGACTTTTATCACAAAGATAGAAGCAGTAGTGAGGTAGTATTCCCACTTTTGCTGCTGGATCAATTTCAGAAGAAGCCAGCTAAAATCAAAGGCCTAAATAGGATCCAGGACCTCACCACAGAATACCTAATGTGTCCGTATTTCAATTGGAAGCCACTTCTTATATCAAGACCAGAAAGGCTTTTAACTCAAAGAAAGAAGACGATTTATCCATGCCAACACTGCAATGATAGATATGTTGAAATTGTCTGACAGGGATTTTAAAGCAGCAATCATAAAAATGCTTCAATGAGCAAATTATAAACACACTTGAGATAAATGAAAAATAGAAAACCTGAGCAAAGAAGTAAAGAAGTGCCAAATGGGCATGTCAACACTGAAAAATCCAATAACTAAAATAGGAAACTCAATGGAGAATGCAGAATGGAGGGGGCGGAAGAAAGAATCAGTGAATTTGAGGGTAGAATAAGAGAAATCACACAATCTGAGCAAGAAAGGGAGCATGGACTGAGATAAAAAAGTGTACGGAGCCTCCGTGATCTCTGGGATCATAACGACAATAACAATAACATTTCACATTATGCCATTGAAGTCCCAGAAGGAGAGGAGAAAGCAGGCTTGACTTAAAAAGTGCTTGAATAAAAAATAGCTGAAAACTTCCCAAATTTGGCAAAAGACATAAATATATAGATTCAAGAAACTGATCAAATCCTAAAAAGGATAAACTCAAAGAAATGTTGGTATAGACACATTAAAATGATACTTCTGAAAACTAAAAAATAAGGAAAAACCTTGAAAGCAGCAAGAGAGAAATTATACCTACTTATAGGAGAAAATTCAATAACAGTAGATTTCTTATATAAGAAACACACACACACACACACACACACACACACACACACACATACTCACACACAAAACAATGACACCAAAAAGAAGTGTCACAACATTTTCCAAGTGCTAAAAAGAAAAAAGTCACAACCCAGAATTCTATATGCAGCAAAAGTATTCTTCAGGGGTTAAGGGGAAATCAAGACATTCTTAGGTGAAGGAAAACTAAGAGAATTTGTCACTAAAGACATAAAAGAATGGCTGGAGGAATTTCCCTAAACAGAAAGGAAATGATAAAAGAAGGAATCTTGGAACATTAAGAACAAAGAAAGAACAATGGAAATATATAAAATATGGGCAAATATAATACATTTTTCTTCCCCTCTTGTGTATTCTAAATTGACAGTTTATTTTTTCATTAGTTTTTAAAATTTTTTAATGTTTTATTTATTTTTGAGAGAGAGAGAGAGAGAGAAAGTAGGCAAGGGGCAGAGAGAGAGAGGGAGACACAGAATCCGAAGCAGGCTCCAGTCTCTGAGCAGTCAGCACAGAGCCCAATTCGGGGCTCGAACTCACATACCATGAGATCATGACCTGAGCCAAAATCAGAAGCTTAACTGACTGAGCCACCCAGGTGCCCCTATGTTTGACAGTTTAAGCAAAAAGTATAGCACTGTCTGATGTGTTTCTACATGTGTGTAGAGAAAATATTTCAGACAGTTGTATTTTAAACATGGAAAGGTAAGGGACGTAGAAGTAATTAAGGTTTTTAAACTTCATCTGAACTGGTAAAATGTCACACCAGTGGACTATGATAAGTTAGATAGACACAATGTAATAACTAAAGCAGCCACTAAAAAAAAACCACACAAAGAGATTCACAAAAATACTACAGATAAATAAAAATGGGACTCTAAAAAATGTTCAAGTACCCACAGGAAAATAGGAGGAAAATAGAGAAATAGCAGAATAGGATAGAAAACAAAAAATAAAATGGCAGACAAGCCCACAGAGGTCAATAATTACATTAAAAGTAAATGTTCTAAATGCACCAATTACAAAACAGAGATTGGCAGAGTGGATTTAATAGTTCAACCAGACTATATGCTGTCTACCAGAAAGTCACTTCAAATATAAAGATGCAAGTAGGTTGAAAGTAAAAGGAGAGAAAAACATATGTTGTGCAAACATCACTTAAAAGAAAGCAGAAGTAAAAACTTATACCAACTGCTGGGAACATTATAAATAACAGGAACTCTCTTTCATTGTTGGTGAGGAGGCAAAATGGTGTAGTCAGTTTAGAAGACGTGCATTTTCTTACAATGCTAAACATAGTTTTACTGTACAGTCCATAATAATGCTTCTTGTTATTTACCCATCAGACTTGAAAATTTATGTCTACACAAAAGCATGTATGTGGATGTTGCCAGCAGTTTATTCAGAATTGGCAAAAACTAGAAGCAACCATGTTTTCAATAGGTAAATAGATAAACCGTGGTACATCCAGACAATGGAGTACTATTCTGTGATTAAAAAAATTTTTTGTTGTCAAGCCACCAAAATGGATGATTCCTAAATGCACATTGCTAATTGAAATAAGCCAATCTGAAAAACTGTATAATTCCATTTATAATGACTTCTGGGAATGGCAAAATTATAGATACAGTAAACAGAATGCTGGTTGCCAGGGTTTTGAGGAGAAGTGAATAGGTGAAGAACAGGGGATTATTTTTAAGGCTGAGAAAGTATTCTGTATGAGACTATAATGGTGGATTTCTGACACTTTGCATTTGTCAAAATGCATTGAACTTTATAGCACAGAGTGACCTTTAATGTAGGCAAATTTTCAAAAATTATTTAGGAGGTCAAGAGATCCCAGGATGGAATGCAGACTATGACAAAACAATGTAATTGTATTACAGATGCATGAAATAACACCCCTGAAGGAGGTGGGGGAAAGGTGCTGACCTAAGAAAGTTTGGGAATGAATGGAAATTGTATGATCCAAGGCAATAAGAACTGTATATCAGAACTGTACTCTCATTGATCAAATTGTTTCCCATGGGGGTATGGGTTAAAAATTCTGAAACAAATATACATGTATACTGAAATTGAATAATTAAATGAATGGCTGGGTGGATGTTGAACGTCAGGTTTCTCACTGTTGGAATGGAACATTACAAAGGAAAGAGGCTAGAATGATCCATGAGATGGTGTATTAGAGTTGGAAATATCAGTGTGAACTTGTGTTTAACCTAATATAAATACAGATGTACACATAAAGAAATATTTATAGATACGTGCATACACACAGACTAGTATAAATAAGTCACAGAGCATAAGGACTAGAGTCAATAATATTCTCATAAAGTTGTATGGTGAAAGATAGTAACTACACTTACTGTGGTGAGCATTGCATAATGATTTGAATTGTCAATTCACTATGTTGTACACCTGAAACTATACTTCAGTAAAAAAAAAAACACAGGTTAGTATACACACATAGATTTCCCTGCCCTCTCAGTCAAGAGGGCCTAGAAGTATTTATATCCCAGGAGCATATCTAGTGCCCAGATCTTGGTTCCTAATACCATTCTCCAGTAAGAGGATGCAGAGTTCCCCAGAGAAATGGCCAGTTCTACAACTGGGCATACTAGATGATCCTTGAGCATCTTGTAGTGCCAGAAAGTAAAGAAGTACTAAACACCAAGCTCACACAAAATAGTACACAATGATAGGAGTATGCCAAAGGGACACAAGAGACAACTGAAAGGGCTCCCAAGACCTAAAGCTGGAACAATTTGAGCAACAAAATAAATTAGTATTGTATTATAACCCAAAATGTGAAACAAATATCCTTGAGTCCATAAGATATAAAAGTGATTGAATACATAAGCAAACAGAGAATATAGACAAATGTCCCATACAAAAGAAATCTAAATAATTTATGTAGATACTCTGTCCTCAAAGAGCTGGAACATAACTCTCCATTTCTTAGGCGCGTGCTATGCATAGTGATTTCCTTTTCAAAGTGAACAGTATGGAAAGGAGTGAAGTGGGGGTAGAGTAGTTTTATAATAAAGAACTTGACAAGCAAGATCTTAGATAGGTAGTCAAGGTTAACGTTAATGATAAATCAAGATGTCTGGGTGGCTCAGTCGGTTAAGTGTCTGACTGTTGATTTTGGCTCAGGTCATGATTTCGTGGTTCGTGGGACTGAGCCCTGCAACTGGTTCTGAGCTGAGAGTGGGGAGCCTACTTGGGATTCTCTCTCGCCCTCTTTCTCCCTCTGTCCCTTCCCCACTCTCTCTCTCTCTCCCAAAATAAATAAACATTTTTCTAAAATAACAATAAATCATGTTGATAAATAGAATTACATTCTAACCACAATGGGATCAAATTACGAATTAACAGTCCGATAAAACAAAGATAATAGGAAAATCTCCAAATACTCAAAAATTATACATACACTTTTAAATAATCATGGGTCAAACAAGAAATCTCAAGGAAAAATGTAAAAATATATTGAACTAAATAAAAATGAAAATACAATATGTCAAAGTTTGTGAGATATGGCTAAGGCAGTGCTGAGAGGAAAATTTATAGCATTAAATGCTATAGTAGATAAAAGGATAAGTCTCAAGTCAATGACCTAAGCTCCTATCTCAAAAACGAATGCAAAGAATAGCAAAAATAAATCAAAATGAGCAGAAGGAAATTATTAGGTTATGAGCATAAATCAATGGCATTGAAAACAGAAAAACAAGAGAAATTCAATGAAAACAAAAAGCTGATTCTTTGAAATGATCAATAAAGTTGACAACTTTCTAGCAAGACTGACTAGAAAAAGAAAAAAGACACACACGAATAATATCGAGAACAAAATATCACTACAAACCCTGAAGACATCAAAAGGATTAAAATAGGATAGCATGAACAATTCCAAAGATGTAAATATAACAACTTAGATGAAATGGACCAATTTCTTGAAAAGCAAAAGTTATAATTCACCCAATATGAAATAAGTCATTTGAATAGACCTGTAGCTATTTAGAAAATGGATTCTAAATTTTTAAATATCTAAAAAAGGGATCTCCAGACCCAGTTAGTTTTACCACAGAATTCTAGCAAACCTTTAAACAATTAACACCAGTTTTACACAATCTCTTCCAGAAAATAAAAGAAGACATACTTCTCAATTCATTTTATAAAGCTAGTATTACCCCAATACCAAAACCTGACAAAAACATATACAAAAATAAAACTAGGGTAGCCTGGGTGGTTCAGTCAGTTAAGCTTCCAACTTCAGCTCAGGTCATGATCTTATGGCTTGTGAGTTCAAGCCGTGCATCAGGCTCTGTGCTGACAGCTCAGAGCCTGGACCCTGCTTCTGATTCTGTGTGTCCCTGTCTCTACCCCTGCCCTGCTCATGCTCTGTCTCTCTGTCTCTCAAAAATAAAATAAACAATTTTTTACAATTTTTTAAAAATAAAACTACATAGTAATGTCACTCATGAATATTGTTGCAAAATTTTAGCATATAGAATTCAGCAATTTAGGAAGAGAATAATACACCATGATCAAATGGGATTTATCCCAGATATGCAATGCTGGTTCAATATTCAAATATTAATGAATGTAATTCACCATGTCATAGGTTAAAGATGAAAGATCATATGGTTATATCAATGGACAGAGAAAAAGCATTAGACAAAATACAATATCCATTCACAGTTAAAAACAAAACAAGACAAAACCTCTCAGCAAACTAGGAATAGAGTTAACTCTCTCAGTTTAATAAAAAGCACCTCCAGAAAACCTACAGCTAATATTATTCTTACCCATGAAAGACTGAATACTTTCCATCAATGGCTGGGAACAAAGCAAGAATGTCCACTCTCACCACTCTGATGCAGCACCATACTAGAAGTTCTATCCACAGCAGTAAAGCAAGGAAAGGAAATAAAATGGATACAATTTGTAAAGGAAGAAATAAGAGGGTCCCCTATCTAAGAATATTAAATAAAAGTGACACATCTTAACTGCACACACAAAATAAAAAATGCACTTATTTACAAATCACATAGAAAGTCCCAAGGAATCTACAAAAATTTTTTAGAACTAATAAGTGAGTTCAGACAGGGTACAGGATCAAAGATAACCATGCAAAAATCAATTGTATTTCTACATACTAACAATGATCATTAGTATTTAAAAATACAACACAATTTACAATTGCTCAAAAAAATGAAATCCTTACTTGTAAATTTAACACAACTGAAAAACTTACATTCTGAAAACTACAAAACTCTGTTGAAGAAATCAAAGATCTAAAAAAATGGAGACACAGACCAGATTTATGGGTTGGAAAACTCAATATAGTAAAGATGTCAGTTCTCTCCAGTTTGATCCATGGATTTAATACAGTTCCTATTAAAATCCCTTACAAAGATTTCTTTGTAGATATTGACAAAATTATCCTAAAATTTATATGAAAAGCAAATGAACTAGAATAGCTAAAACAATTTTGAGAAGAAAAGAACAAATTATGAAGAAGAAGAGTAACCAAAACTGTGCAGTACTGGCAGAGAATTAGACAAATAGATCAACAGAATAGAACAGAGAACCCAGAAATAGACTCATACAAAAATGTCCAACTGATTTTTGACAAAGATGTGAAAGCAATTCAATGAAGGAAGGGTAACCTTTTCAACAAACGGTGCTAGGGCAGTTGAACATCTATAGGCAAAAAGTGAACTTGGACCCAAACTTCACACCTAATTCAAAACAGATCATGGGCTTCATGTAAAATGTAAAACCCTAAATGTTTTAGGAAAAACACATAGGAAGAAATCTTCAGGATTTACGGTGAAGCCAAGAGTTCCTAAACTTGATGCCAAAAGCATACTCTATAAAAGAAAAAACTGGTGAGGTGCCTGGGTGCTTCAGTCAGTTAAGCGTTTGACTCTTGATTTTGGCTCAGGTCATGATCTCGCGGTAGTGAGATCGAGCCCCGAGTTGGGGTCCATACTGGGCATGGAGCTTGATTAAGATTCTCTCTCTCCTTCTGCCCCTCCCCTGCTCGAACTTTCTCTCTCTTTTAAAAAAGAGAAAAGAAAAAGAAAAAACTGATAAACTGGACTTTGTCAAAGTGGAAAATTTTGCTCTATAAAGGACCCTGTTAGAAGAATAAAAAGACCAGCTAGAGACTGGCAGAAAATATTTGCAACCCACATATCTGACTGAGAATTGGTATCTAGGATAAGATACAGAGAACTCTCAAAACTCAACAGTAAAACAAAGCAAAACAAAAGCTGATTCGAAAATGGCATGAAGAGACATTGCACCAAAGATGTTCAACATCATTAGGCATCAGGAAAGTGCAAATTAAAACCACAATGAGATATCGCTACATACCTGTTAGGATGACTGAAATAAAAAATAGGAACAACACTGAATGTTAATAGAGAAACTGGATCACTTATACGTCGCTGGCAGGAATGGAAAATGGTGCAGTCACCCTGGAGATCAGTTTGGCAGTTCCTAATAAAACAAAACACATAACTGCTATCCAACCCCAAATTTGCACTTCTGGGCATTTATCCTAGAGAAATTAGATTTATATTTCCACAAAACCTGTCCACAAATGTTTATAGCAGCTTTTTAATTTTTTTTACTTTAAGAGAGAGAGCGTGCATGTGTGCTGGAGTAAGGGAGGGGGGAGGGGGAAAGAGAGAGAGAAAGAAAGAGAGAGAGAGAGAATCCTAAGCAGGTTCCACGCTTAGTGCAGAGCCCCACTTGGGGCTCGATGCCACGACCCCAGGATCATGACCTGAGCTGAGATCAGGAATCAGTTGCTCAATGGACTGAGCCACCCAGGCACCCCTATAGCAGCTTTATTGGTAATATCCCCAAATAACTGGATGTCCTTCAATGGTGAATGATTAAGCACATTGTGGCAGATCTGTCCCATGGAACAGTACTCAGCAGTAAAAAGAAACAAAATACTGATACATCTGACAGCCTGCATGAAAGTAGGGGGAATTATGCTAAGTGGAAAAAAACCAATCCCAAAGGTTACATTCTGTGTGCTGGTGTGCTGTCATTTATATAGAGTTCTTGAAATGACAAAATTGTAGAAATAGAAGTTAGGTCAGAGATTGCCAGAGCTAAAGGGCCAGGGATGCTAGGAGCCGGGGTGGGGATTGAAGGGAAGTAGGTGTGGCTGAAAGAGGACATGGAAGGCCCCTGTTGGAGATGAAAATGTCCTCCATTTTGAGTGTTGTGTCCGTTGTCAATATCCTGGTGTGGATGGACTGTTTTGAAAGACGTCACCATTGGGTAGAAACTGGGTAGAGGGTCCGTGGGATTTCTCTGTAGTATTTCTACAAACACACGTGAATCTACAATTATCACAAGATAAAAAACTTTAATAACAAAAAAAATTTTTTTAAGGAAACAGTTAAAATATCTTTTGTGAAGAGCCCAGCAAAATGGATTCTGCATCATTCGTATGCTGCGAGGTAAGCCGCTGATACAGAGGGATCTATGTGACAGAGCATCAAATCAGTTGGGTGAAAACAGCAAGGCCTAGGAGACTGTGTACATGTGATTCTTTTCTGACAAAAGACGATAAAATTTAAGCATTTTATAAATGCATAGCAAAGGTCTGGGCAGGTACACGGTAAAGTATTCACAGTGAGAAAAGAATTGGTTGGGAAACACACTTTTACTTTTAACAACAAATGTGTGCTAAACAACCCAACAAACAAAACACTTTATTTCGCAGATTAAGAAACTGAGGTTTAGCAGAGGTGAAAGCAGTGGCCAAGGTCACCGAGCTGGAAAGAGGTTCAGAGCTTGGCTCTAAACTCAGACCTTCTGACTCAAATCCAGAGAGGCTGAGGCAGGAAATCGGCAGGCTGGCTCCTTCAGGCACACACTGTGCACTGGACCATCCTCAGATAAGGAGCTCTCCGGAGAGGAAGAGCCTGGGACAAAGAAGATCTGCACGGATGTGGGGGACAGGAAATGGCGCCAGCTGGGGTTTTCCCAGTCTCCTGATGCAGACAGCACCAAGAACCCAGTAGAAGGGCAGGCAGGCCAAGAGTGTGGATTTCAGGAACAGCCCAGCCATTGTATTAGGCTCTGCGCAGGGCGCTGGGCAGCCAGAGTCCCCCCCCCTCCAGAATCCCACCACTGCACTCCACTCCAGTCACCAGGGTGCAATGAGATCCTAAAATCACAGCCTCTGGAGGCCCCAGGGAGTCTCAGAGAAGAGGCCACATTTGACTGGGTCCCTGAAAAAGGATGAGTAAGAGCGAGCTGGGTTAAGTGGGAAAGAAGTGGTTTTCCAAGTGAAAGGATGGGTATGGACCAAGGCATGGAGGCAGAGGGTAACCTGTGGCTGAAACCAGAAGTGGAGGTATGCCACCAGCACCAAGCTTGGAGCCATCAGAGGTTTGTGCTCAGGAGGGTCACAAGGTCAGTGTGTGTTTCTGGAAGTGAGTCTGGCAGCTGGGTGGAAGGAAAAGGGAAGAGGCCCAGGAAGTGTGGAGGGCCTGTGCTGCAGCAGCAAAGGCACCCTGTGATAAGGTGGAGGCCAGGGAATCAGAAAGGCAGGAACGGTTTTGAGAAATATATTTGAAATATACCTGATGAACAGAGTTTGGTGTGGAGAACCTGTGTTGGTCTTTGGTCACCCAGCAGCCATGCCCCCATCTCTGCTCACAGAGCCATGATTTCCTTTGGTGACATCTTGGAGAGGTCCTCAGCCAAGTGGCCCTGCCACAACCCAGGCTCTGCCATTTTTACTTCATGTCATGAGACTTTGACTCTTGAGAGGGGGAGGCAGACATGAATGGAGATGGTGAAATCTGTGCCCCTCCTCCCACTACTGCAGAGTTCTGAGTCTTGCATCTCCAGTCTTTCCTTCAAGCCCCCCAGGACCTTCCTTTTCTCTGCAGCCCTTCCAAAGGGTTTTTTGGTTTTTGTGGGGTTTTTTTTTTTTTTTTTTTTTGGTGATGGGTGGGCTGTGGCCATGTAGGAGACAGGATGGAATCCCCTTCGTTTTCAGTTCTAACCACCTTGAGAAGATCCTTTAGAAATTCTCCTGGGTCTTGTGTACTTCTCTCTTCATTCTTTCTATGTGGTCTGATTTCCCCTAGGTTAGAAACCTCTATTAATAATGGAGTCCTTCGCTCAACACACATAACTCAAAAATTAAAGAGTTGCCATGGCCCAACCTCTCAGACTATGTCTCTGACAGTGGTTTCAAGGGAATATTGTATCCATTCCACTCTTTGAGGCACTAGGTCAAGATGGCCTACTTGACTACAAATGAATGAGCCTGTTTAAATATTTATGACCACCGATTATCCCAAGTACCTGCACACACCTGAGTAGTAATGCCTATATCTTGGGCTAAAAGTTGCCCTGGTGGGGAGGAGACAAGAAGAACAATCTTGCCCTTGGAAGACTTCTGGTAGGGAGGGGATTTAAGAGGGCTGGGGTGTGTTGAACATCTTCTGTGGACCTGGAATAAAGCTAAGTGAACTAAGCCTCTCACATACATGATCTCAAGTTCTCACAACAACCCCAAGGGAGACAGGTCACTTACTATCTTATTTTACAGACAAGAAAACCAATGTTTAGAAAGGTCAGACATTAGTGGCTGGGTGTGGGTAAGAATCCAGTGCGTCTGCAAAAAAACATAAAATACCTAGGAATAAACCTAACCAAAGATGTAAAAGATCTGTATGATGAAAACTATAGAAAACTTATGAAAGAAATTGAAGAAGACACAAAGAAATGGAAAAACATTCCATGCTCATGGATCGGAAGAATAAGTATCGTTAAAATGTCAATACTACCCAAAGCAACCTACACATTCAATGCAATCCCAATCAAAATTGCATCAGCATTCTTCTCAAAGCTAGAACAAACAATCCTAAAATGTGTATGGAACCACAAAAGACCCCGAGTAGCCAAAGTAATATTGAAGAAGAAAACCAAAATGGGAGGCATCACAATCCCACACTTTAGCCTCTACTACAAAGCTGTCATCATCAAGACAGAATGGTATTGGCACAAAAACAGGCACATATACCAATGGAATAGAATAGAGAACCCAGAACTGGACCCACAAATGTATGGCCAATTAATCTTTGACAAAGCAGGAAAGAGTATCCAATGGAATAAAAGACAGCCTCTTTAACAGGTGGTGCTGGGAGAACTGGACAGCAACATACAAAAGAATGAAACTAGACCACTTTCTTACACCATACACAAAAAATAAACTCAAAATGGATGAAGGACCTGGCTGTGAGACAGGAGAATATCAAAACCCTAGAGGAGAAAGCAGGAAACAACCTCCCTGACCTCAACCACAGTGATTTCTTACTCAACACATCTCCACAGGCAAGGGAATCAAAAGCAAAAATGAACTATTGGGACCTCATCAAGATAAAAAGCTTCTGCACTGCAAAGGAAACAATCAACAAAACTAAGAGGCAACAAATGGAATGGGAAAAGATAGTTGCAAATGACATATCGGATAAAGGGCTAGTATCCAAAATCTATAAGGAACTCACTAAACGCCACACCCGAAAAACAAACAATCCAGTGAAGAAATGGACAGAAGACATGAATAGACACTTCTCCAAAGAGGACATCCAGATGGCCAACAGACACATGAAACGATGCTCAGCATCACTCATCATCAGGGAAATACAAATCAAAACCACACTGAGATACCACCTCACGCCAGTCAGAGTGGCTAAAATGAACAAATCAGTAGACTATAGATGCTGGTGAGGATGTGGAGAAACGGGCACCCTCTTACACTGTTGGTGGGAATATCAACTGGTCCTGCTGCTCTGGAAAACAGTGTGGAGGTTCCTCAAAAAATTAACACTAGAACTCCCCTATGACCCAGCAATAGCACGGCTAGGGATTTACCCAAAGAATACATGAGTGCTGATGCACAGGGGCACATGTACCCCAATGTTCATAGCGGCACTTTCAACAATAGCCAAATCATGGAAAGAGTCTAAATGTCCATCAACTGACGAATGGATCAAGAAAATGTGGTTTATGTATACAATGGAATACTACATGGCCATGAGAAAGAATGAAATCTGGCTATTTGTAGCAATGTGGATGGAACTTGAGGGTATTATGCTAAGTGAAATAAGTCAGGCAGAGAAGGACAGATACCATATATTTTCACTCATATGTGGAACAGGAGAAACTTAACAGAGGACCATGGGGGTGTGGAAGGGGAAAAATTGTTGGGGAGAGGGAGGGGGGGCCAACCATAAGAGACTCTTAAATGCTGAGAACAAACTGAGGGTTGATGGGGGCAAGGGAAAAGGGGTGATGGGCATGAAGGAGGGCACTTGTTGGGATGAGCACTGGGTGTTATATGGAAACCAACTTGACAATAAACTATAAAAGAAAAAAAAGAATCCA
This sequence comes from Cryptoprocta ferox, assembly GCA_028646485.1. Taxonomy (NCBI): domain Eukaryota; kingdom Metazoa; phylum Chordata; class Mammalia; order Carnivora; family Eupleridae; genus Cryptoprocta; species Cryptoprocta ferox. The sequence continues at coordinate 120,387,405 of CM053560.1, read as the reverse complement.
GTGTGTCTGATATTAAATCATGTACTCTCTACCCCTCACATAGACCCCCATCGAATGGAGGATTCAAGAGGAGAAAAGGCAAGCTCAGTGTTTCAAATCCTGCTGCCCAGTCCAGGCACGGATGTCTAAAGCACATCTAGGAGGATCGAGCTGTGCATTGTACAAGAAAATGATCGGGCAGAAGAAAGCTACTCCCAGATGCCTTACTAAAGCAAATTGTAATAAAGTGGAGGGGAGGGGCACCTGGGTCGCTCAGTCAGTTAAGCATCCAACTTCGGCTCAGGTCATGATCTCGCAGTTTGTGAGTTCAATCCCCGTGTCTGGTTCTGTGCTGACAGCTCAGAGCCTGGAGCCTGCTTTGGGTTCTGTGTCTCCCTCTCTCTCTGCCCCTTCCTCACACATACTCTGTCTTTTTTTCTCTAAAAAATAAATGAACATTAAAAAATTAAAAAAGAGGAAGGGAGAAAGCCTGAGCATAGAAGAGTAAAAGAACCAGGGTTCCATCAAGCTCTTCCTGGCGTCAGGAAATCCTGGGTGTGCCATTTCGATCTCAGGAACAGGATATACCCTATTTCAGAGTGTCTGACCTGTTCACAGGGTCTGCTCTCTGAGTGCTGAACCTTTTGGATCCACCCACCTGCCAGCCGAGTGTTCCTGGCAGCCATATGTCCTTGGACACAAGCCTTGTCCTTGGACACAAGGACACAAGCCTGTTCTTGGGCCTCAGAGGCCTGCATCAGGTGTGAACACTTAAACCAGGCTGGACCAATTAGGGCTTGGCTGAAAATGGCTGGTCTTTTGAAGAGAGGGAATATAAATACAGGTGCTGTGTGATGACCATCTTGCACGTACCGCAGACAAAGCAGAAGATGGGTTGGTGGGAAGAAGCAGAGGCAAGAACAGATGTGGCCCATGACAGAGACAGACAGGAAGTAGCTTCCTGCATTCTTGGCACTTTCTAGGCCAGTTCCTACCTCTCCCCAGGCCCAACCTGTCTGATTTCACTTTTGATTCCAAGGAAGCACCCAATTTCCTTCTAATACATTTCCTGGGTTTGTTTGAATGGGATTCTGTCATTTTTGACCAAAAGTGTTCTGACAGTCCCAGGTGAGGAGTCTTGACACACTAGACTTCTACTCTTCAGGGATCCTCCTCAAGGATCCCGGAGGAGCTGGAGAGAGAGGGAACCAGCCTTCTTACACCCAGTTGTGGTCGAGTGCCTCTTCCTGACACCAGGTGAAGTGAAACAGTTAAACTCCAAGGACATTTATCACAATAATTAAGCCCTATCAAAATTAAGCAGGCATCACTCTCCCTATGATAACTGAACCTTTCAATGTCAACCCCAAGGACTCATACACAGCTTCTGGGTGTAATTCATCTGTCGAGACTGTTCTGTATTAACCTACTAATCTATGTATGGCTAATGACTCAGGACTGCATATTGACCTTGACTTCACTTCAAGGTTTTCATCATCGCTGCCCTTGCAGATAAAAAGCAGGGATTGCAGGTGGGTGGCTTGTCATAACACTTTATTCCCCTTTACATCTTAAGTACATAAAACATTCTGTTTTATCTTTTTCCCAGTACCCCCCTGTCCTTCCCTGATCTTTCCCCCAATTCAGGAAAACCACAGTCCCTGGTGCCAGCTCTGCCAAGCCCCCCACTGTGACAGTGACAGGTTTCCCGTTCCTTCTTCTGTCACTGACTCCCCAAGACCCAGCCATTTCTAGTGGTACCATGTGCCCAACCACACATTGATGGGCAAATGAGCCTTCTCCTGGCTTCATGGGGTGGGGGCCCTCCCAGGGCTCTGACTCCCCAGTATTGTCAGATCTCAGCTGTGAATTGAGGGAAGACCTGAGGAAGCCAGGGGTGGAAAATGGAGTAGGAGAGGGAGAGTGCAGAGGATGTGCTGTTGTGTGTCACCTTCTCCCCATCACTTTTCCAGAGGAGTGACCAAGGGGGGCATATCCACTGCTGCCTGCAGCAAGAAGCCTTCCCCTTTTCCCGCTAGGTCCCAGAGGTGGCATAGACAGTCCCCAGCAGCTGGGTTTGCCAGGGTTGTAGATCAAGGCACCAGCACTGCTCATGCTGTGACCAGAGGCCCGAGGACCACCCTGGGCCTGGATTGTGTAACCTCAAAGCAAAGACTTTGCCTTTTATTGGAAGCCCCATGCAAATCCCAAGCCTCCAAAGCCATTTATTAAGTGCCTGTTTCTTCTTTGTCTACTTCGACGCTAGACCAAAGAGCTTACATTTTTAAATTTCACAGACTGATTTATACCCTGCCCATTTCCGAAACGGATGACAATAAAACCACAGGTACAGTATGGCCAGGAACATTTACTCAACAAAGGAGAGGAACAAAAGCAAGGAATTATGTCCAGCCTCAGCCTTTCAGGAGGGAAAAAAAAAATATCTAAGATTTCATTCTCTGGGTGTCTTTTAAACTTCCCCAAGATGTAAGGGTTACTTTCATTTATTTCTGGAAATCTCTTCCATCCCCCTCCAACAGAAAGGCAGCGCCACCCCCCTTGGTGGCCCCTCTCTGAGGGCCTGGTCCCACTTGGTGGGATTGTTCTGTTGCAGGCTGGCAGGCAATGGCCGGGGCCCAGGTGGGTTTTCTGTCCTGTCACTTGGCTGTCTTCCTGGTGGCAGGCGCAGAAAGACTGGGTAGGATTGTGTTTCTCAGCTGAGTCTCCAACGTTGCTGACAGGTCGTCCAGGCTGTGCCCTGGCCTGGTTTGCAGGGCACTCTCACCTCCCTGGTGGAAATAAAGGTGAAAAACCAGAGGGAGCGCCCCGCCCCCCACAGCAATTCACTTTGCTTGGCACCCAGGATGCCAAGATGAACACAGCAATCTGTGCCCTCGTGGGAGGCAGGCAAAGACCCAAATAGTGTCCGGAAATGAAAGGGGAAGGGGAAGGAGGTGGAAAGTGCTGAGTGTGGCCTTCTGATGGAGCCCACCCACCACCTGCAAAGCTCCTGCAGGAGCCCAGAGTGCGGGGACAGGGCCACTGTGCTGGCATCACCCACTCGGGCAGAGATGCTTCAGGGGCCCTGGTTCAGACTCCATTCCCTTGACTCTTCTGGAACCTTAAAGACAGGAGACACAGCACTTTCCTTTGTTTCTATCAGTAAAGCATCAGGAGATTTGCAATCACAAAAGGGGCCCAACTAACACCAGGCGACCGAATCCTCCTGTTTCGTGGCCATTGCTTGAAGGCACACGAGACACAATACAGGGTTTGAACTTTCATTCTGTTCTGCCTTCTGCTTCACGGGCTTAGTCCCTTCAGATCTCCTTGAGTCTCATTTTCCCCTGCTTATAAGATGGGGATAAACAACAGCCGCTGCTCAGGATCTTGGGAAATTAAATCAAATAAGAAATACATACAATAAGTCACATATATGTGTGTGTAAGCATTCATATCCATACACATGCACACACACATATATGCACACACACGTACACCCTGCACTATGCATAGCCTCCTGCAAAGCCTGGGGTGCCCCCGAGCTTGGCTCCTGGGCAGGGGTGTGACTCAGGTTCCTATAGGGCAACACCTGCCCTGGGGCCTGCTTCTCTCCTCGCTTCCCCCACCCCACCCCTGCCAGGCAACAGCTGAGGCCAACTGGGATGGGCCAAAGTTCCGGCAGCTGGCCCTGGACGGGAACTTGGAGGCCTGACCACGAGCAGGGTGCTCCCTGTGTGGGCCCCAGACCTGGAACGCCTGCTTGTGAAACCCTAGCCAGCTGACCTTTTGGGCAGGGTGTGAGGCGAAGCCTGACTGTGCCTCGGAGGCCAGGAATGGAGGTGGCGAGGAGCAGCGGGAAATGATGCCCTTCCCCCCACACACGGTGTGGCAACGTGCCCTTCACCTCTGGCCTTTTAAGCCGTCTTCCTCTTGACGAAGTTTTGGGGTGATGGTGGGGTTCGTGAGGTTCAGAGCTGATGGCCAGAGAAGAATTCTTGAAGACGTCTTTGGTGTAAAAAAGGTGATTTTTACTAAAGCACAGGGACAGGACCCGTGGGCAGGAAGAGTGGCACTGTAAGTGTGGGGGGACGACTGTTTTATGTTGTTGGGGGGCACAAACTCAAGAGGGAGTTTCCTAAGAGATCTTCACATGCCGAAGACACACCAGAGGCCTAGCTATTGTCAAGCTAAGGTTGTTTTTCCCTCTAGCAAAGCATTAGCATTAAGGTGGTAAGGAGTTCCTGGACTTTCGGCCATTGATGGGATTGGCTTTTTCTTGTAAACTGGTGGAGACTCTTATCTGTTTTTTGTCCTTTCCTGTTTTGGGGTAGCGGGAGTGTGTAAGGAGTATCATACATGACCCACCGGGGGTGGGGAAGGGGGAGGGTGCTATTAGCCTGCACTTTGCCCTCAGCTTGCCCTACGGCTCCCTCCTCACTTCCAGGCCCCATTCTTTCTTTCCTGCAGCATCTTCGGGGCGTTTTGTCATGGGGCAGTAATAACAATACAGTAGCCTTGACATTTACTGAGCTCCCGTTGTGTGCTGCTTCTCCCTCCTCAGGGTCACTGTCTCCAGGTCCCTCCTGTCTTGCTGCGGACGCCTTCTCCCAGGCTGGATCCTCTCACCTCACATCTATAGTCCAACATGGCGTAGCCCACCCAAGGGCTCACTGAGGGTCCCGTGGCTCTCTGGCCCCCACCTCACTCTCTCTCCTGCTTAGTACTTTCCACCACCTGACTTGCGACATATGCACATGGTTGCGTTTATTTATACGTGTCTAGAATCTAAGTGCCAAAGGGGTGGGCTAGGCCTGACATGGAGGGAATACTCAGAAAATAGGCATTGGATGAATGAATGGATGAGGAAACAGAGGCTCAGAGAGGGTGAGTAACTTGTCTAATGCCACAGACAGAGCTGGAAGGTTGTGGAAGGTGGGCTTAAATTCCGTTGTGTCTGAGTCCTGAACACTCCGGTGTCGAAGATGTCATCCCCACTTTTCTCTGCCATTCAGAGGCCCCCTTCCCCTGCCCCACACACCTCCACAGGGGAAGCTGTAGATGACACCCTCTCCCCTGCTCCCCTTCTCTGGTAGCATCACTCAAGGGCACCCCTGTAGGCTGAGGGGCTCCATCAGCCCAGCTGATGGCCTTTCCTAAGCAGACAAAAGCTGCTGAAGAAGAAAATGGCCACGTCACCCATAAGCAGGGAGGGCCGGAGCAGGAACACAAGAGAACCTCCTCCTGGTGAGTCCTTCCAAACCCCTGAACTCTGCGCATTGGCAGCCTTTTGAAGACAGGCAAGACAGCTATACGTGTCTTGGAGATTTGGAATCTATGTCATTCTGCCACCTTCTTTCCTCCTCTGGAAGACAAGCAGGATTTCTCCTAGGGTCTCGGAATGAGAGAGGGGACCATGGGGGGAAATGTTTTAGTAGGACCCACACCCTGCCTGCTGCTGTCATGAACATTTCATCCTGGAGCTGATATAATTTATGAGATGCAAATGGATTTAGCATTAAAAAAAAAACTTGGAAAAGGTACAAAGTGCACCTCACACCCTTGTGCTGAGGCGTGTTTAGGGCTTCATTAATCATCGCAGACAAAAGAGATTTAATCTGAGGCAAGCCGGTCTAGAGAGTCCCGCATCTCTCGCCCGAGCTGGGAGCAGCGGGCGCTGGCTGCAGGCCTGGCCTCCGGTGCAAGGCACTCGCGCTTAGCTCTGGTCTGAGTCACGCAGGAGATGAAATTACAGAGGTTCCTGCACATGATGAATCAGAAAGCAGGATCAAGCCAAATATTTGGACAAGCCTTGCCCCGCGTGGAGCAGGAGGGAGACTTCGCAGCCAGCAAGCAGCCTGCCAGAGATCATTTCTGACAAAGAGCCGCCGTGGGGCAGGCCGCTGCTTAGGAGGGAATGAGCTCTGATCCAGAAAAGCACCCTGCAGTCGGATCAGCGCTGAGGAAAGGGGCCCATGAGCATCCCAAGGGCCTCGAGCCGTGATTCACTCTCACACTCAGGAGAGGGGGCTCATCGGCGTGGCACCGTGCGGGGTTGGGGGCGTGGGAGGAGGGAGGAGATGGTACACTTTGAGTCACCCCATCCGCCTTCTCTCCCTGGGAGTCATCACGGTGGCAGGTAATGAGACCACGTGGCCCTCCCACCACTCCCGGGACACGGGCAGATATGGTGGCCACAAATGGGGAAGGAAGTGAGGCCCTGTGCCCCACGGCCAGGCGTTACCTCGGGGCTGACTTTCATGAGAGGCCTAATTGCTACCTTTTTGTAGCTTCAGAGCTAGGAGTTTTTCGAGGCTGTTCAGAATAATAAAACCAGTCATAACAATGCTACCCTAGGTTTGTCTGGAATCTTCTTTTTCTTTTCAGTTAACTTTTGAAAGAGCTCAAACGCTTGGGGGTTATTTTAAGCTACCTTCTCATCTTAGCAGGGAACCTCCCAGAAACGACGCTAGTTTGCTTGGGAGAGAACAAACAAATTCCGACACGTAAACAGTTGGTGTTGATGAATAGCAGGTGTAGCTCACACACGCAGTGGGCTGACTATGTGCTAGGCCCCAGCTCAATGCTTCCCATGAAAATGTCCTCCCTTGTGTGAATCCCTACAAGGTGAATGCTATTATTTTTGAGTTTTGTAGATGAAGAAATAGCCTTAGGGAGGTGATATAACTTACGCAGGACCATGTAGCTAGGAAGTCACACAGCCAAAATTTAAACCTGGGCCGTCAGATGCCCAGAGCTCTCAGCAGCTCTCCTAGCCTACCAACCCACGAGCAAAATGACCATGGAACAGGTACAAGCAACACCTATAGTTCGAGCCCTCAACCAAGTGATTAGACCTCAAAAAAACCAGACTTGAGGACCTCTTTTGGGAGCCTGGCCTGCCCTCAAGCTGAAGAAGGCTGAGGGGAGCTGGCTCCCTCAGGGGCCACACAGTCCTCACAGCATAACCAGAGTCTAGCCCACACGGGCCAGCCTGCTTCCTGGGAGAGACAAGACTCAGCAAAGATCTTCCTCCCCAGACGCCCTCGGAGACAGCAAAGATGCTGAGCTGACAGTGGGAGTAGAGAAAAGGCCTGCATTCTGGAGTCACGGAGCCCGAGTTCCGGCCCTCACTAGCTGTGAGACTGTTTCCATTACCCTTGCGGTGTAAAGCCTCCACCCTTGGAGGCAGAAGAAACCTTTTTCATTATGCTCACAGTTTCTCTGGGTTGAGAATTCAGTTCGGGATACAGAATGATCCACTTGCTTGGTAATATCTGGGGCCTCATCAGGACATGGGTGGACAGGACCTAACTAGTAACTAGATAAATAGCTGGGGGCTGGGATCATTTCGAGACGTTTTTGCTCACATGTCTTTGCTGAATAGCTGCTCACCTGTGTCACATAGCGGCTATGAGGCTCGGACCGCAGCTGTCACCAGAACACAGAAATGTGGCTTCCTCACGTGGCCTAGGCTTCCTGACAGCATGGTGGCCTCAGGGGAGTCAGAGCTCTTACATAAAAACTGCATTCATTTGTGGGGTGCCTGGGTGACTGAGTCAGTTGAGCATCTGACTTCAGCTCAGGTCATGATCTCACGGGCTGTGAGTTTGAGCCCCGCGTGGGGCTTTGTGCTGACAGCTGAGAGCCTGGAGCCTGCTTTGGATTCTGTGTCTTCCCATCTCTCTCTGCCCCTCCCCTGCTATTGCTCTGTCTCTCTCTCTCTCTCTCTCAAAAATAAATAAACATTAAAAAAATTAAAATAAAACTGTATTCGTTTTCAAGGACTGCCATACCAAAGTACCACAAACTGAGTGGCTTAGTGCAAAAAAAATGTATTGTCTCACAGCCCTGGAGGCTAGAAGTCCAAGGTCAAGGTGTCAGTAGGGCTCCTTCTGGAGAATAATGAGGGAATGATCTGCTCCAGGCCTGTCCTTGGCTTGTAGATGGCCTTCTCCCCTCCTGTCTTCAAATCATCTTCTCTTTATATACGTCTCTGGGTCTAAATTTCCCCCTTTTATAAGGACAGCAGTCAAACTGGATTAGGGTCCACTCTGCTGACTTCGTTCTAACTTGATTGTCTCTGAAAATACCCTATATAAATATCCTGAGGTCACGAGGGATAGCACTCCAACATATGAATCTGGGGGCGTGAGGGTAGACGTAATTCAACCCATAACAACTCAGGGCTCCAAAGGCAAATGTTCCCAAGGGAACCAGGCAGAAACACACATGGTCTTTTCTGAGTAGCCTTGGAAGTTGAACTTCACGCTACTGGTCACAAGCAAGGTCAGCTCAGATTTAAGGGGAGGGAACAGAGATGCCGCCACTTGGCTGAACAAAGGTCAAAGAATTTGTGGAGTTTTTTGTTTTTTTTTTTTTTTTTTGCAATAGGTATTATTTCTATTCCCTTTTATAGGCAGAGGGAAAAAATCTTAGAGCCATGAAGTATCTTTCTCAGGGCCAGTCACTGGATCTAGTGTTGGATGTCAGTGTGGATACATTTTAAAACTCCCCTAGTGTCCTTGCGCAAGTTACTCAACCTCTGTAAACCTTGATTGTCCCATCTACAAAATGGTGCTAATGATACCCAATTCATAGAGTTATTTCAAAGGTTGAATGAGGTAAGTTATGTAAAATGCCTGGCACAATTGTAGGCCCTCAGTCAATAGTAGTTTCTCTTCTTCCCTTCCTCCTGCTCCTCCTCCTTCTCTTCCTCCCCATTGATCTTAGTGGAGGAAGCATCATGACAAAAGCTGTGGGGGGGGTGGATAGAGGTAATGGAAAAGCAACCAGATCAGAAATCAAAATCCCTGGATCTGATTTTCAGCTGTGGATGTTTACAACTTCTAACTACTATTATGGGCTTATGATGCATCCAGCACAGAGCTGAGCATTTTCCTATTTGGTTCCATGTAAGTCTCATACCAGCTAGCAAGGGGCAGAACTCAAGACTTGAACCCCTGCTCCAAAGCACTGAGCCTCTATGCTACACCACTTCTGACCAACCATCTGTAAGCTTTTTCCAGCTATAAAAATATATAACCTAGAATAATGTAACAACCCAGGTAATAACATAATGATCCGCATTCTCATGTGGGCAAAGATTCAACTTCATTTATTTTTCTACACCTGAATCTATTTCCTGTCTTCAATACCTATTTCTCCCTGATGACAAGAATTGTAACCTAGTCATTTTTCATAAAAACCCAGTAGAGTTCAGTGATTTCTCAATTTAGGTTAAAGCTCGTTGCAATTTAGGGTTTTCTCCCTGGGATGATATCTCCGTTCCACAAGGGATTTATGGATCTTGTCCTGGATATGCCTGGTTTATGATGGTGGTAGAGACGATACTTGATTTTCCTAATTCCTGTTTCACTTCCCTTTTCCTGGGCACAAGAAGGACTGCATTTCCCAGCCTCCCTTGTAGTTAGGTTGGGGTCATGCGATTAGTTTTGGCTGAGGGGCTATGAGGGAGATAGCATATGTCATTTCTTTGCTAAGGTGATGCAAAACCCTCTATGTAACTTGCCAGTTCGCTCTTCCCCTGCTGAGGACACCCCAGAAGTCATAACTAAAATACAGCATGTTAGACCCCTGAGCTGTCACTTGGAAAGGAGCTACCCAGAAGGAGCTCCAATGGATCAGACTGAGATGAAAGAGAAGCAAACTTTTATGTACCAAGCTACTCTGGGTACTTGTTTGTGAGTACTAGAGTTTGTTGCTACAGACTAGCCTAGCCTCAATAGGAAAAGAGTCACCCTATGCCAGCCTCCACTGAGATACGCCCTGTTCAGTGTTAAGCCAACTTTGATTTCCACTGCTAACCAGCACTTCCTCATGGCAATGTCTATGCGATTGAACACGTCCCCATCTGGCCTCTGGTTTACATGGCTCGATCTGCCACTGATATCTGTGTCTTCTTGTCACTCCCCCAGCATCTTTGGGGCCACCAACTTCTACTGTCTGCTTACCACATCTCAGGGGTATGCAGGATTTTGGTTGCTCTCCCAGTCTCTGTGGGGCTACAGGAAACCCAACCCAGGCTCTCGCTCAAATGTCCCCACACCCATCTCTTCTCGACTGCTCTCCTGCCAGGAAACTGGTACAATACTTCCCCAAATTCATCTAGGGGGTTCTTTATCTTCCCCTGACCCTGAGCCATCTTGGTAGGACAGAGAGAATTGCAGGCTTCTCCCTTGTAGCTCTTCATGCTTGGCCTTGGGAACCTGAATGTGGTCCACATGGCAGGTGGTTTATTTGGCTTCTTCTGTCTTTTTCCCATTCTACTCTTTGAGGAATAAATTTTATGCTGCAATTTCTTTTTTTAAATGTTTATTTATTTTTGAGAGGCAGAGAGAGACAGAGTACAAGCAGGGGAGGGGCAGAGAGAGAGGGAGACACAGAATCAGAAGCAGGCTCCAGGCCCTGAGCTGTCAGCACAGAGCCCCACGCGGGGCCCAAACTCACAGACCATGAGATCATGACCTGAGCTGAAGTTGGACGCTCAACCGACTAAGCCACCCAGGTGCCCCTATGCTGCAATTTCTTAAACTTCTTTAGTTTCTCTGTGAAACTCAGCAAATCCCCCCCACCCCCTGACCAAAGGCTCACTCTTTGTAAGGGTCAGTTTTATGTGTTAACTTGACTGGGCCACAGGATGTCCTGACACTTGGCCAAACATTGTTCTGGGTGTGTCAATGAGGATGGTCTGAATGAAATTAGTATTTGAATCAGTAGACTGAGTAAAGCCGATTGCCTTCCCCAATGTAGGTGGGCCTCATCCAATCAGTTGAAGGCCTGGATATAGAACAAAAAGACTGAGAAAGAGGGAATCTTCCAGCCTGATTATTGAACTGGACCATTGGTCTTCTTCATTCTTTAAACTGGAACTTTCACCACTGGTTTTCCTGGTTCTCATGCCTTTAGACTCAGGCTAGAATTACACCATTGTCTATCTTGGGTCCCCAGCCTGCCAACTATAGATCTTGGGGCTTTTCAGCTTCCATAATCACGTGAGTCGATTCCTTATAAATCTTAATAGATGTATATGTATGTATATGTCTCCTACAGTTCTAGGAGAATGCTGGTTAATAAGCACTCTTGCATAGCAAGATACACAAGATTATTTTCTCTTTTATAAGTTTTAAAAGTTGATTTTGAAACTTCACAGCCAAGAATTCGATTCCTGGGTATTTGTACTCTATGGCACCTTCCCTTTCCCAGGGCAAGGAGACCCGTGGAAGAATCAGGGCAGTAAGAAAATGGTGGTGGTGAGGGGAGGTGGAAGGAAGACACTGATTTTTTTATCTCTAAACATGATTGTGCAGCGATAAAGAACATTTGCCTCATGCTGACATGCTTTACTCCACTTACAACTCACCAGAGCCTGACATGTAGAAACTAGCCATCTCTAACAAGTAAGGAAAGGGGCTTAGGAAGTTCAAGTGCCTTGTCTGGGATCAAGGGACAATGCCTGGGCCTGGGGAGGGTGGTCTTTCTTCAGGGTATATGTCAACACAGCTAGAAAAAGAAGCTTCCACAAGGAGAAAGTAAACTCAAATGCTTGGAGCCAGTGCAAGCTGGGGCAAGATCCAAGCGTGTACTGTGCCCGAGGAAACCTCAAGAATTCTCAAGGCTAGTGTGTTTATGGGCACCCATTGCACCATGAGTCAAAGAAAAAAAAGGAGGCTCCAAGAGCACAGATACTCTGTTCTGGTCAGTGCTGTATCCCTGGGACCTAGAACAGAGTCTGGCCAATATGAGTCTGGCGCTCAAATGATATTTGTCAAATGAGTGAATGAATGAAGTAAGAGAAATAGAATCTACTCTCAGGTTCCTTATCATTTGGCTGAGAAAACCAATTTCATGAAGAGGGAAAGTAGGAGAGCTAAACCAGGCAAAAGAAACTGTAAGCAAATATGGATACAATGAAGAGAAAAACTATCAGTACGTGGGTCAGACTGCCTGGAAATCATAAATGTCACACATCTGTGTCAGGGATGGCCTCTGTGTGATTGTATTGAAATCATGATGCCTCGGAGTTCCATTTTCTGTTAGTGGCTGACATGAGAACTCCTAAGGAGAGGTTCACTTTGTTGGGAAAAGCATGTTTTTAAGCAAAATAGAATAAAGAGTGATTCTAAGGAGTGTGCTCAAAGCTGAAATGACTGCTCCAGAAAGGGAGGAAGTGTTAGAAATTTTGAGGAGGAAACCCTCACAAGGCAAAGGCCAGTAGGGTCAGACCCTTCAAGGAGAGAGGTGGGGTGTGTCAGAGGTAGAAGAAACCTCACAGCAGGTAAAGGAGAAGGCACTCTAGAGAAGATGTTGGTCTTCTGAGGTTTTTTCAACTGAAAACAATGTGTATGTGCGATGCTTTTTACTGAGTGATGTGGACCCCTTCAAGGAGATTACAAAGTTGGGGCACCTGGTGGCTCAGTCAGTTGAACATCTGGCTTCAGCTCAGGTCATGATCTCACGGTTTGTGGGTTCGAGCCCTGTGTCAGGCTCTGTGCTGACAGCTCAGAGCCTGGAGCCTACTTTGGATTCTGTGTCTCCCTTTCTCTCTGACCCTCCCCTGCTCACACTGTCTCTCTCTTTCTCTCTCTCTCTCTCTCTCTCTCTCTCTCTCTGTCTGTCTGTCTCTCAAAAATAAATAAAACATTAAAAAAATTTTTTAAAAAAGGAGGTCACAAAGTGTCCGGAGAGGTTGGATTTCTTGTAGCAAGGGTGAAAGATGCAGGACTTCTAGTTCCTGGTCAAAGTGGAGCTAACACAGAGTCAAATGCACATGACTACACCTCCTTCACAAGATTGGTGTGAGGGTTAATAATGTATTCAGTACCTGCAACATTTGACTGCCAAGCACTTGCTCAATCTGGAGGTGGTCTGGACCACGGTGAGGTGGATTGGAGGGGGACTTAAACAGTTAGGTTCTAGAGGAACAGGAACTGAACATCAGTCCATTCTCTGTAGTGTGTAGCCCAGTCATGGCAAACTCATGGCATTGATGCTGCCATGCTCCAGGCTGTGCCCATGGCAGACATTACTAATGGATTGCAGCACTGTCTCTCATTGAGGCCAGACGCACAATGAGAATCCTTCTCAACATTGCACTCCATGTAGCCACTACCAATGGATTGTTGTCTTAGGAGAGTAAATCAATCTGCCTTCCTTGGCCTGAGCCAAGGCCACAAAAAGGCAGGCAAGGAGATGAGCTGAATGTGAATGGAGATATGATTGTGGGTTTTTTCTCCCATAAGATTTTTATTTTATTTTTTATTTTATTTTTATTTTAGAGAGAGAAAGTGTGTGTGCATCTGAGAGAGAGAGAGAGAGAGGGATTGAATCTCAAGCAGGCTCCATGCTCCCATGTGGAGCCTAACACAGGGCTTCATCTCTTGACCCTGGGATCATGACCTGAGCTGAAATCAAGAGTTGGAAGCTCGACTGACTGAGCCACCCAGGTGCCCTTTATTTGATTTTTTATTTTCTTTGAGAGAGAGAGGGAGAGAGAGAGAGAGAAAAAGTGGAGGGGGAGAGGGGCAGCAGGAAAGAAAGAGAGAGAGTCTCACATAAGATTTTTAAAAGCTTGAATTACTTGATGCCATTTTTCATTTGGGAAATTTCACATACCCAGATTCCTGGCTTCTCTTAAAAAACGCCAGTGTCTGACAACACTAAGGCGCTCTCCAGTATGGTAACAGCTGCCTGTGGTTCGCCCAGTTGAGCATGGCAAGACTCTGAAGATGGCCTGAGTTCAAGCCTCACCTCTGCCACTTCTTCACTGTGTGACTTTGGACAAGTCCCTTATCCTCACCGGGCTTTAGCTTTCTCATCTGTAAAATGGTAGACAACAGTACTGATCTCATGAGGTGGTTGTAAAGACTAAACTAATTAGAAGAGCGTCTGGCACACAGGAATCACTAAAGTAAGTTTAGCTATTATTGTTGAGTTTGTGAAGTTTCCATAAACACCCAAGGGCCTGTCTGAATGTGGCAACGTAAGACCTGCCTCACAGGTGAGGAATTAAGGTGCAGAAGGGCCTGACAGTGTCCCCAGGTATGGGAGGACTCAGGGTCCTTGCCGAATGAGGGTCTCTGGGGTCCACCCCAGGCCTAGGAAGTAGCTTTCTGTGAGTATCTACAGCACTCAGCACACTTGCGGTGTCCCTCTCTATCTGAGGCTCAGGAATAAGAAAGAAAATGCTTGTTATTTGGCTTTGCTCATCAAGGGTTGGCCTGGAGGGTGCTCCTATCTGGGAAGAGTGAAAAGATAAAGTTAATTGAAGTAGAAGTGTTGGCTGGAGCGCACATTCAAAGCTGCTGGGAGAGGGGCCAGGCTTCTCTTATGCGACACTTCAGTCATGCGGAGGTAAAAAACAGACCAAAAAAAAAAAAAAAGTGAAAACAAACAAACAAAGGAAAACCCACAGCACCAAGGCAAGCCTGAAAAGCAAACGCCATCCATGTCTTCCCCCCAGCTCAGTTGACAGCTTCCTGTAGCCTTCTGAGTGAGTGACAAAGGGGGATGCTCTTCTCTCTGATGCTCAGAGACCTCTGACCCTCGCTGCATCCCACAACCTCTAGGTGAACTTGCTGAAGGTCCTGGAGACTCAGAGTGTTCACGTTGGCCTCTGAGGCCACAAGGGAGATTGTTGGTCAGGACATGCCTGGATGGGGGCCCAAGCAGTATGTGGTGCGGTGAGCAGGCGGCCAGGATGGGGGACCTAAGGGTCATGCAAAGAAAGGGATGTTTTAGGGAAAGGAACAGATCTCTCCTCCCTGGGGGACAGAGCACAGACTGCTTTCAAATCGCATACCTTGTTTTCCTTTCTCCTTTGGAGAAGAAAGGCCAGCGGCTCTTGTTGAAATGCAGCCAAGTGGGTCCCTGAATGCACCCTGGGCCTCCCATTTTGCCAGCTTTGCCCGCCTGTGCTTCAGTAAGTTTTGCAGTTTTGCAGCAAGAGGTGGCAGGTTTAGATGCTGCAGTGCTGGAGGGGAGGGAAGGACACAGGAGATGGAGGGCCACCAAGTACCCAATCCCCGCTCCGCCTTCACAGAGCTTGTCTGCTGGAGGTGAGAGCCACAGACGTGAATCCTACATTCTCCAAGACCTCTGTCCCTAGAAGGAAGCCACCCTCCTCCACTCTGCTCCCTGGGCCAGGTTCCCCAGCCCGGCAGCGCGCATGCGGCGTCCCCAAGCACTGGCTGCAGGAGCGAACTGCTCTAAGGTCGCTTGGGCTCCTATGGACCCAGACTTTGTCCTCTTTCCTCTGCCTGTATGGATATCATTGCAGGAGGGACATGCAATATCCAAATATTTTTCCTGGAACTGGAGAGAGAGTTGGGGCGGTGGGGGGGGGGGGGGGAGGGACAGGGAAAGAGAGAGGGTGGGACTGGGGTTGGGGCATTTGCAGTGATCTGAGCAGTGGAGGAGATGAGGGACTTGCCTGCACGATGGGCACAGCTGTCAGCAGCGCAGGCGGCGTGTGCGTGTGGCATCCTGCCCAGGGGAGAAACCTGAAACACCTTTCTACGTGGAGCTCCTGCTCCTGCGTGTGGGCCCCACCCAGCCCGGAGCCAAACAGCCAGGGGAGCCAAGGGAAGCTAGCCTCAACCCCCTCCGGGGAGATGAAGGAATCTCTTGGGCCAGGGTATTTGTAGCAGGTATGAAACTTATAGAAAATAAAGTAACTTTCCTTCTTTTCTACAGTAGAACTCTGTTAAAGAGTTCCATTTCTACTCAGCAGTGAGAAGAAGATTCACCTCATCCCAAGCCTCAATGCTCTTACTTTCACTCTCTCTCTCCAGACTCTTCCTCCAGCCCAAGAAAATGGGATGCAATGCATTCCTGTGTGGCAGGAAGTTGCCCATCTGTAATATCCCGCTCCGTTTCCCCTTTACAGCTTAAAACCAAAACTCTCATAGAGTAGCCGAATTCACCGAGGTAGAAAGTAGAATAGTGCTTGCCAGGGAGTGGAGGGATGGGATGATGAAAAATTGTTAAATTGTTGCAAGGTTTCAATTCGGGAAAAAGATAAATTTCTGAAGATGGATGGTGGGAATAGTTGCCCAATGTGGTAAAATGTGCCGAAACATTAAGATGGTAAATTTTGTTATGTATATTCCCCCACAATAAAACAAAACTCCATGTTTTTAGTCTTTCTTGCTTTGTTTTCTTTATTTTTTTAAATTTTTTAAAAATGTATTTATTTTGAGAGACAGAGAGAGCAGAGGAGGGGCAGAGAAAAAGAGGGAGAGAAAGAATCCCAGGCAGGTCTGTGCTATCAGCACAGAGCCCAATGCAGGACTTGAACTCACAGACTGTGAGATCACGATCTGAGCCAAAACCAAGAGTCCAATGCCTAACTGACTGAGCCACTCAGGGGCCCCTTTCTGGCTTTGGTTCTTGATATGTCACCAAGTCCTGTGAAATTTAGAAGACTTTTTTTCTCTCAAGTACCTGGCTCTTAGAGTAGAAAAGTCTTACTCTTGTTTCTTAGAAGGGGCTTTCAAGAACATAGCCTTCATGTCAAGAACTGAACATTGTCTCTTTCCCTTTAAAAAAATTTTTTTTAAGTTTATTTATTTTTTGAGAGAGACCGAGACAGTGTGATTGGGGGAGGGGCAGAGAGACAGAGAGAGAGTGAGAATCCCAAGCAGGCTCCGTGTTGATAGCTCCGAGCCGGATGCAGGGCTTGAACTCACGAAAGTGTGAGATAGTGACCTGAACCGAGTTAGACGCTTCAAGAGTTAGAGTTAGACCAAGAGTTAGACGCTTCACAGACTGTGCCACCCAGGTTCCCCTGTCTCTTTTCGTTTCTAATCCAACTATAAATAACCCAATCTCCTCTTGTTAAACCAGGAAGGAGATCACTAACAAAAAAGTGGGTAAAAATTAGTTTTGCATGTTACCTCTTATTTTCATGAACTAAGTGTTAGACGTACTAGAGTTGGTCAAGAAATTTGAATTTAGTCTGTCTCTAAGACTGGTTAAGGGTCTTACTGTGGTCAGCAGACAGGATCCCTGAGCTTTAAGAAGGAAGAGAGAAGTAAGAGGTCTGGTGACCAAAGTGGCAGCTAATCTATTTACAGTAAAACCTTGGTTTGCAAGCATAATTCATTCCAGAAACATGCTTATAATCCAAAGCACTTGTATATCAAAGCAAATTTCAAGAAACATTGGCTCAGTTGTGATCATGTGACATTCCGCGTCACGTACTACTAATATTGCAAGACATCACTCGTTTATCAAGTTAAAATTTATTAGAAATGTTTGCTCATCTTGTGAAATGCTCACAGAACAAGTTACTCGCAATCCAAGGTTTTACTGTGTTTGGGAACTTACAGCACCTTGCCCTGCATTTCACTCAGCACCAAGAAGATACCATTTCGAAGTGGCCAACTCCTACAGTGTATTAGTTTGCTTTTGCTGCTGTAACAAATTACCACAAACCTCGGGGCTTAAAAGAACACAGATTTATTATCTCACAGTTCTGGAGATCCGAAGTCTGAAATGGGTCTCACTGGGCTAAAATCAAGGTGTCGGCAGGGTGGTGTTCCTAATGGAAGGTCCAGGAGAGAATCTGTTTCTTTGGCTTTTGCAGCTCGTAAAGGCTGCCCACACTCTTTGCCTCCTGGCCGCTTTCCAGCAATCACTTCTGCTTCTGTCATCATATCATCCTCTCTGACTTCCTGCCTCCCTCTTATAAGGACACTTGTGATGACAATGGCCCACTTGGGTTACCAAGGATACTTTCCTCATCTTAGAATGCTTAACTTAATCATACCTGCAACCTCCCTTTTGCCATGTAAGGTAACATATTTATAAGTTCGATGATTAGGGAATGGATGTCTTTGCGGGGCCGTTATCTGACTGCCATGTATAGTTTCTGTTGAAAAGTCAGCCTAGGGGCGTCTGGGTGACTCAGTCGGTTAAGTATCTGACTTTGGCTCAGGTCATGATCTCATCGTTCGTGAGTTCAAGCCCCATGTCAGGATCTGTGTTGATAGCTCAGAGCCTGGAGGCTGCTTCAGAGTCTGTGTCTCCCTCTCTCTCTGTCCCTCCTCCTCCTTTCTCTCTCTCTCTCTCTCTCTCTCTCTCTTTCAAAAATAAATAAGCATTAAAAAAATCTTTAAAAAAAAAAAAGAAAAGTCAGCCTACATCATCCTTGGAAACTCCGCTGGTACCGCCATTATGGCTACAGCATTTGTTAGGGGCCTCATAGATGTCTGTGGGTGAGGCTGTGCTCCCCACTATCTCAGAGAACATAAAGCAGACCCACCCCTCCCTCTGCCTGCCCTGAGGTACAAGGGAATCTGGGAAGCAGATTTTTTTTAAATTCAAGAATGGACACTAGAAATGAGGGGGGGATTTTGATAATAATGTTGTTGCCACATCAGATTGTTCGCTTTTCCTGAGCAATTGCAATAAGCTGAGATTGTGCTGGACCTGGGTGGACAGCATCGCCGGCCCAGGTGTGTCTCACCTGCAGGTGAAGGTGCCCCAAGTCCTCAGGCGGAGAGCTGCCCCGCCTCCCTGAGGACCACTTTGCACGCCACTGAGAATTGCCTACACTCGTTCACTCAGTCTGCGCCTGGCCCTGTGGGGCCACCACTGTGCCATGGCATTATTCCCCTGTGGCCTCTCCCTCTCCCACCTCAGGACTGTGAGGTTGTGTGTTCATGGCGCTGATAAGGCCTTACCTCCCAAGGCTGATTTTTGGGGAATCCATCCACAGGTCAGTGGCTGAGCCATTAGCTTTACCCACTGGCCTCCTTCACCACCTCCAGGAAGTCCAGCTTCTTCTCGGGAGGGGGCCTCGCTGCTGCCATCAGCTGATGCGACCAGCCGAGGTGTGGGATGCCCCTCATCAAGGACCCAGTAACCTTGGATGAACAACAGAAAGGTTAGGAACTCTAAGACAAACTGTACCCCAGCAAGGATGAGCCTGGCCCAAAACTCAGCAGATGGACCAAGGATGCTATTCATTCCCTAAAGGGGGCCCCACTACCATCTACAGCAAGGATGGTGAGCACCCGGCTTCCGGCCCTAGTCAGATCCAGCCTCACCAAGGCCACCAGCAGAGGTGGGTGATGAGGGCGGGGCTTAGCTTTATGGACATCCAGTTTGGCTAGTTAGGAAGGTGAAAAACACTCAGATGCTGAATTGGTAGCTATTTGAAGAGTGTGAGCCTCATAATTCCTACGATAAAGTGGGCAGGGGCTCAGAGCCATTGAGATCTGGACACTGACGTCAGACATCGTTGTCCCTCGGGGCTGGTGACATGGCGCGCACTGATCCTGTGGAAAGGCCCGCTCCCCCGGGAACCGTTTACACACTGGAACCTCCCACACAGACCCACAGGCTAGAGGGGGAGAGAGCCCAGCTGCCAAGTTGTGCTTCTGGCAAAGGGAGGCAGAGGGGAATCTGCACTTTTAACAAAGTGACTGAGCCCCAACACTAGGCTTGCTGCACAGAGGGTCGGTGCAGCCTTTCCTCGGGGGTGGGGGTGGCGGGTGAGGGTGGCTGCTGGCCGGACTTGAGACACAAGGAAGCAACCCAAAAGAGGCCGGTCCGATCCTTCAAAACAAGGAGGTGTTCACATTTGTAACCGAGATGAGAAAGAGTGCTGCATTATTTATGAAGCGGCTGAGCCCGGAGTCGACAAGGAAGGAGGAGGCCTTTAGAGGAGAAAGTGGTTTCAAAGGCATCCGTATTTTGCTGAAAAAAAAACATACGCAAACTATGATTTAGGTTGTGCTGAGGTTTTGAACCGGAGATGACTCTAGTGCAGTTGGAGACCACGGATGGGAGCCGAGAGTGTGGGCAGGGCTGGCAGAGGGACAGAGTGGTAGTGGGGGGTGATGCTTCAGGCTCCCTATGAGGAGGGGCAGGCTGGGGGGGGGGGGCTTGCAGCTTCTACAGGAGTACGTGTGTGAGTGCGTTCGTAGTACCCTTGAAATGGACCAACGGACAGAGGGTGGGAAGGTGCACTCCCAAAGACTCAGCCACTTCTGGGACTTCTGTGTTAATTCTGTTTGCCTGGCTAATGTGTTACAAGAGTTTGGGCCAGAACTCTGAGGAAGGAGTCTTTTTAATATTCTGTTTTTCTTTTAACATTAAAAAAAATTTATTTTAGTTTATTTTTTGAGAGGGAGAGAGAGCAGGGAGGGGTGGAGAGAAGGAGAGGGTGAGAGAGAATCCCAAGCAGGCTCTGTGCTGTCAGCATAGAGCCTGAACATGGGGCTCAGTCTCGCAAACTGTGAGATCATGACCAGAGCCAAACTCAAGAGTCGGACACAACCAACTGAGCCACCTGGGCGCCCCTCTTTTTTCTTTTTTAATTTTTTTAAATGTTTGTTTATTTTTGAGAGAGAGAGTGAGTGGGCAAGGTATAGAGACAGAGGGAGACACAGAATCCAAAGCAGGCTCCAGGCTCCAAGGGGTCAGCACAGAGCTGGATGCGGGGCTCGAACTCACAACCCGCGAGATCATGACCTTAGCCAAAGTCAGACGCCCAACCAACTGAGCCACCCAGGCGTGCCCCCCTTTTTTTAAAATTAAAGTATAAGATATTCAGTCTAATGAGGTTTGAACAACTGCCGCCAAAACCAAGATAGAGAACATATGCATCATCTAGAATGTTCCCACATGCCCCTGACTGCTTTTTGATTTGTATCAACATAGATCAATCTTGCCTGTTCTAGAGACTCATATAAAAGTAATTGTACAGTATGTACTCTTTTGTGTCTGGCTTTTTTCACTCAGCAAAATGTTTTCTGAGATTCATCCATGTTGTAGGTTTAACACTAAATGGTTCTTTTTATTGCTGAGTATTATTCCATTAAAGGGCTAGACCTCATTATTTTTATCTTGATGTTCAGTTGATGGGCATTTGGGTGGTTTCCAGTTTCTGATTCTTATTAAGACAATTGCTATAAACATTTGTGTACAAGTCTCTGTGTCGACCTATGTTTTCATTTCTTTTGAGTTAATACCTAAGAGTGGAATTTCTGGGTCATGTGCAGATACATGCTCCCCACTATAAGGGACTGCTAACCAGTTCTTCATCCACTGGGTTATGAGTTCCAGTTGCCCCCCACATCCCAGCGTTCGTTGTATTTTATTTTAGCCATTCTAGTAAATGTGAAATGGCATCTCAATGTGGTTTTAATTTGCATTTCCCTAATGACTAATGATGCTGAGCACTTTTTCATGTGCTTATTGACCAGTCATGCGTCTTCTTCATGAGATGCCTGTTGAACTCCTTTGTCCACTTAGAAAATTGAGCCATTCATCTTTTTGGTGTTGTTGATTTGTAGGTATTCTTTATATATTCTAGACCCTCCAAAAGGCGGAAACACTAAGTTCTACTTAACCAAACTCAAACTGCCTCATGAGGTTCTGATTTCTAGTGAAAGCAGAGAATGAAACAAATGAAAAATAAAACAACTAATCTTAATTGCTTGAAGGTAAATTCTCTCCCATTTGAAGACTTCATCTCTTTTGTAGAATTACTCCGCGACTCAGGATTTAATGTAGCTGAACAAAGTTTAACATCCCTTTTAGATCTCTATCCTCTCAAAAGTCTTCCTGTCCCCACAAACGATGATCAGGAAGTGGCTTACACTTTTCACGGCCACAACATAGACATACCTGGTCTGTTCTCTGTCCTCCAGTTTCAACTTGGATTGTATGGGAGGAACTTGGGGTCAGTCCTGGGACTCTGAAGGGCAGCTCCAAACTGGACTCATGCTACTATTGACCACGATCCTGCCTTGGCCTTCAACTGCAGAGTTTTGTTTCCCACCAGGTTACCA
Source organism: Cryptoprocta ferox (assembly GCA_028646485.1). Classification (NCBI taxonomy): domain Eukaryota; kingdom Metazoa; phylum Chordata; class Mammalia; order Carnivora; family Eupleridae; genus Cryptoprocta; species Cryptoprocta ferox. The sequence continues at coordinate 120,365,602 of CM053560.1, read as the reverse complement.
CCTCTTCCTGTCCTCCCACCCTCTTAGCACTACTGCCCCCTATTCCTAATCTCCACAGAAAGTTCTGGATGACATGCAAACCTCACACTGCATCCAGGGAATCTGGTCTGTGGAATCTCAGGTTCCTTCCCTAACTTTGCCTCGCTAGCACTTCTCTTCTGAAAGCACCCCATGTGGGTGTAGGTCACCCGCAAGGCACGCTGCCTGGAATTCTATACTACAAATGGAGCACAAGCTTTTGGAGCCTTCCTCAGACCATCTGACATAATCATAATCTCACCCTGAACCCTAAGAATAGTGTCTTAATCTAATTTTATTGACTAAAACTGTCTCCAATCTCTGCCCCACCACATCCTCACCCAGAAAGGACCATTCCCTTACCTGTGAGATTGGGAACTTTTCTTACGTCATATTGCCCATCCTTCCCTCCTCTATGATATGTCGTAAAAATTCCATGTTCGTCGTCCAAGATTGCTATATTTAAAAGAAATCTAGGGGCACCTGGGTGGCTTGGTTGGTTGAGTGTCTGACTCTTGACTTCGGCTCAGGTCATGATCCCAGGGTAGTGATACCAAGCCCTGAGTCAGGCACCATGCTGGACATGGAGCATGCTTGGGATTCTTTCCCCTTCTCCCTCTGCCTTTCTTCTCTGCTTGTGTGCTCTCTCTCTCTAAAATAAAAAAAAAAAATAGCAAAAGAACTAAAAGAAATCTATTTGTATTTAGGAAAACCTTTCCTCTCTCGATGGCCTGATTTTGCAGTTGAAAACTTGGCTTTCAATCCTATTGTTTCTGAGTTTGTTTGGCTGTCTGAAGCTGGATGTTCGTTCTTCATTCCAGCCACTCCTCTCTCTTTCATTCCACCTACTACTCGTGAAAGCAATGGAAACTGTGGCTAAATAAGGAAAAATCATGAAGAGGAAGTGAAAAAAGAAAGCACATTAATATAATTCAAGGTATTGATTTTTACACACTTATTTCAGTGGCAATTAGGAAGTACTTACTCCCTCCTTCAAAAAAAAATCATGTGTTTGTGTATTTAGCTCCAACTGTCCTTTCCACTCTGGGTCCTCCTACCTGGGATATGCTTCTAGATATTGCAAGGCCTTAGGTCCTCAAATTCCCTTCCCTTTTTTTTTTTAAGTTTATTCATTTATTTTAAGACAGAGAGAGAGAGAGAGAGAGAGAGAGAGAGAGAGCATGAGTGGGGGAGTGGTAGAGAGAGAGAATCTCAAGCAGGCTCCACACCTGCATTGCAGAGCCTCATGAGGGGCTCACACTCACTAACCATGAGATCACGACCTGAGCTGAAATCAAGAGTCAGACTCTTAACTGACTAAGCCACCCTGCCCCCCACACACACTTTTTTTTAAGTTTATTTATTTTTGAGAGAGAAAGAGAATGTGAGCGGAGGAGGGACAGAGAGAGAGGGAGGGACAGAGAGAGAGGGAGAGACAGAGAATCCTAAACAGGATCTGCACTGTCAGTGCAGAGCCCAATATGGGGCTAGAACTCACGAACCGTGAGATCATGACTCGAGCCAAAATCAAGAGTCAGATGCTTAACCAACTGAGACATGCAGGTGCCCCCTCAAATTCCTTTCTTGACTCCTGTTGGTCTGTTAACTCTGTACCCAGCTTTGTTCCATGTCTTGCAAGGATTTTCTCTAGTATCCTGCTCCATGGGATCTAGCCACTCCTGAGCAACAAAGCAGCAGGCCACAAACACTAAGGGAACACATCATGGAGAAATCCCCAAACAGATTTCTTGATACTGCAGGTGAGCCTAACTGGGAGCACTGTGACAGCCAGCCCCTGAGACGGCCAGCAGTGGCCCACACCTCCGAGGGTCTGGCTTTTGTACCCTTCCCACAATGATCAAGGCTGGTCGATGTGACTGATGGAATAAGGCACAGTGATGGTATGTCATTTCTGAGGCTAGGTTAGAAAAACATTGTGGTTTCTGCTCATCTCTCTTGGGTCACTCTGTCTGGGGGAAGCCAGATGCCACGTTGTGAGGACACTAAAGTAGCCTTGTGGAAAAGTCTACATGGCAAGGAACTGGGGCCTGCTTTCAAAAGCCACATGAGTGAGCCATTTTGAAAGCAAGCCCAGAATCGCAGTGGCAGGCAATGTGATAGACAGGGCTTATCCCTCCAGCTCCAGCAGCTCATAGAAGACAAAGCAGAAGCCTAGAGAGGCTGGATAACCCATCAACATCACAACATCTGGTCAGTGCCTAAGCCATACCTTGACTCAGTCCCATTTTATTTTATTTTTTATTTTAATGTTTCAAGAGAGAGCATGCAAGCAGGGGAGGGGCAGAGAGAGAGGGAGAGAGAGAACCCCAAGCCGGTTCTGCACCACCAGAGCAGAGCCCGACGTGGGGTTTGATCCCACAACCCGTGAGATCATGACCTGAGCCCAAATCAAGAGTTGGACACTCAACCAACTGAGCCACCTAGGCGCCCCGATCAGAGGAGATGTTTCTAGAGCAATGTGAGGCTGAAGGGCACAGAGGAGGGGACCTGCAATGGAAACTGGGGCTCCGGGGCTAGCCTGATAACCCAAGGATGCTGATCTTGTAAAAAAAAAAAAAAAAAAAAAACTTCCTCAGCGGGCTCTCCACAACCTCTGAGTCTGAACTTCCAAAAGCAGGGGCTGACGTGGTGAAGGTGGATGGAAACATATCGATTCCCTTGGTTTTGTTTCACCTCGTTTTCATTCACTGAAGCATTTTCTTCCCAGGAAAGCCGAGAATTTCCCAGAATAAGGGTCCTGACCCTTCTAGATGATCTGTCTGGAGGCATTACTTTTCAAAGCCAATTTGCAGTCATATGCATCTTGCCAACAAGTTCAGAAATGTGACCACATCAAGCTCAGAAAGCCTGGAATTCTTAAAGAGAAAGACAAAGCCGAGTTGGAGGAAGGATGGGTCTCTATCCCCAAACCCCACCCTCATCCAGAGCCTAACACACATCAAAGTGAAGGTATCCACAGGAGGTAAAAGAGCATAAATTTTGCAGACCTATGAGGCAAATAACTTACTTTTTTCCCCCTATGGTCAAACTTAACTTAGCTCCCACACCTTTGTTTATTATGTTCAGTTACCACAAGATTTTTTTCAGTGCCCTTTGGGTAAAAACTGAATCTATTAGGGATTTCGTCCCCATTCTTCTTTCCCTTCCTTCTCTCCAGGTGTTAAGATTGAGGAGGATGCATTATTAATTGGGAGGCACCATGTGGCTGTGACCAAGATGTCTGATGTTCACTGGCCCCAGGACATTGACATCTACTGTACTACACCTGCATCTGTGGCCTCTCCAATCTCCAGTTGCCAGATCCAAGCTGGTCCTTCTGTATCCTCTTTATCCCACCATGAAAGCTTCCCAGATTGCTCTCAGGCACACCTACATGCCCTCCATGGCACAGAAACATTGGCTGCCCCACCATTGGTGCTGGGGGCTCTGGGAAGCCAATCTGTGGCCTGTCTGCTGAGGTTCCTCCATGCTGTGGCTGCTCCTGCTCTGGTGTCATGAGCACACGGGTTTCTTCAGAAGAGAAACTTCCCCTCTCTGCCTCCCCCACCCACCAACCATCCTTCAATTTATTTGTTGAAGAAACCAAAGCACTGGCTTTTAAAGAGTGCTATCTCTGTGTGTGTTTTTTTTTTTTTTAATCTGTTAAAGGGCACCTGGGTGGCTCAGTCGGTTGAGCATCCATCTTCGGCTCAAGTCATCAGTTCGAGCCCCACATCAGGCTCTCTGCTGCCAATGCAGAGCCTGCTTCAGATCCTCTGGCCCCCTCTCTCTCAGCCCCTCCCCTGCTTGTCATCCCTCTCTCAAAAATAAATAAATAAATAAATAAATAAGCATTAAAAATTAAAAATTCACTAGGAAATTCAAATTGTGTAGGGGATACAGGCCAACAAGGAAAGTAAGGATAAATAGGAAAAAAAGGATAGAGAAAGGCAATCCCAGGGATAGGGGTTGTGATGTGTTCTAAGGCAGAGAGAAACAGATGCTCTTTACGACAAAGTTCTTAGTAGCACGCACCAAAATTATAAGGAAAAGAGTCTGTTAAAAGAATATACAATGGCTCCCAGAATCATGGAGAGAGCCAGAGAAAAAGTTCAGTGCTGATCCTTGAAGTCAATGACTCAAGCCACCCACAGAACAGGGCTGGCGGGGAAGCCCTGTCACTGCTGCCGAGCATCACCCGTCGTCTGTCCCAGGAGTTGTGCTTGGCTGCTACCGCTCCTGTGGCCGCCGCTGGCTCTTGCTTCCTGAGTCACTGTGCTGGTGCATTTGTCTGGTAGTGGTGAGGCCCCTGCTTTGAGCCCCAGTTGCAAGGCAGGCTGGGAAAGGAAGTATCTGACCATCATAGTACGTATGGGCAAGGTAGTTTTTTTGCTCCTCACAGGCTCATAAAACTGGCGATTCTCCAAAGAAAGGTAGTAGGAAAGCGAAACAAAGGACCTCTTCTCACAGGAGAAACAACACAAGAAGAGGGCCGAAAAGGTTCTCCGGTAATCTCAGGTATGGCATCCAAGGTTGGGAGCCAGTCAGCAGGTGGGAGGCTGAGGGCACAAAGATTTGGCCTCAGGAAAAGGTGGGGGGTTAGGCTTAGGCCTGACAAAGGTCAAGGGCCCAAGGGGAGCGGTATGAGAGATGAGAACCACAATGGAAGACCTCACCCGCTGAAGAGCCCCTCCTCTGGGGACTATTTAAGGCTGGAAGACACAACTAACCTGAAGGAAATGCCATTGTGCCCAAGAGTGCTTGACTGGCCAAGAGTAAAGATATTTAATAATAGGCTGCACAGTCTTCGGGGTGAAACCAGGTTCTGCTGAAATTAGGGCAGGGCAAGTGGGGTGAGGCAAAGACCTCAACTTTTGGATGTCAGTATCAGAGACCACTTCTCATCCACCCATGAGAAGACAGAGAAGGGGCAAGAGCTCCAAGGCTGAGTGACGGTAATGGCTCCAGGTGGGGACACAAGGCAGCTCCCTTTTATTCCACATGGTGACCTTTTGCCTGTGGCCTCTTGTCCACAAGGATGGTATTTCCACCAAAAGTTCACCTCCCCCAGGAAACAATCACTACTGTTTTGCAGCCTGTCGGGAAGGTCAGAGTGCAAGCCCTCAGGAGACAAAGAAGAAACGTTGCAAGAAGAGAAAGAAACTTTTCAGGGCACTGCTCTGGCCGTTCCTCTCCCATGGGAGGACACCATCGCCGGCGGAGGTGGCTCCTGTCCCTTTGTCCAGCTCTTATAATCACCGTGTGCCGGGGATTGCCTTCCTTGCTGATGCCGCTGGCTTCCTTTGGTTAGAAACAAAACAACCACATCAATTCAGGTTGCTGTTAGGAGCTTTTAAAAGAGATGTCGGTTGCACTTAATACACAGTTGGGGCCAAAGTAAAAGCTGGGTAAGTGCCCGGGCTATTCAGCTGGAAATTACATCCTGCTCAGGAACATAAATGTCACGCTCCCCAGGCCCCAACCCAGGCAAACTGCCTCACAGCGCCGGTTCCCCAGGACTCCAAATTTTCTGACCAATGGCCCTGTGCTTGCCTTCAGATACAACCTGTCTCAGTTAGGAAGGCCAAGCCAACAGGAAACACAGAAGCACTATCATTGACCTAATCTTTTTGTTTGTGAAACCAATCCAAATGGAAATGCCTCACTTCAGAAACCCTATAAAGGACCTGCTCTGTGAATTCTTTCAAAGGTCATCTTAATAATTCAAACCACTGGCATGACCAGGAAAAAATGCTAATCTAATATGGCCAAAAACACCCACAGGCAGGTGTTTATAGCTCATGAAAGTTAAGACTCACATGTCTTTGGAGCCTTCATTCCAGAGATGGTGGGATGTTTACGGGTTTGTCTTTCCATGGGCATCATAAAGCTGTGACTTTTACTGGATGCCATCACTCGATGGCAAACTGAGTAAGTGAAATCATACACAATGCAAGAGAGATTTGAGACAAATTGGGAAGATGTTGAACTTTGGTTACACAAATAAATCAAAGCCAGAAATGCAACAATTTGAGAAACTAATCCAGCGTAAGGATGAGTAAGGATGGCCATATCTTCCAAGGATAAAGGAATCCCACCAAGCTTTATAGATCTTTGCTGGGAGATTGGGAGGAACTGCACGGAGACAGTGTTTTGATAGTCACCATTTCCATGAGGCAATAAAATGGTCAGACTCACTGGGTCTGAATGGAAACTCCAATTCTGAACCTTTCTTCATAGTTGGCCTTGGGGGTAACCACTTGGGGTGGTTCTAAGTGTCCTTACTGCACCAACAAAAGGGAGAAACCTGCAGACCTCTCAGCCTAGAGATGATATAGAATCTATTTGTGAGGGTGTTTGGCACATCCCGGTGTCCCCAGGGCAAATTACCCATGTAGAGCCATTTGTGGCCTGGACACTGGCTCCTCCAGGCTGTGGCCCGAGTGGATCAAGTTCTGGTGGAAAGCTCTGTGTCACTCAAGGGCTGTTCAGAGGTGGATGCTCTGAGCAGAAAACCAGTCTCTGGTGAGCGACCCTTACACAGCTTCCAGGAGCCTCCAGGACCCATCATGCCCATGTCTCTTGCTTCCATGAGTCCTGAGTGTTAGTCCTCTTAACATAGTATTTATTCCCGGCCCTCCTGGAGCGCGTCCCTGGAGGCCTGGCCCCAGAATGAGTCAGATTATACGACACCAAGCTCTTTTGTTCAGAAGTGATACAGGACAGGGAGTTCCCATGGAATTAGCTCAAAATTAATTTAGCCACAATGGCTTATTATTAGATTTAATTATAAATGAAACGATTCGCCAGGGACTTTTACTTTGTAAACAAGCACCTCGGAGTCAGAAGGGAGTTTGTATGTAGGGTTTTTTGTTTGTTTGTTTTTTGTTTTTTTCTCCCCTATTCTCTAGTCTCTTCACAGATTTGCACAGAATTGTGGCTGAGCAGAAAAATTGATTTGGATATGGCTTTGGATGAGAGGATGCTGCTGCCAACCACCCTCTTAGGCACCTCTGCTTTTGATAAGAGGGATCTGCTCCCACACAGTCTGCTAGGCCCAGGAAGGTGCTCTCTGCTGCAGTTAATACCTTGTTCAAACATCACCCTGACTTCCTTCCAGAATCCCCAGTGCTTCTGCAGAAATATTGACCCTGCTGAAATTAAAGGGTCCAAAGAACAAGGTCTAGGCAGTCCAGACTATAGTTTCCTCCAGAACTCCTGTTGTCAGGTTTCTTAGAACATGGTGCTATGCTCTACCATTGGTGGAACATAAAATAATTGCAGACATATATTTCTTTTTTTTATTAAAAAATATTTAATGTTTATTTATGTCTGAGAGAGACAGAGCATGAGTGGGGGAGGGGCAGAGAGAGAGGGAGACATAGAATCTGAAGCAGGCTCCAAGTTCCGAGCCATCAGCACAGACCCCGACGCAGGGCTCAAACTCATGAGACCATGAGATTATGACCTGAGTCGAAGTCGGATGTTCAACCAACTGAGCCACCCAGGCGCCCCTGCAGACATATATTTCTTACCTTAACAGTTATGTGTTCATTTTAAGGCATATTAAAGCAAAATTTACTCCTTAAAGCTGTGATTTCATGGTAATACACATATATTGAAGTTAAAATGTAGGTCAGTTTAAATCTTTTTTTTTTTTTTTGAGAGAGGGAGCGCATAAGCATGAGCAGGGGAGGGGCAGAGGGAGAATCTTAAACAGGTTTCACACCCAGCATGGAACCCCAGAGCGGCCTGATCTTACATGAGATCGTGACTTGAGCCAAAATCAAGAGTCGGACACTTAACCAACTGAGCCATCCAGGCACCCCCAGGCTAAGTCAGTTTAAAGAAAAGTATTAGCTCAATAATAATAATAATAAAGACGGCACGTGACAAAAACCATGACGAAAGTCTGCTAAACAATGTCTTGGAGCCCAGCTTTTCAGAACGTGGTCATCAGACATCACGGGCATCGCCTAGAAGCTTGTTAGAACTGCAGCATTTCAGGCCCCACCCCAGACTTACTCAATCAGAACCTGAATTTTTAACCAGGTCCTTGGGGGATGAGAATGCAAATCAGAGTTTGAGAAGCAGAGACTAAGAAAACCCCGGGGCAGTGTTCCATGGTGTAGCTATTACTTGATGGATCAAATACGTCTAACTCTGGCAAAATTGGGCGTACTTCTGCCCGGCAGAATTCTTTTGAATTCTTTTAAACATTTATACCCGGTTCTTCACAATCATGGCAAGATGTCTGTGTTCCCTGTACAGGGCCCAGGGCCTCCCCATTAACTTCCTTTCCCCTGCACAGAATTGTGAGCCCCACTGGCCCCAGAAACAGAGCCCAAGGTGGTCTCACCTGCAAGGGGGCAAAGAGGCCCCTGGCAGAGGACAGCCTGGGATGGCCCAGGACGGGCTGAACCTATGGTGAATGCCTCAGGGACCTAAAGAGAGGCTGCCAGCTGCAGGGGCCAGAAGATAAGAGTGTTAATTTAGCCTGGCTGGCATCCAAAAAGCTGAGCAAAGCTAGGCCTCCAAGCTAAGGGTATAAATAAATAAATAAATAAAATAAAAATAAGTTGGCAGATGTTTACGCTTCCCTTTGTAACACTAGCTGCTCGCATTCAGCACATCCTATGTGCCAGGCACCGCGCCAGAAACTTTATAATGTCATTCTCTGTCCCTCACTAAAACCCCTGCAGGTCAGCTTCATCAGGACCATTGCACAGTGAAGTCGATGTGGCCCTGGAGGTGTTTTGCCTGTGGTTACCCAGCCCTTCACTCCCTACCCCGCCCCCTCTGCCGATGATTTCTGCTGAGAGCCAGCTCTGGGCAGGAAATGGAAACAGGCTGGTCATTTTTTCAAGGCATAACCAGTTTTCCCTAGCGGATTCTGGATTGAAAGAACTCTCGGTTATCCTAATAAGGTTTCAGAACAGAAAGGAGTGTCTTTATCATGCTCAGCTTTGCCAACACCATCTCATCAATCCTCTCTGAGCTTTGACGCAGGCATGAATGACTGTTAGCCATGCAGTAAACTTGCAAGCACCTTGAAAGAGAGTCCAAGCAAGTTGCCAAGATGCTAGTCTTCCGGTAGGTGCATCTGTGATGAATAGCCAGAGAGGCAGCACCTTGCCGGGATGCCAGAAGGATGATATGCAGCCGCTATGGGGAAAGTGCACACAGTGTGCCTGACACACAGTAGGCACTCAGTACCTGGATGGCTCCTCCCCGGCTCCCTCGGAATGTGGCTGACCACTTTATGTCCCACCCTCCATTCATCCCACCGAGAACCAGAGAGATCAAGTCAGCCTCCGTACAAAGGGGAATGGATTCTGAGGCTGGTGAGACCGTTGGAGACTCTCCCTCTTAAAAGGCTGTTTCTCAAATACTTTTTAATCCATGCCCCATTTTGATGCAAACATTGTATGTTATTCAATAATATTGGAGATTTCCCATAATATTCGACACTGAGATTCAAAGCAAATCAAATGAATTACATAATTGAATACGCTTTGTGCATACTGACTCTACCCCAGGGATATGACCCTCAATAAGAACAACCTGGCTGCCCTCAGCTGAGTTTGATAGTTTAAACCATTGTCAAAACATGATGAAAAGATATGGACAGTACAACAGACCTACGCTGTTGTCATCTGCCCAGCAAGCCTGTCTGCCCTGTCCCGGGTAATAAATAGGCTTTGCCCTTTCTCGCCAAAAATGGACACATGACCAAAGTCAGGCCAATCATAGTGTCTCACCTGTCCCTGGCTGCAGGGATTGGCCCAGGGGGTGGGCACATTACCAAATCTGGGCCAATCATAATGCCTCATTTGCCCTGGCTGCAGGGATTGGCCCAGGGGTGAGCCTATGACGTAACTCTCTTAGGACTTTTCAAATGGAAACATGGGGGGAGAGGTGAAAGGGAGGTGTTTGAGGGGAGCTGGTAGAGTGGTGGGGAGAAGTAGGGAGGGGTGGGAGTGGGAGAAGGGTGAGGAAATGGAGAGGCTTCTCTCTCTAGTCTAGAAGCTGCAGCGGAAGAGAATCTTAAACCCAGGCAGTGCATCTGCTGCCTCAAGGAAGGGTGGTCTGAGTCAGTGAAGCCCACTCACAGAGAGGCCAAAGTAAGAGGTAGAGGGAGTGTTGGGGAGCAGTGGACTCTCCTCTGGGTCCTGGCTCCACTGGCCTCCATAATTTGGCTGCTGGAGACAGTACGTTTCTCTTAAAGTAACTAGAAACTGTTCACTTAAGGTTCTCTCTGCACCCCCAAGCAAGAGTGGCCAGACTAAAACCAGAAGTGTTGGCGAGGGCTCCAGAGTATCCCTGGGCATTGAGGCAATGGTCTCTGAATGCCAGTTAATTTGCACTGATCCTTCCCTGCACATACATGGCTTTCTTCCTTTGCCTTTTCACGCATCTCCCTAGATCTCACAGTCACTCTTTCCACCCCCATATCTCCCCTAATTCTTTTCTTTTTCACTGCAGACTTTTATCGACCCAAGCCCTTGGCTGCTATGGACTTTTGGCTGTTGGCTCATACTTCCCATAGTATTTTATTCCTCTGGGAAATAAGGGCGCCTACATGCCCCTGCGTCTCGTGGCTCTTTGAGTGCTCCTCAGCTCTGCACTGTTGGGCTGCTCTCTGGGCTAGACCCTGCCGATCCACCCCGAAACACACACCCTGGCCTGATGTGCCTTCGAATGGGAGGAGGAGGGGGGCGGGGAAGGAGGGGGGGGGCGGAGAGAGACAGCCACAGCAGGCTAGACAAATGCACACAGGAAGCAGCTCTGTTTCCTCAGAAGTGCCCGAACTTCTGTGATACAATTTTAGCATCTGGCTAACCAAGCAAGTTGGGCCTGATATATTTATAAAATCATTTGTTGGAGAAATTATATTCTAGAATCCCATCTGTGATCTTTTATTTTCTGTTTGGAGTTACACATGTTTGGGAAAAAAGCGGATAAAAGCCATAAAAGTGGATAAATTAATTTAATTTAAATTCGGGGGCGCCTGGGTGGCTCAGTCATTTAAGCCTCTGACTTCGGCTCAGGTCATGATCTCACAGTTTGTGGGTTCGGGCCCTGCATGGGACTCTGTGCTGTCAGCTCGGAGCCTAGAGTCTGCTTCAGATTCTGTGTCTCCACCCAACTTGTTCACATCTGTCTGTCTGTCTCTCTCTCATAAATAAATAAACATTAAAAAATATATAAAAATATAAATTCACCTAAAGACAAGAGATACCAATATGGTGTCAAAGGTTCAGGTAAGCAATGCAAAGGCAGGTGAGTTTATTAACCCTGCTGTCAGTGAGCCTGGGGTTTCAAATCCCATTCAGTTACATCAGCTCAGACAAGTTCCATAACTTCTCTGAGCATCATTTTCCTCATCTGTAAGACAATGGATATGAGTTTGTTATGTGAATTCAAGGTGAAGTAAGCCAAGGACGCCATCGCTATTATGGTCCTAGGCTTGCTTATGCCTCGGGTAGTAGGGCTGAGGGGCAGATCAGGGATACAGAACCAGAACCAGATCTCAATTTCCAAACTGAAGTGGAGCTTGCTGGGTTCAATAATGTCACAACTTGGGTGAAAATTTCAGGTAACCACACTGTTTATATTACATAATGCTTTGTAAAGTTTTGGGGAACAGTAACTCTGCTGCCATCATTCAGCTTGCAAACAACCACCACATTTGAAATAGGGAATTGGAGAACTTTCTAAACCACTTGCCTTCCAAGAGGAGTACAAACTTCCCATTTGTGTGGGCACTTACAAATTACGAATTCATTTGGGCTTTCCACTGCATTTGGCACTCTCTTTCTTTGCATCTTAATAAGGATGGGCTTTAAAAATTTCCAATTGTCTAAGTAGCTAAAACTTTAAACCAACTAACTTTCCATTTAAAAAAAAATGTCTCCGGGGGAGCCTGGGTAACTCAGTCGGTTAAGCATCTGATCCTTGGTTTCAGCTCAGGTCATGATCTCAAGGTTTGTGGGTTTGAGACCCCCATCGGGCTCTGCATTGACGGCATGGAACCTGCTTGGGATTCTGTCTCCTTCTCTCTCTGCCCACTCGCTCTCCGTCTCTCTCTCTCTCAAAAATAATAAATAAATAAACATTTGTAAAGAATGTCTCCTAAGGTAACTGTAAATAGTAAGGCTACGTTTTCACTATGGAGGAAGGGAAGGAAAGCCTTATTTTACCACCTCTCCTTTGTAACTTTTTTTAGTACATTTTTCTAAACGGCTATTTTCATACCCCAGGGCTTAGAGTTAGTGAATATACCCTTTTTTATAAAATATAATTTTGTGGCGGTATGACCAAATGGCTTAGAGGGAGAAAAATAAGACCTTGTGAAGAAAATACTAGATTTCTAATAACTTTTCTCTGAGATCCATTCATATTGTGGACTTTTTATAAGTCAGATGTTGAATTCGAACCCACCTAGGTATATCCTGACTCTATAAATACACACACACCTAACATACTTCTAAAAGAAGTAAATGTGTGCTGGGAAAATATTGGAACAATGAAGTTCCTGAGAGAAGCTTGTTTTTTCAAGTTATTAAAAGAAGGTGGCAAGCATTCATGAGGATATGAAAATTTAATGTCGTCTGAAGGAAACTCTTGAATATGGTTACCGTTGCTGCCAAAAAATCTCAGCTATGTTATGTCAGAATGTTCAATTGCGAGCTCCACTTTAATGAATGGAAAGATAGGGTAACAGCAGGAAGTTTCTGCAGCAACACACAGCGACGTTGAAAACCAAGTTCCCAACGTTGAACTCCACCATTCAGGGGCTCCGCTGTCAGGTTTCGTGATCTCCCAGTTAACAATCAAGGGTACCAGATACCCACAAGTGGGGAGCAGGGAAGAGCGGCAACAGTCTGCCCCTCTCCACGTCCTCCCAGGCAACACTTTGATGGAAAATAAACTCACTCTGCTCTTTCTGAAAGAGTAGATGTTCCAAGAAATACAGCTCTGGACTCAGAAAAAAAAATCAAATACTTGATTCCCCTCTTTTCCATGCAACTTGCTTGCAGGGTAATGTTGCTATTTTTATCAGCTCTCTTCAACCCAGCTGTTGCTCTATGTTAACATGGCAAATGGTGTGAAAATCCCAGCAGAGGCGCGTGAATCCCAGAGGGACCTGTCTTCTGTCATTTCTAGAACAGAGAAAATGTCATGAGCTTCAGTGGGGTATGGGTCAGGGACATTTCGCCAACGGAGGCAATGAGAACATTTCTGACATTTAAGTGATGTGAAGCCAGGGACCAAACTTCCTCCTTATCAGCCTCAACCAAAAACATGCATGTACGCACACACGTCTTAGTGGCCAATAAGGTGACATAAATCTGTATAGAAAAATTGGAGGCAGGAGTCTTCACATTTGAGGGACAGGCCACGGCTCTCCCAGGTGCTGGATGTGTGGCATCATGAGGTTAGGAAAACGGCATAGAGCCCAGCCTGGAGGTTGCCCCAGAGAACCCACTTCCTTTTTCTGACTTAGAATGTGACTTGTAATTTTAAACCCACTCTTTGTATTTCCTCTGTGAAAATAACAGCATTTTGGTGAGACTGTGTATAGGAGAAAACATAAAACTTAAGACGATTTAAAAATACAACTCTAATTGCAGGTTTGTTTTTCCATGGTTTGGCAAATTAGGGGGGCAAATTGGAGGGGCAGTTGGAACTTGCTCCAGCCATAAAAAGACTGCTCGGTTCCCCATCTAACATTATGGTCCATGAACTCTTTCAAAACCTATGAAAATATGATTGTAGGAGCTTCCTTCTAGAATAGCAACTACTTTCTCCCCAGGGATATTTTGTGTCTGAGTGCCGAAATTTTGAATATGAGCATCGGGAGTTTCGATTTCTCTAGTTTTTCCTTCTTTATCTTTAGTACGAGGACAAAATAACATCCCTTATTACCCCCAAATTCTCAGATTCTTTTAGGTCTGATGAAGTTCAGTAATGAAACCAGTACCTCACACAGCCCCTTCCCTTAGGATTTACAATCTACAGGAGCCTGAAGACAACAGTTAGACCTTCTAGATTTCTATACAAACCTTGATCTGGTGTGACTTTATTAAGATTAAAAAATAATCTAAAGGGAGGCTAAGGTATGACAAATACTGTGGTTCCATTTGGCCGCCCTTGTGGGCCTTTCTGTCCCTCGAGCCTGGAGATCTAACAACTGCCTTTTCTAGGATCCCTTACAGCTCGACTTTCGGACAAGACTTCGTTTTGGCCTTTTAAGTACCTTTGCACGAAGTTCAGGAGGCAGAAGTAACATGGAAACTGTATGTTTGTCGCTTCTGCTGACAAATTCCACAAAAGATGTGTTAGATTGGGCTGCAGCGTAAGCCCCATCTGCTTTTGATCTTGACCTCCAGAGGCAGAGCGCAGAGGTCATGAATCATGACTTGGCTTGAGAGCCAGGATTTTTGCAGTAGCTTTCTGAGCTTTGCATTGCAACTAAGGGACTGCAAGTGGATTGTGACCTACCAGCGGCACCATGTCTAGGACAGCTTCTGGAAGCCCATTCCTCATGCTTGTGACAGTCCTCCACCATGCCTTGATGTGCTGGAAGTTATTCCTCATAGCCCATCCTGAACCCTTCCAGTGAATGTTAAGCATACAGATCCTTGTATTAAATTCCTTTCTGCTTGGGTCTCTTGGGTGGCTCAGTCAGTTAAGCATCTGACTTTGGCTCAGGTCATGGTCTCATGGCTCAGTTCATGAGTTCGAGCCCCACGTTGGGCTATGGGCTGACAGCTCAGAGCCTGGAGCCTGCTTCGATTCTGTGTCTCCCTCTCTGCCCTTCTCCCACTCATTCTCTCTCTCTCTCTCTCTCTTAAAAACAAATAAACATTAAAACAATTTTTTAATTCCTTTCTGCTCAATGTAACTAACGTGGTTTTGGTTGTCTATGAGTGAATACTGGCTTAGAAAGTAGGCAACTCAGGACTGTAAAAAATTGGATCCCAGTCCTGGCTGTATCCTCACTGGTTGGGACTGATTGCCCTCAGCCAAATCCCTCTAGTGGCCTGGTCCTCTTCCTTTTCAGCTAATGTCATGGTCTCTACCTTCACAGAGATAATTGGGAAAATTAACTTCTCAACTTTTAATTTTTACTTGCGACCAAATGAATTTCATGTCCTTACACGTTCCTCCATGTTCTAAGAGAACACGAATCCGTTGCCAGAAATCTTTACAAATAATGCTTTCGGTGTTTCCAGAGGGTGGGTCTCTGAGCTCTCTTGGCATACACCCTAGAGCACTTCCCTCAAACGCTGGCCCTCATTGTCCTGTGGTTTCTTCCCACCACACAGTCCCTCTTCTTTCTCCTCCCCTCTATGGTGCTCTTCTCCCCAAGGATGTCCCCACAACCTTTGTCATCTGTCCACTAGACCCGTAGATGGCTAGGACCCTCTTGACATCATATCCCCTTCCCCTCCTTTACCTCCTGGTCAAGGAAGCTCAGAAAGGCCCAAAGCTTCAGAAGTAGAGTTTTTCTATTACTCTGACTGCTTTTCTCACAAGAAAAATCTCAACCTGGCCATATAACTTTACATTGGAAGAAAATACATAAGCAAGGCAGGTCTTTTCTAAAGCAGATGGTTATAATCTAAAAAGGCAAGAAAAATGTATTTGTTCATATTTAAAAAATGAATTGAGGTGAATTCACAAAGCATAATATCAAATCACGATTTTATTAAACTAATATTTCTTTTTTTAATTTTTATTTATTTATTTTGAGAGAGAGAGAGAGAGAGAGAGAGAGAAAATGGGCATGTGCATGGAAGAGGGGCAGAGAGAGAGAGGGAGCCAAGCGAGCTCTGCACCGCCAATGCAGGGCCTGACTCAGGGCTTGAACCCACGAACTGAATCGTGAGATCATGACCTGAGCCAAAATCAAGAGACAAATGCTTTTTTTTTTTTTTTTAACTTTATAGTTTATTGTCAGGTTGCTTTCCATATAACACCCAGTGCTCTTCCCCACAAGTGACCTCCACCAAGACCATCACCCCCCATTACCTTTCCCCCTTCCCCTTCCCCCCTCAGTTTGTTTTCAAGTGTCTCTCATGTTTTGTCTCCCTCCCTCTCCCTAACTCTTTTTCCTCCTTCCCCTCCCCATGGTCCTCTGTTGGGTTTCTCCTGTTAGACCTATGAGTGCAAACATATGGTATCTGAAGAGACAGATGCTTAACCAACTGAGCCACCGAAGCACCTGAACATCAACCATTTTATTTTATTTTTTATTTTATTTTACTTTATTTTCAAAACCAACCATTTTAAAGTGAACAGTTCAGTGGCATCCAGTACACTCACAATGTTGTACAACCACTTCTTTACAAATCCCAACACATTTCCATCATTCCAGAGTAAAACCCCTTGCCCAATCATCCCTCACTCTTTCCTCCCCCAGCGCTCAGCAGCCACCAACCTTCTTTCTGTTTCTACACATATACCCATCCTTTATATTTCATATACATGGAATTACACAGCCTGTGATCTTCAGTGTCTGGCTTCTTTCTCTTAGCATAATGTTTTCAAGATTCTTTCACACAGTAGCATATCTCAAAACTTCAATCCTTTTTATGGCTGAACAAAATCCTATTGCATGTGTATATCATAATTTGTTCATTCACTCATCCATTGATGGACATTTGGGTTTTATTCTATCTTTTGGCCACTAGGAAGAGTGCTGCGTGGTCAGTCACGTACAAGGATTTGTTTGAAAACCCATTTTCAATGTTCAGGGGCATATACCTAGGAGTGAAATTGCTGGTTCATATAGTAATCCTATGTTTCACTTTTTGAGGAACCTCCATACTATTTTCCACCATGGATGAACCATTTTACAGTTCTAACAGCAGAGCAAAAGAGTTCTAATATCTCCACACCCTCACCAGTACTTTTGATTTTCCAGGGTTTTTTTTTTTTTTTACTACAGCCATTCTCGTATGAAGTGGTATTTCATTGTGGCTTTGACTTATATTTTCCCAACGACTAAGATGCTAAGCATCTTCCCATGTGCTTATTGGCCATTTGTGTATCTTCTTTGGAGGAATCACCCATCCATTTTTTTTAATCTAAAAAGTTAATGGCCTTTGGAACTAGGGAAACTTGAGTTCAAGTAGGGCCAACAATTTTGGAGCCTTGTAACTTTGGTCTGAGTACTTCTCAGTCTTCATTTTCTTCCTCCACAAGAAGCACAGAATAACTTCTAATTTCTGGCTCTTTGGCATCCTCCAGGTCTTGGCTTAAATTGTTGACTCAGAGATTTTCCTGTTCTTTAAAATGGGTGTACATGTTACTCTGTTTCGCAGTATACAATTCTTTCCTTCATAGCACTTGACACAATCTGTAATTACATATTCATTGGTTTGGGGTTTTTTTAAAGTTTATTTATTATTTTGAGAGAGAGAGAGACAGCGAGAGAGAGAGAGACAGAGAGAGTGCATGAGCAGGGGGAGGGGAGAGAGGAAGAAAGAAAGGGAGACACAGAATCTGAAAGAGGCTCCAGGCTCTGACCTGTCAGCACAGAGCCTGAAGCAGGGGTCGAATTCACGAACCATGAGATCATGACCTGAGCCAAAGTCTGACGCTTAACCAACTGGGCCACGCAGGTGCCCCTTTATTATTTGTTTATAAGTTTCTGTCATCTGTTTTTCTACTAGATCATTCACTTTTTGCGGTCAGGAACCATCAACTATCTTGTTCACAACTGTATAGCACAGCACCTAACCTGTAAGAGGGTATGTGATGTTTGTTGAATAAGAAAAAAACTAATAAATTACTAATGACATTTATAGGGAATTTAGCAGAGTGCCTAGCACATATTAGATCAGTGGTTGACAGTGGGAAATTTTGGAAATGTGGTCAGGGGTAGCAGGCAATGTTTGTGGTTACAATAATTGGGAAGACACTATTGGCATTTAGAGGGCAGGGGCCAAGAATACTAGACCATGCCTATGAGGCAACTATGCAATGCCAAGAACTGTCTCACATCCCACACAACTTTAGACTATCCCACCAGACGTTGATGTAGGGGAGAAATCTGCCTGTAATTATTTGCATTTGTAACACTCTCTTTTGCATGTAAACAGAAAGTAACATTTGCACATTTTAATATGCACTGAATTTTCCAGGAATGCAACGATCACATAAATTTAGAAAAGACTGTATTTCATTTTGTTTGATGCTCCATTGAGAATTGTTCACCTTTCCAGAAGATCATTTCTTCGTTAGCAACACTGCTTATGTTGTTCGAACCCTCAATATAACACTTTAGGCTCAGGCTGTATTTGAAAGTGTGATTCTACATATTGGTGCAAAAAACTGATTAGTTCATTATGTCCTTCTAGTCTGGACATGCCGGCGTATCTGCATATTGAAATACATATTTTATTATAAATTAATGTCTTCTTTCTTTCTTCTTATATTTATATTTACAGCATGTTAATCATTTTGAAATTGTGGATGTAGGTAGGTTAACCATGAATTTTATTGCAGGATCTTAAGAAAAACAAAATTTTTGCTTTAAAGGAAAGCAGTGAGTCTAATACAGGTTACAACTGCTGGTTTTGATGCTCTCTTTCTAATAATAATAGTAGTAATAATAATACTGGGATTTTATAGCTTTGTCTGAGGTGAATGGCAAGGGAAATAAGATGTTTCTTACTTTTATTCTAAACTCTTTCTCATTCTTATTGCCAATTCTCCTTTACACATACCCAGGGACACTTTTTCATATTTTGTGCACTGATACTTAAAAGAAAAAGGTGCATTATAGTACTTGTGAGTAAAATTTGTATATAGTCACCCAAAGTGAGGTTTGTGTGGTTATAATTATACAAAGTCTGGCCAGTGTTTGAGAGGCATGTGGATAGGAGAGAGTTCTAGAGCCCCTGCACTGGACAGATCTGAGTTCAAATCCTGAATCCATTCTTTAGTAATGGCATTATCCCAGACTCATTGTTTAATTCTCTGAGCCTCAGTTTCTTCAGCTATAGAATGGAGCCAATGACAGTTGTCTCCAGAGTAGATGTGTCATGAAATGAAATCATGCGTACATGGGGCCCAGCCCAGTGCAGTCAGTGGTGGGTGTGTAGTGTTAATTTCTTTCTTCATCCTCGAATCTCCCAGATTATTAAAATAATTGCATCCAAAGACACAGGTTCTACATAGCATATCATGAACGTGAACTTATAAAATGATTAACACATGAGGACATTACTGGCTTCGATTCAACAAACATATTTTTACACTACATTCTAAGCATACTGCTCAGTATAAAACTTAGTGCAAGGTTACTGAAACTGCAGTTTGTAGACAAGCATTTTTCCAACAAGTCCCTAGCTTGCATTATTCTGAAAGGGGACTACAATCTCCAAAGGTTAGAAATAATCACCTTAGGCAAAAGGTGATTATCAGATAAGCAAGTTATTTTTTCTTTATAGATATTAAGAAGTATGTTAGCTAAGTTAGTGGTAGTCAGACAAGATTCAACCACTATCTATTGTGTTGAATTCTTTGCAGGTTTTCTGAAGAAACGAGAACGTTCTCTGTTTCAAGGAACGGTTGACTGAGTTTAGGAAACGCAAACTTCAGACAGCCTCAGAACACTTAGTGCAAGTAAATGGATACAGTTCAGAATGAACACGGCAAAATTGAAGACGTTTAACAAAGAGGAGAATTCATATGGAAAGGATGAACTTGGAGAAGATGGGGTACTCACAGTGTTGACAGTGGTTATGGATCTGGGACTAACATGTATATGAAGAAAAATATTACAAAGATCCCTTAACTGAGTCAAGCGCATATGTTATATTGTGGTCAATTCAATCTTACTAGTAGAAACCTTACTTGAAGTCAACTCATTGGTTTTTTTTGTTTTTGTTTTTGTTTTTTATTTTGAGGGACAACAAGCAAGCAGGGGAGACGGGAAGAGGGAGAGAGAGAATTCCAAGCAGACTCCATGCTCAGTGTGGAGCTCAATGCAAAGCTCCATCTCACAACCCTGGGATCATGACCTGAGATGAAATCAAGGGTCAAATGCTTAACTGACTGAGCCACCCAGACGCCCCCAACTCATTGGTTTTGATGGAAAAGTCACGCATTCATTCAACAAATATGTATTGAGTTCCTGGTATGTGTCAAGCACTAAGAAAGTGGGGATGGCCAGGTGAGCAATCAGATACAATCCCTGCCCCAGATATACATTCTAGAAGCATAGGTAGACATTATCTAGTTATATGTGTACAGCTGCATCCTGCAATTCAGAAAAGGACCAGGAGCTGTAGGAACATAAAACTGAATCAGATCTAGTCTGAGATGTCCAGAAAGATTCTTCTGCAGTAGTGATGGCCCAGCTGAATTTTGAGGGATGAAATGAAGTCAGCTGGGTAAAGGGGAAAATAAGATTCCTGACAGGAGGAACAGCATATGAAAAGGTTATATTACTTTTCTATGTTTAAAGATATGGAAAGAAGACTCAAGATGTCTGATACAGGTAATTCTGTGTAATATTATATATAATATACATAATGTTATATATGTAATATTATATATAATAATTCTGTTTTTGATGGTTTTACTGTGTTAAGAAAATGTTCCCTCAATTTCTAAAAAAACACCAACCCAGGACCTCAGAAAGACAATTGTCTAGAGTCCGTAAACATTGTTGGGTCAGGGACAAGGGACAACTACTACTGAAATGACCAAATAATTGATTGGGTCGTTACCCAAGATGGAGATTTGGGTTGGAAAAAGGTAGAATCGTTTGTCTTGGGGCAGGGTCATCAGGATTCAATAATGGTGGCCTGTACAGAGTGATGGAAGCTGCTGTTCATTTACTCTGAGTTGTAGCTAACTAGAGGGAACAGAGAATCATGGAATTTGAGATCCAGAAATTATCTGAGAAATATTTTTTTCTTGTCTCTTTTACTCTCAAATAGCCAGATTTTTGCTGTACCATGCCATCTGGCTAAGAACTTTTTGTTATAACTTTTTTAAAAGGATAAAAGTAATGCATACATTTATTTTGAAAATCAGAAATTCTGAGAAAAAACAAAGAATCCAAAAAGCACTCATAATCCTATACCTATTTTATTTCACTATGGAATTTATAGTCATTTTGTAAACCATGTCTCTCTATTTTTTTGGATTATCAGATTCCTTTCCTTTGCTTTGTTTTGCTTTCCTTTCCTTCCTTCCTTCCTTTATCTTTCTTTTCCTTTCCTTTTTTTTTTTTTTTGCTACTCAAATAATTGTGCAACAAACATCTTATTTCTAAAGTTCTGTTACATATAATATTATTTCCCCTTAGTATACATTTCTAGAAATAGTATTTGGACCCATTTTTGATACTTCCTGCAATGATTGTCCATGGCTGCTAAAGCCACTGGACGAAATGTTGATGAAGAACTTTGTAAAAGATGAATCAGGCAAAAAACACCTAAATATGCTGATCAACCCTAAAGTCACTAAAAATGTGACAGCTAAACATTTGGTTCACCCCTTGATTTGATGCAGCAGGGAGTACACAGCCCTACCTATGGAATATTCTGGCTGAAAGTAAAAACAAACAAACAAACAAACAAACAAGCAAAAGAATTGAACAGAAATCTATCAAGCTTCTAGGATCTAATCCCAGTTTGTAGGACATACAAGGGGTAAAAGAATAAATTAGAACTAAACACAGAATCTGGGAAAATATACTTCAATATAAATAAAAAATAATTTTTTTCAATAAATGGCATAAAACAAAAGAAAGATAATTCTTATGGATTAAAAGAGATGGAGAGGAGCACCTGGGTGGCTCAGTTGGTTAACTGTCCAACTTTGGCTCAGGTCATGACCTCATGGTTCGTGAGTTCCAGCCTCGCAGGGGCTGACAGCACAGAGCCTGCTTTAGTTCCTCTGTACCCTTCTCTCTCTGGCTCTCCCCCACTTAACCACATGAGTGCACACGCACGCTCTCCCTCTCCTCCCCACCTCAAAAATAAATAAACATTAAAAAAATTTTAAAAAGAGAGATGGAGACACATAACCAAATTCAATCTGTAGCCCTTTCTCAGACCCTGATTCAAACAAGCGATTATAAGGAGCCATATTTGAAGCAATGGGAGGCATTTGATCATGGCCTGCGTATTTGATGACATTGGAATAATTTCACTAGGAATGAGAATGGTGATACAGGTATGTAGATTAGTGCTTATCCATAAAAAATTCATATTTAAGAATACACAGGTGAAATTAGATAATGTTGGGGATTTTAATTGAAGCACTCCAGCAAATAAATAAATAAATAAATAAATAAATAAATAAAATGCAGGTTGTGGGGATGGATACATTAACCATGTCTGTCAAAATGTGGGTGAATGATGAAGCATACATGAGATTCGCATCTGCCCCTGTTAGAAATTTTCTATAATAAAAAGTAAAAATAGGGAAGTACTAAAAGATCCAATTTTGTTTTGGAGCTTAAAGGTTGGAATCTATTTTGTTGTTGTCGTTGTTTTAATTTTTTTAAATGTTTTTATTTATTTTTGAGAGAGAGAGAGACAGTGTGAGCAGGGGAGGGTGAGAGAGAGAGAGAGAGAGAGACAGACAGACAGAATCCGAAGACAGGCTCCAGGCTCTCAGCTAGCTGTCAGCACAGAGCCTGATGCGGGGCTTGAACTCACGAACAGTGAGATCATGACCAGAGCCGAAGTCAGACGCTTAACTGACTGAGCCACCCAGACACCTCAGTTCTTCACTCTTAAATGTTTAAAAATGGTCAGATGAGATACCTTCAAAACTGTGGGTGGCACATTATCTCTGAAAAAGTTTATTTAGTCAGTATATTAGGCAAGGAAAGTAATGGCCATCCTACAGGATTAAACTTGAGAGTTACGAGCCAAAGCTGACAGAGGGCATTTGGTTTGGGCATTTACAAAAACCAAGGATAAGGCTTGAAAGCATTATGCAAAGTGAAATAAGCCAGACACAAAAAACAAACATTATATGATTTCAGCTACATGAGATACTTAGAATAGACAAATTCACGGAGGCAGAAAACATCATAGAGGTGGCCAGGGTGGAAGAGGGAAGGAAATAGGAAGTTGTTTAATGGGTAGCGTTTCATTTTGGGATGATGAAAAAGTTCTGGAGATGGACAGTGGTGATAATTGTACAACATTGTGAATGTGCTTAAAATAGATTAAAATGGTATATTTTATGTTATGTATATTTTACCACAATCAAGAATAAACAAATAAACACACTCACAGAGGAGAAGGAAAGAAACATAGTGGGCAGTGAAATAGTTTCCTGCCTCAGCTCATTTGCCCCACAAATGATGTCCTTTGTGGTTGCGCCATGAATAACACTGTATTTCTAGCTTGTGCCTATCAAACCACAGTCCATTTTATAGTCCAGTGGTTCACAAACTCAAGTGAGCATCAGAATCATCTGCCTGGTTTGTAAACACGCAGGGTGTTTCACACCCAGATTTTTGGATTCAGTATATCTGAGGTGAGGCCTGAGAATTTGTGTTTCTGCTAATATTCCCAGTTGATGCTGATGTTCCTGGTCTGGGGACAGCTCTTTGAGAATCTCGGGTTATAGTCTAATATATTCTTTCCATTGTTTAAAAAAAAATTCTGAAATGCTTCCCTAGTTGCCTATCATAATTACGAATCTTTCAGATGCAAATAGAAAATTCAACCCAAACAATCTAAAGTAAAAATTGACATTTAGTAACTCCAGTAACTAAGAAATCCAGTGGTAGGGCAATCTTCAGGTACCGTCTGATTCATTGACTCACCCGTTCTCAGAGTTATGGCTCCATTTTGAGTTGAATTGTGTCTTCTCCCAAAAAAGAGGTGTTGAGGGGCACCTGGATGGCTCAGTTGGTTAAAGCGTCTGGCTCTTTGTTTCGGCTCAGGCCATGATCTCACAGTTTCATGAGTTTGAGCCCGCATCACCCTCTGCACTGACAGCGGGGAGCCGGCTTGGGATTCTCTCTCTCTCTCTCTCTCTCCCTCTCTCTCTGCCCCTCCCTCACTCATGCTCTCTCTGTCTCTCTCAAAGTAAATAAACTTAAAAAAAAAAAAAAAAAGACCCAACAGAGTACAAATAGAAATTGAGGTTTGATGTTGGAGAAGCATCTCGAAAAGTCCATCACATCCAAGGTGACTGTACTAGTAGGTCAGGCTGGCTTCTTAGCCTCACAACAGCTGGTGGGTAGCCCCCCTGCAAGCCTGCTCCTGCTACATCCAGAAACTCTTGGAAATCACACCTCTTATCTCCATCTCTTACCGGCTGAGCTTTGATCTAACGTATTAGATCTTATATTTAGGTCTGTGATCAATCTCTACATAATTTTTTCATATGATGAGATAGAAGAGATCTAGGTTTGTTTTTTGTATATGAATAGCCAATTGTTCCTACAGCATTTATTGAAAAGTCAATCCTTTCCTTATTGAATTACCTGGCACCTTTGCTGAAATTTAATTGATCATATATTATTAGGTCACCTTGTGGACTCTCCATGCTGTTCCATTGAAATATATTTCTATCTTTAAACCAATAGAATGCTATCTTGATTATTGTAGTTTTTTACTACGTTTTAAACTCAGATAGTATGAAGTTTCAAACTCTGTGTTTTCCCAAGTTTGGCTATTGTGGGTCCTCTGAATTTCCATATGTTTTAAAATTACATTGTCAACCTCTACACTCACATTCACCAGAAACAAAGACTGCTGGGATTTTAATTAATATCTCATTGAATCTATGGATTGATTTGGAAATTGTTAACATTGTAACAATGTTCCTATTCATTAATATGGTACATCTATCCATTTATTTATGTCTCTTAAAATTTCCCTTAGTAATGATTTGGAGATTTTAGCCTACAGCTCTTGTACTATTTGTAAATATATCTTTATTCCATGTTTCTAGTGTTATTATAATCAGTACTACCATTTTAACTACGATTTTTATTTATAAATATACTTAATTGTTTTTATATTGATTTTTTATGCTACATCCTTGCCAAATAAAGATAAGCAGTTGCTCACCATAAGCCACATTGTTTATACAAATAGTTTAGGCACAACAAGCCACTATTCTCAGTTCTGGAAATGATAATAACCCTCCAAAATCGAAGGTCTCAAACACCAACCAAAGGCTAACTTTTCAAGAAGATCTGTCTCAGGATAGCAGTCTTAGGCCTTCTATATTAGCTCTTTTCTGCACACATGGTATATTGTTTCTATTTTTTTAATATATGTGACTTTGTATTTTATTTAATTTATTTATTTTTAATGTTTATTTATTTTTGAGAGACGGAGTGTGAGCAGGGGAAGGGCAGAGAGAGAAGGAGACACAGAATCTGAAGCAGGCACCAGGCTCTGAGCTGTCAGCACAGAGCCAGACACGGGGCTCAAACTCATGAACCGTGAGATCATGACCTGATCCGAAGTCGGATGCTTAACCAACTGAGTCACCCAGGTACCCCTGTGACTTTGTATTTTAAAGGCTTCCTTGTAGGCAGCATATATTTGGATCTTCCTTTTTAAAATCTAATATGACATCCTCTGCCTTTTAATAGGAATGTTTATATCTTTCACATTTAATGTAACTATCAATATGGCTGCTTTAAACCTATCTTGCTATATTTTTACTATTTGTTCTATTTGATCTTTTTCCTTTTTCTCCTCTTTTCCTGCTTTCTTTGGGATTAACTGAGTTTTCCTTCTGATCCCATTATATCTTCACTAGCAGCTTATCAGCTATACCTCTTAGTTTTATTTTTTAGTGGTTGCTAATATATATACTAATACTAACATGTGTACCAATGTATATACTGATACTAATATATATTAATATATATATACCAATACTAATAAATATACTAATATATATACTAATACTAATGTATACTAGTATATATATACTAATACTAGTATATATGCTAATACTAATATATATACTAACACATATATACTAATACTAATGTATATATACTATAGTATATATAGAGTATACAGAATACATATAAATTTGAAATAAAATAAGATAATTTATATATAAATTATAACAGTAAATTAATAAATTATAATAAACATATAAATCATATATAAAAATTATTTTAATATGATTTCAAATAATAGCCTATATGATGTAGTAAGCTTCCATCAGTATAGTTCCATTTCTACCCTCCTGACTTCTATATATGTTAAAAAACTCAGAGATTATTATTATGTTCTAAAAAATCACTATCGGTTAAAGAGATTAAAAATATGGAATGTTTTGGTGTGCCTTGGTGGCTCAGTTGGTTAGGCATCTGACTCTTGATTTCAGCTCAGCTCATAATCACAGGGTCATGGGATGGAGCCCCGTGTCAGGCTCTGTGCTGAGCATGGAGTCTGCTTAGGATACTCTCTCTCTCTCCCCCTATGCCCCTCTGCCCCTCTCCCCCACTTGAGCGCTCTCTCTCTCTCTCTCTCCCCCAAATAAATAAATAAATAAATTTGAAAAATAAATAAATAAATAAATAAATAAAAATAATGAGTGTTTCCTTTTTTCTATAATAATTAACTTAAAAACTCTGGCAAATAAGGTATTCATATGTGACAATAGCAAATACCAAAACCAAAGTTCAAAAACTGGTAATCATTTCGATTTAACTATAAGTGAATTCTCCATCATTTAATTGAGCAATGTCCATGGTAATGACAGACATTATTTAATACACACCACAGCCTTCTTTATTTTCATTCACCAAATATTTACAGACTGTGGCAAGTATGTAGCATATAAACATGTCTTTCCTACAGTAAAGTTTTTCCAGTTTCTTTTGAAATTTTTTTTTACCAAACCAGTACCATCATGCCCCTCAGATGCTCCAGATTATGACCCACATACTACAAATATCCAACACTGAAAATTAGACCTTCATCTTTTACTGGTTTCTCTGAAAATTCTAGTTTCAAGGCAAGAAATTAAAGGATTTTTAAGCAGCTCAGTGCATATGTACTAGCTACAGCAGCAGATACATTGTTATATCTTTCTCTGAACTGTGCCAATGAACTCTTTAATTAAATTATCCTTTCAATGTTTTCATTGGCACCATGCTACTGTATTTTCCCTATTGAGGGAATGACCATAAAAATGATACTTCATATTTCTTTTTATTATGAAGTTCCACCCTTTTTATTTACACAGGATATTGAAAGTTGTAGAGGAAGCTCTTTGTCCATAAAGGAAAAGATAGAATAGACACAGGAGCCTTTCTGTTATGCTTACTATTGTGGTATCATCTTGTTGCTTTCATTCACTTTACAACATAATAAATTATAAACTCGTCTCTAAGGATGCAGTCGGAGTACTGTGAGTTTAAGTTACTCGAAATAATTGTTTTCTCTGAATATGTTATCAATTTGATATAATGTTCATCAGTTTACGTTCAACCTTAATGTTTGCTCTTTTCCATTCTTTCAAATTAAATGTTATTTTTTGAACATGTAAAACTTTTATATAAATCAAAACTCAAAACAATAAAAAAAATATATTCTCTTTACCACCCTCCTGTCTCCCTCCACCACCACCTGTCTGTTACCACTTTTATTAGTTTCTGTGTTTCTATTTGCAAAAATGAGCAAACATAAATGTGTGAATATACATATGCATTTTTTCCTATTCCCCCTTCCTTCTTCCATAAAAGGTAGTTTACTGTATAACTGCTCTGCATCTTGGGTTTTCAGTAGTTATTTAATCTTTGAGTTTCTTCATCTCTAAAATGGGGAGAATACTACGTGTGAAGGTTAAATAGAAGGAGGCATATGAGGTACCCACCACAGGATCAGGCACAGTGAGACCCACCTTACATGTCTCTACAGCCTCCTCTTGTCGCTCTATGGCAATAAATACTCACATCACTTCCCATTAGCGCTGTAGATTAAAGTGTCCTTGGGAAAGTCAGGAGCACACAGCAGATCTTCCCACTATGAATGGCTTGTAGCTTTTCAATTGTATCTACAATTAAAGCCGCTGTACTTTCTCAGACTTTGGAGCAAACTCTCAGAACCCAAAGTTGGCTCCTGGCAGATCTCCTGTTGGTACCAGCTTACAAGCAACCATAAGTAGGCATGAATCTATCCCACCTACTACAGGAGGATGAACAGATGTGTGGCCAGACCGCAGTGCAAAGACTTTTCTATTTGACCATAGATTTGCCACTTGCTGTACTCCTTCTTACTTTATGTAGACACATATCTTCATCTGATATCATTTTTCTTTTTCATGAAGAACTTTCTTTAACCTCTCTTGTGATGCAGGTCTATTGGGAAGAAATTCTTTTACCTTCTATTTGTCATTTTTTGCTTCTATGTTTTGAAAAATCTTTTTGCTGGGTGCATAATTCTGGGTTGACAGGTATTTTCACTTAGTTTAATTCTGCTACCCCATTTTCTAGTGGCTTGCATAGTTTGTGACTAAAAATGTGCTGTTATTCATTCTTACCACTGTTTCTCTGTATGTAATATGTGGTATTACATACCCCCCTCTAGGTGTTTTTAAGAGTTTTCTTTTTGTTATTGCTTTTTAGCAATTCGATTATTGTGTGCCTTTATGTTGTTTTCTTTACATTTACTCTGCTTGGGGTTTGTTGTGTTTCTTCTATCATGGTTTTATAGTTTTCATCAGATACTTGTATAATATTTTCATCATGTACAACAACTGTTTGTGTCATTGACTAGTTTTTTCTTCTAGTTATAGAACATATTTTCCTACTTCTTTCCATAAATATTAGTTTTTATTTTCATGCTAGACATTGCAAATGTTATGATGCTTGGTGCTGGGTCCTACTACTATATTTTTGAAATAGTGTTAACCATTGTTCTGATATGCAATTAGTGTCTTGGGATCGGTTTGATCCTTTTGAAGTTTGCTTTTAAGATTTGTTATTGTGAGTGCAGAGCATTTTTTAGTTTTAGGGTAATTTAGCCCCACTATTACCCAATGCCTTGTGTATTAAATGGTCTTTCCATGCTGGCTAGTGGGACCATGAGTTAGTCCCAGTACCGTATTAGCTCTAAGAACTGTTTAGTCTACTAGAATATTAGTCTGCTCAGGCTGCCATAACCGAATGTCACAGGCTTGGTGGCTTAAATAACAGAAATTTATTTCTCAGAGTTCTAAAGGCTAAAAATCCCAGATCAAAGTCTGGCAGAGTTTGGTTTCTGGTGATAGCTCTCATTCTGGCTTGAAGATCAGCACCTTTGTGCTTTCACATGGCCTTTTTCAGTGTGTGCAAGGGGTGGGAAGGGGGTTCTGCAGGGGAGAAAGAGTGAAAAAGAAAGAAAGAGGGGATACTTTGGTGTCTGTACTTATAAGGACACTAATCCCATCAAGTCAGGGCCCCACCCTTATGACCTCATTTTACCTTAATTACTTCCTTACTCTAGATATAGCTACACTGAGAGTTAGGGCTTCAATGTATGAATTTGGAGGGAGCACAAACATTCAGTGGATAATAACTGCTTTCTAGTGATTCTTTCTCTGGTCTTAGACCATTTATTTTTCCCATACATCTGCAAATGAGTACTTAGCCAAAGATTCAAGGTTACCCCTTTGTGTATCGCCAGTATCTTCTGTGTATCTCTCTCCTCTCTAGTGTTCTGTTCTGGAAATTCTAGTTGTGTTGACCTCTCAAAACTCTGACTCTTTAACTCAGTAAGACCACTGGCTCTATATGGGTTCCCCATCCCTTATAGGCAGCCTAAAACCTGCTTCCAGGCTGTAAGCCGGGCAATCATAGGGTCATCTGCTTTGTTTCCTCTCTCTTGATAATCATAGCCCTGTGCTGCCGACGGTCAATCTCTCCAAACCGTTGTTTTAGATATACTTTTCTGGTTTTCTAGTTGTTTAGGTACAAGAATAAACACAGTATCAATTATACCATCGTGTCTAAAAGCAGAACTACATGTTTGGTACAGATTACTTTAAAAATAATAATGATTATCCTACAAATAGAAAAGCAGGGCACTCAGCTTCCTTACTTTCCATAGACTTGTGGCTATCTGAAAGTGTTTGAATGTATTTGAAATTTTTCCAATGGGTGTAAAAGACAGTCATGTCTTTCCCTGCCATAGTGTGGAAAGCAAAACACAGGAAGGGCAGTGGGTTTTAGAGACCACGTTTCTATTTTCTTACATTTTCACCCAATTAAAATGTTTGCCACAGTGACATTTATTCCTTAACAACCACTGAAACTGCTATGCTCCAGTCTTTATTTTATATGTTTCATTTAAATATTGTGCTTATGTAAATTATCAAACCGTGTTACCACACTACGGCAGGCAGGCAGGCATATATACTATACACTCTATTTTTGTGGTGAGGTCTAAAACATCTTTGTCCAACCTAATTGGGTAGGAAATTATCTGAAAAAGCTAGCCAGTAAAAGTAAAAAAAAATGCAAATGTTAATTTTTATCTGAAAAGCACTTTTTCCCCTTCTCCAGTTTTATTTTCAGTAATCAGGCTCTATAGCAAAGCAATATTCATAAATGAATATGGCATGAAAAGTTCTGTTTCCCTCCTATTTCCAATTTCAGATAAGAATCTTTTTACATCAACATCACTTTCCAAAATTTGGACTCTTTCAGGTTTTTCTTACTTTACTTGTAACTATGGAAATAAATCTTAGTGCTAAGAAGACATATTAGTCCTTCTAGCTTCTTCTAAAAGCTTTGCCATTTACTTTGTGTTGGTTCTTATTTTCATTCTAGTTCATTCCACATTTGCGTGTTGATCATCTACTATGTATAAAACCCTCTGTGAGGTGTTAGGAGATTTAGAAAAAAGACTGCACCCTGCTCTTAATCTGCTAAGGAAAAATAACATGCAAGCAGCTAACACTCAAGTGGTAAGAAGTGTTAGAGACAATCCAAGTGGGCAAAACTGTTTTGACAATATACCACCAAAGGCCTTTTTATCCTGGTAGAAAATAAGTGGGAGAGAATGGCTTGGGCAAAGTTTCATTTAAAAAAAAAAGGGGAAGGGGGTTGTTTTTGTTTTTGTTTTTACAGAAACCGATGTCTGTTTTGATGGGAGCTGAAAACTAGGGACAACAGGGGCACCTGGGTGGGTCAGTTGGTTGAGTGTCTGACTTCGGCTCAGGTCATGATCTCACCATTCGTGAGTTTGAGCCCCACATCAAGCTCTCTGCGGTCAGTGTAGAGCCCGCTTTGGATTCTTTGCCCCCCTCTCTCCCTGTACCTCCCCTGCTCACACTCTCTCTCTAAAAAATAAAAATATTAAAAGAAAAAAGAAAATCGGGGACATTTCAGACCGAAGGTAAAGCTAGAATATTCCCTAAGGAAGAGGTTTAATGTTCCTTAGCAAGCAGAGGAGCATCATAGAAGACCTGGATTCAAATCCACTTAGCAGTTATGCGATCTTGAGGACTTAACGTCTCGGAGTTTCATTTTCTTCATCTATATAATGTGATTAATAATATCCACCTTCAAGAGTTTTCCTTAAATACACACACACACACACACACACACACACACACACAGATCTTCTTTGAGCTATGATAAAGTTAGTTTCCAATAAACCCGTGGTTAAGGTGAAAATATTTTAAGTCAAAAATGCATTTAATGCACTTAATCTCCCAGATATTATAGCTTAGCCTAGCCTACCTTCCATGTGCTCAAAACACTTTCACTAGCTTACAGTTGAGCAAAATCATCTAACACAAGGCTTATTTTCTAATAAAATGTTTAATATCTAATGTAACTTATGGAATACTGTACTGAAAGTGAAAACCGCAGTGGCTATAGGGGTGCAGAATGGTTGTAAGTGTGTCAGTTGTTTAGTCTTATGATTGTATGGCTAATTGGGATTTGGAGCTCCCCACTACCGCTGCCCAGCATCATTAGAGAGACTGTTGTACCACATGTCACTAGCTCAGGAAAAGATCAGAATTCAAAATTAGAAGGATGGTTTCTACTGAATGCTGATCACTTTCACATCGTTGTAAAATTGAAAACCTGCAAGTCAAACCATTGTAAGTTGCGGGCTATTTTATTATCTGTCTAGCTATCCATCCATCCATCCATCCATCCATCATCCATCCATCCACCCATCCATCCATCATCCATCCACCCATCCATCCATCCATCCACCCATCCATCCGTCCATCCATCCACCCATTCATCCATCCATCCATCCACCCATCCATCCATCCATCCACCCATCCATCCACCCATCCATCCATCCACCCATCCACCCATCCATCCATCCATCCACCCA
>CM053560.1:120279102-120332766 GCA_028646485.1 Cryptoprocta ferox | reverse complement strand
ACCCATCCATCCATCCACCCATCCACCCATCCATCCATCCACCCACCCATCCATCCATCCATCCACCCATCCACCCATCCATCCATCCACCCATCCATCCACCCATCCATCCATCCACCCATCCACCCATCCATCCATCCACCCATCCATCCATCCATCCATCCACCCATCCACCCATCCATCCACCCATCCATCCACCCATCCATCCATCCATCCACCCATCCATCCACCCATCCATCCATGCACCCATCCATCCATCCATCATCCATCCATCCACACACACACAGACTAGCATCACAGAAGAGATTCAATTAACAAAGACTAAACTGATCATTACTCAATAAAGAATTAACTAAGAATATGAGGCTATTTGGGGAACTTTAGATTATCCAGAGGAACTGCTTTGATTTGCCAATGTTTCTTAAGATGTTTGCATCTACATGCATGAAGGATTTGAGTCTGTGATTTCTTTTATTGTAATGTCTTTGGTTTTGGTATCTGGGGTGATGCAAAACTCATAGAATAGTTGAGAACTATTCCTCCTCTTCAGTTTTCTGGTGTTCTTTGTAAATTTGATATGAATTTTTTTCTCAAATGCTTTGTAGAATAATCAGTGAAGCTATCTGGGGCCTTCGCTGTGTGCTTGTGCTTGCATGTGTACTTAAGGATACTGCTCCACCATCTTCCCGTCTCCATTGTTTCAGATGATAAATGTGCTCTCATCTTTATCTTTACTCCTCTGTAAAATGTCTCTTTTTCTGAATGTTGTAAGGTTTTTTCTTTATCACTGATTTGAATTAATTTGCGTATAATGTATTTTGGTTTTTTAATGTTTCTTGTGCTTGGGGTTCATTCAGCTTTTTGGGTTTAGATCATAGGTTTATAGGTTTCATCAATTTCTTTTTAATTGGGGGCATTACTTCTGAAAATATTTTTTCTACCCTCTCCTTCTGCAGATATTCCAATTACACATATATTAGGCCACTTAAAGTTGTCCCACCAAATACAGTTTCTCTGCTCGTGGTTTTTCATTATTTTTTTCCTCTTCGTGTTTCATTTTGGATAGTTTCTATTGCTATGTCTTCAAGTTTAGGGAACTTTTGTTCTACAGAATCTTATACATTCCGTCATCTGCAGCATTAGTCCTATCCAGTGTATTTTTCATCCCAGACACAGTAATTCTCATCCCTTCAATTTTGAGATGTACATGTATATTTATGTGTATATATATATATGTATTTATGTTTGTATATTATATATGTAAATGTAAATGTATAATAACTATATAATATGTATATATAGGGGTGCCTGGGTGTCTCAGTCGGTTAAGCATCTGACTCTTGGTTTCCGCTCAGGTCATAATGTCATCATTTGTGAGTCCAAGCCCTGCATGGGGCTCTGCATCGACAGTGTGGAGCCTGCTTAGGGTTCTCTCTCCCTCTCTCTCTCTCTGGCCCTAGCTCATGCTCTCTTCCTCTCTCCAAAAATAAATAAATAAACTTTAAAAAAAGCTATACAGCTAATATGTGTGTATATTTTGTTGAGATAAAATTGGTATATAACATATAAGTTTCAAGTTACAACTTTATAATTTAACATCTGTATGCACTGCATAGTAATCACCACTAAAAATCTAGTTACCATTCATCACAATACAATTGACCCCCTTCACCCACTTTTCCCACACTCCCCCATCCCATAACCACAATCTGTTCTATGTATTATGAGTTTGTTTTTGTTTTCTTGTTTGTTTGTTTGTCTAGATTCCACATATGAGTGAACGCATACAATATTTGTCTTTCTCCATCTGACTTATTTCACTTAGCATAATACTTTCAAGGCCCATCCATGTTGTTGCAAATGGCAAAATTTCATTCTTTTTTATGCTTAGTAGTATTCTGATTTATATATATATTTATATGTATTATATATATAGTACAATATATAATATATATTCTGGTATATATAATATATATTAATATATTAATATATACTAATATATTATATAAACTAATTCTTCTTTATCCATTTATCCAGTAATGGACATTGAGGTTGGTTTTCATTTCATGTCTATTGTAAATAATGTCACAATAAAAGAAGGGTGCATACATTTTTTAAACCAATATTTTTGCATTCTTCAGATAAATACCCAGAAGTGGAATAGCTAGATCATATGGTAGTTCTATTCTTAGTTTTTGGAAGAATTTCCTTACTGTTTTCTATATTGGAAATTCCAGATTGGCCGAATCAATTTACATTCCCATTAACAGTGTATAAGCATTCCTTTTTCTCCATATCTTTGCCCACACTTGTTATTTCTCATCTTTCTGACAATGGCCAATTTCACCAGTGTGAGGTGGTATCTCATTGTAGTTTTGATTTGTATTTCCCTAATAATTAGGGATGTTGAACATCTTTTAATATGCCTGTTGGTCATCTGCATGTCTTCTTTGGAAAATTTTGATTCAGATCCTCTGCCCATTTTTAATTGAATTGTTTGTGTTTTGTTGTTATTGAGTTGTATGAGTTCTTTAAATATTTCAGATATTAATTCCTTATTAGATATATGATTCACAGAGGTCTCCCATTTAGTAGGTTGCCTTTTCATTGTGATGATAGTTTCTTTTGCTGTGTAGAAATTTTTTGGTTTGATATAATCCATTAGTTTATTTTGCTTTTGTTTCCCTTGTCTTTGGAGTCAGGTCCACAAAAATATTTCTGAGACCAATGTTGAGGAGATTACCATCTATGTTTTGTTCTAGGAATTTTATAGTTTCAGGTCTTACATCCAAATTTTTAATCCACTTTGAGTTAATTTTATGTGTGGTATAAGATAGTGGTCCAGTCTCATTCTTTCGTGTGTGGCTTTCCAGTTTTCCCAGCACCATTTATTGAAGAGATTGTCCTTTTTCCATTGTATGTTCTTGACTCCCTTGTTGTAAATTAATTGTTCATATATGTATGGGTTTAATTCTGGTCTTCCAATTCTGTTCCATTGATTTGTGTGTCTGCTTTTATGCCAATACCACACTGTTTGGATTACCTCAGCTTTGTAGTAGCTTTGAAATCAGGGAGCATAATACCTCTGACTTTGTTCTTTCTCAAGATTGTTATTCAGGATCTTTTGTGGTTCTGTACATATTTTACAATTATTTGTATTTGTTCTGTGATAAATGTCATTGGAATTTTGATAGGGGTTGCAATGAATCTATAGATTGCTTTGGATAGAATGGACATTTTAACAATATTAATTCTTCCATTTCATGAACATGATGTATCTTTTCATTTTTGTGTGTCATTTCAGTTTCTTTCATAAGCGTCTTATAGTATTTTTTAAGTTTAAGTTTTATTTATTTATTTTGACAAAAAGAGAGAGAATCCCAAACAGGACCCACACTGTCAGTGAAGATCCTGATATGGGCTTGATCTCATGAACGATGAGATCATGACCTGAGCTGAAATCAAAAGTTGGACAGTTAAACAATTGAGCCACCCAGGCACCCCTGTTATAGGTTTTAGTGTACAGATCTTTCACCTTTCTGGTTAAATTTATTCCTAGGTATTTTATTCTTCTTGATGCAATTGTAAATGGAATTGTTTCCTTAATTTCTCTCTCTGATAATTCATTATTAGTGTAGAAATGCCACAAATTTTTAAATGTGATTTTGTATCTTGCTACTTTACTGAATGCATTTATTAGTTTCAAAAAAAATTTTTCTTAGTGTAGTCTTTTGGGTTTTCTATATGTCATACGCCATCTGCAAATAGTAACAGTTTTACTTTTTCCCTTTCAAGTTGGGTGCCTTTGATTTCTTTTTCTTGTCTAATTGTTCTGGGAAGGACTTTCAATACTATGTTGTACAAAAGTGGCAACAGTGCTTATCCTTGTCTTGTCCCAGATCTTAGAGGAAAAACCTGCAGCTTTTCACCATTGAATATGATGTTAGCTGTGGGTTTGTCATATATGGCCTTATGTTTAAGTATGTTCCCTCTTCACCCACTTTGTTGAAGTTTATCATAAATTGATACTGAATTTTGTCAAATGCCTTTTCTGCATCTATTGAGATGATCATTGTGATTTTTAGTCTTCTTTTTGTTAATATGGTTTATCACATTAATTGATTTGCAGATGTTGAACCATTCTTACAACCTTGGAATAAATCCCACTTGATCATGATGTGATCTTTTTAAGGTATTGTTAAATTCTGTTTTCTAATATTTTGTTGAGGATTTTTGCATCAACATTCATCAATGATATTGTCCTGTAATTTTCTTTTTTATGTGTTCCCTTGTCTGGCTTTGGAATGAGGGTAATGATGGCCTCACAATATGAGTTTGGAAGTGTTTCTTTCTTGTTAAATTTTCGAAAAAGCTTTAAAAAGATATTAAATCTTCTTTGAATTTTTCTTAGAATTCAGCAGTGAAGCTGTCTGGTCCTTAACTTTTGTTTGTTTGATGGTTTCTGATTATTGAGTCAATTTCCTTATTAGTATTCTATTTAGATTTTCTATTTATTCATAAATTAGTCTTGGAAGACTATATTTTAAGGAATTTATCAATTTCTTCTAGGTTGGCCAATTTATTGGTGTATAATTGTTCATAG
This sequence comes from Cryptoprocta ferox, assembly GCA_028646485.1. Classification (NCBI taxonomy): domain Eukaryota; kingdom Metazoa; phylum Chordata; class Mammalia; order Carnivora; family Eupleridae; genus Cryptoprocta; species Cryptoprocta ferox. The sequence continues at coordinate 120,328,163 of CM053560.1, read as the reverse complement.
TAGTATCTTATGATTCTTTGTATTTCTATGGTATCAGTTGTAATTTCTCCCCTTTCATTTCTGATTATGTTTGTTAGAACCCTATCTCTTTTTTTCTTGGTTGGTCTAGCTAAAGTTTTGTGAATTTTGTTTATCTTTTCAAATAACCAGCTCTTAGTTTCACTGATCTTTGCTATTGATTTTTAGTCTCTATTTCATTTGCAGTTGACTCTTGAGAAACAAGAGGGGTGTCAACCCCCCAACACAGTCAAAAATCTATGTATAACTTTTTACTTTCGCAAAACTTAACTGATAATAGCCTACTATTGATCAGTAGCCTTACTGAGAACATAAACAGTTAATTAACATATATTTGGTATGTTATATGTGTTATATACTGTATTCTATAATAAAGTAAGCTAGAGAAAAGAAAATGTTTTTAGGAAATTCATAAGAAAGAGAAAACATACATATGGTACTGTACTGTATTTATCAAAACAAGTTCATGTATAAATGAACTTGCACATTTCAAATTCGTGTTGTTCAAAGGTCAACTGTGTTTTACTCTCTGATTTTTATTTCCTTCCATCTATTGACTTTAAGCTTTGTTTGTTCTTTTTCTAGTTCCTTTAGGTGTCAAGTTAGATTACTTATTTGAGATTTTTCTTGTTTCTTGACGTACGCCTGTATTACTATGCTCTTCCCTCTTAAAACTGCTTTTGCTGCATCCCAAATAATTTGGTATATCATATTTCTGTTTTCATTTGTCTCTAGGTATTTTTAAAATTTCTTCTTTGATTTTTTCCAATGACCCATTTGTTATTCAGTAGCATGTTATTTAATTTCTGCATTTATGTGATTTTTTCAGTATTCTTGTAACTCATTTCTAGCTTCATACTATTGTGGTTGGATAAAATGCTTGATATGATTTCAAACTTCTTGAATTTATTGAGATTTGTTTTGTGGCCTAATATGTGATCTATCCTGGAGAATGTTCCATGTGCACTTAAGAAGAATGTGCATTCTGTTGCTTTTGGGTAGAATGCTCTGTATATATCTATTAAATTTATCTGGTATGATGTGTTGTATAAGGCCAATGTTTCCTGATTAGTTCTGTTTGGATGATCTATTCATTGATGTAAATGAGGTGTTAAAGTTTCTTGCTATTATTGTATTGTTGTCAAAACAACAATTGTATTGTTGTCAGTTTCTCTTTTTAGGTCTATTAATATTTGTTTTATATATCTCGGTGTTCCTATGTTGGGTGCATGTACATTTATAAATGTTATGTCTTCTTGTTGGATTTACTCCTTCATCATTATGTAGTGCTTATTATTATTGGCTTTGTTTTAAAGTCTATTTTGTCTGCTATGACAATAGCTATACCAGCTTTCTTTTTGTTTTTATTTGCATGGAATATCTTTCTCTATCCCTTCTCTTTCAGTCTGTGTATATCCTTACTTCTGAAGTGAGTCTAATAGGCAGCATATAGCTTGGGCTTGTTTTTCATGCATTCAGTCGCTCCATGTCTTTTAACTGGAGAGTTTAGTCAATTTACATTTAAATTAATTATTGGTAGGTATGTACTTATTGACATTTTGTTTATTATTTTCTAGTTGTTTTCATAGTTCCTCTCTGTTCCTTTCACTTTCTATTTCTCTCTTCCCTCATGGTTCAATGGCTTTCTTTAGTGTTATGTTTAGATTCCTTTCTCACCTTCTTTGTACAAGCTTTTGATTTGTGTTACCCTGAGGTTCACATGTAACTTTGTATATATGTAACAGTCTGTTTTGAGTTCATACCAACTTAAATTTGAACACATTCCAAAACTTTATATTCCCCTCTCACTACATTTTATATTTTTGATGTCACATTTTACATCTTTTTATGTATCCCTTAACTAATTATTGTAGTTTTAGTTAGTTTCACTATTTTTGATTTTTAACCTTCAAAGTTGTTTTATAAGTGCTTTTTCAGTGAGATTTTTACTTTTGCATGTTCTCTTGTTATTAATTAGTGCCATTCCCTTTCAATTTAGAGAAGTCTACTTAACATTTCTTGTTTAGTGGTGATGAACTCCTTTAGCTTTGCTTATCTGAAAAAAACTCTTAATCTCTTCTTCAATTCTGAATGATAACCTTGCCAGGTAAAGAATTCCTGGTTGGAAGACTTTTCCTCACAGCATTTTGAATATATCATGCCATTCTCTCTTAAAAATGGAAAAGTTTCTGCTTAAAAATCCACTGATAGCCTTATGGGGTTTCCCCTTGTATATAATAAGTTATTTTTCTCTTGTATTCCAGCTCACTGATCTGATACTCAGCTTCATCTAGACTAGTGGATTTTTCAGTTCAGTTATTGTGTTCTTTAGTTCTGTAACTTCTGTGTGGAACTTCTAAATGTTTTCTTTCCTTTTTGGGGATCTCATTATGTTCATCCATTTTTCTCCCTCGTTCAGTGACCATTTTCATGACCATTATCTTGAACCCTTTATGAGATAGACTGCTTATATCCATTTTATTAATGTCATTAATTTTTAAAAATGTTTTGCCTTGTTCTTTTCTGGGAACATATTCCTCTGTCTTCTCATTTTGTTTGACTCTGTGTGACTCTGTGTTGTTTCTATGTATTAGGTGAATCAACCACTTTCCGCAGTCTTGAAGGAGTGGCTTTGTATAGGAGATGCCATGTGGAGACCAGAAGAGCATTCCTCTCTGACCACTGGAGCTAGGTATTCAAGGGTCATCTCCTGTGTGGCCTGCACATGTCCATCTCTGTGGTAGGGTCATGACTGCAGTGGGGGGAGAGGGGCTAGTGCCAGCCTGGCTGTGACATGCAGCTTTCCTAAAGTGTTGGATGGAGCTGATGGCCAGCCTGGTGGCAACTAGCAGGCTCACTGGGATGTAGATGTGGGTGAGGCTGTCTCCTGGCCTGGCTGAGATGTGTGGCTGCACTGCAGGTGTGGATGAGGTTCTCAGCTGGACATACCCACCAGCTCCAACAGGTTAGAGGGATAATTCCAAATGACACCCACTGGTGCTTGACCTTAGCAAGGTAGGATCAGGTTGCAAATATGGCATCTGCCAATGTCCCTATCTTTGGAAAAAGTCCCAGTGGTTTTCTGGCTTGCTAGAAGAAACTTTAAAATTAGTAAGTCACATATAGTCCGGATGCTTTTCACTGGGTCCTGGGGGATGAATCTGTGAATAAGACTTTTAGAGGAAGATTCTTCATTCCCTATAGTTCTATGGTTTTCCTGGATGCAATCCCCATTGGCTTTAAAGCTGGGTATTTTGAGGACTCATCTCTTTCATACAGAATCTAAGCATAGACCCCTTACCCTTCAGGGCAAAGTTCTGTGGTTTTGAGATCCCTCCTGACTATGTATCACTGTGCTTGAGGTGGATATTTCTTTCTTTTTAAAAATTTTTTTTTCAATGTTTCCAATTTTTGAGAGGCAGAGCATGAGTGGGGGTGGGGCAGAGAGAGAAGGAGACACAGAATCCAAAGCAGGCTCCAGGCTCTGAGCTGTCAGCACAGAGCCCAACGCAGGGCTCGAACCCATGAACTGTGAGATCATGACTTGGGCCGATGTTGGGCACTTAAACAACTGAGCCACCCAGGAGCCCTGAGGTGGGGTATTTCTGTTGAGACAGTGTCTCTGCCTTTCCTACCCATCTTGATCCTGTCCTTTTTGTCTTTTCTTGTGGAAGTCTAGTTATTCAGTTTTCTCATCTTTTTCAGAGGAAATTCTTCTATACGTAGTTGTATAGTTGTATCCATGGGAGAGAATGAGTTCAGATCTTCCTGCACTGCCATCTGAAACCAAATTCTCTCTCTCTCTTTCTCTCTCTATATATAATCTATAATGTATCTGCTTCACATGCTTAATCTTTATCTATTTTCTTTAATTCATGAAATACAGTTATAATTAACCGTCTTTACTGGCTACTAATTATATCATTTTAGGGTCAGTTTCTATTGATTTTTTTCTCATTATGATTAATATTTTCCTGTTCCTTTGCATGGTACTTTTATTGGATACCAACATTGTGAATTTTATCTTGTTGCATTCACTGAGCATTTTGGTATTCCTAATCCTATTAATATTCTTGAGGTTTCTTTTTATAATTTTTTAAATGTTTATTGTTTTTGAGACAGAATGGGGGTAGGGGCAGAAAGAGGGATACAGAGGATCTGAAGCAAGCTCCATGCAGTGAGTGCAGAGCCCAATGTGGGGCTTTAACTCACAAACTTTGAGGTCATGATCTTAGCCGGAATCAAGCACAGGCCACTTAACGGACTATGCCACCCAGGCACCTCAATATTCTTGAGTTTTGTTCTGAAATTCAGTTAAGTTACTTGGGATCAGTTTGATTCTTTCAGATCTTATTTTTAAGCTTTGATAGGAGAGACCAGAGTGGTGTTTTGTTTAGGGCTAATTTTTTCTTCCACTACTGAGGCAAAACCAATGCCCAATAAATTATAAATTATAAACTCTTTCCTGCTCAGCGGAGCTCTGGGGATTGTTTCTTCTAATTCTTTCAGATGCTTCTTTCTTTAGCTGTGGGTCATTTTCTCTAACACATGTGTCGATCTAGCCTCAAATGAAGATTTGAGGGCGATCCCTGAAGATTTCCAGAGTCCTCTCTCCATGCAACTCTCTCTTCTCTGATATTCTGCTTTGCAAACTGTAGCCACTTTGGCCTTTCAGACCTATAGCTCCTCAACCCAGGGAGACTGCCAGACTCCACCTGTGTTCCCCTTCCTGCATCGATGCCTGAAAATTCTCTTCTGGCAGTATGCCTGGGGATTATAGGGTTCATCTTATTTATTTCCCATTGCTCAGGATCACTATCCTTTGTTGCCTGTTGTCCAGTGTCTTGAAAATGTTTTTTTCATAGTTTTTAAATTATATTAGTGGAGAGTAAATCCAGTTCCTGCCATTCCATTTTGGCTGGAAGCAGAAATCTTCAGAGGTAATGAAATGCCAAGGATTTAGCCTCATATTGAATGTGGGTGAAAAAGAGAGTATCACATAGTTCACTGCAGGCATTTTAAATTCTTTTTGTACCGTGGACCCTCTGGATATCTTCTGAAACCTGTAGACAGCTTCTCAGAATGATGTTTTCAAATGCACAAAGCAAAACACAGACAAGTACCAAAAAAATTATAGTGAATATAGTTATTAGAATATTTTTCTGTGATGTCCTATAGTAACAGATGTCCTTCTTGATTAACGTATTAAGTGACAGATCTAGCAATGTGTCTAATAGGTTCTATAATTTTCAAGTAGTAATAAGCATAAACAATATATGTGAAACAATTACAGTGTGGTTTGATTATATCCATACTCCCTATTGGTGATCATGTCAAAATACTGTTCATATTAAAGTGGTTTGTTGCCAAATGCATTATGAAAGGAAATGCTAGCATCAGTCAGAAGCTAGTAAAAAGAAACATGCACTTGCTCTCATTCAAGTTGAAGGACCCCTGAATTCTATCCATAGACCCCCGTTGGAGTTCTATAGCTCCAGAGTAAGAACATTTATTTTAATAAATGGAAACTGAAGGGGCTGGAAGTTGCAGGTCTTACCCAATTGCTTAAGCTTATGAAATGGCAATGATTTCACTTGAATCTACCATGAGCATGATGAGGTACCATGGGGATAGTTTTGGGGTAGAAGGGAGGAAACGTATTCACAGGACAACTGAGAGAGTCTTTTATGCCAAAATGGGTCTTCTTTCTACAATTCCCAGACCAAGGAATTTTGTCTCCAGTGGTAAGGAGTCTACCTGTCAAATGCTTATTGCCCAACTCCCATTCTGAATTTCAAGTCCCATCACTCATAACTGACAAATTGGGCAGGTCTGCTGTTTATTTTTGCCTCTGGTCTTTTGGCCAGGCCACAAACTTTTGAATTTGTGAATACAGAGTTCTGTTCCTATCCAGTGTGTCCCAACCAGAAAGTCACTGTAATTTTTGGTTTTGTTCCCATACTCCCTCCAAATGTCATTAGTCATATCCTCCTTCCCATTTCTGCCTTGAACAGGCAGTCATTATGATGAAGCCAGGCCTGTTTCAGAATTCCATGAGAACCACAGTGTCAGGCCGTCACAACTCTGGAGCTGGAAATGGAAAAGGCTGTGATCTGGCTGGCTGGCACTGTCCCTATGAGTCATTGTGGAAACACTGTCCCCAGATGCTGCTGAGAGGGACCGGGTTGCTGGTGAGTGCATCTGTCAGATGAGATCCTGACCCCCTGACATCTTAAAATATTCCATAATATGTGGGATGTTGGGCCTTTCGTCTGGTATCCTGGTTACATTAAAATTTGGGTTGTTTTATTCTATTTTTGGTTCTATTGCAGTTTCCAATGTGTTAAAAAAACAAAATACTTTTTTTTCGGATTACAAAAATAATATTCATTGTACAGAGATTGAAAAAGGCAGAAAAACACACAGAAGAGAATTCAACCACCCAGATATATAGATTTTCTTTTCATGTGTTGCATTTCCTGTAAGATGCTATTTGGATTATAGTGACTTTGGTAAGCTGTGTTTTTTTTTTCCAACTGTACCAGTATAACTCACACAGTCCCCATTTTTAAAAATATGAAATTATATCATTTTTTGCCCTAAAGGAGACATTACATAAGGTACCTAGTCCAACACACTCTTTCTAAAAATGAGAAAACTGATATCCCAGGAGGATAACTAATTTGCCCAAGGTGCATGAGCCACAGAGTCAGGAATGGAACCCTGGATTTTTGTCTTGGTATCCTGCTGCCTCATGACCTGTCCATGCCCGTGTTCATCTTCTGTTTGTGCTTATCTTCAGATAAGAGCTGAAAGTTCTCTGGCTTCTCTGCCTCTTGACCTGGAGGAAATGTAGTGGAGTTCCTGGACTTACCAAATAGGAAATTTGCCCCTGCCTTAGATCTTGAGTTAGGAAACTATCTAATTTTCTTTAAATTCATTCCCCATAAGGGACACCAGGGTGGCTCAGTTGGTTAAGCATCTGACTTTGGCTCAGGTCATGATGTCACTGCTCATGAGTTCGAGCCCTGTGTTGGGCTCTGTGCTAACAGATTTGTCTCTGTCTCTCTGTACCTCCCCTGCTCACTCTCTGTCTTCCTCTTTCAAATATAAATAAAACATTAAAAAAACTCATTCCCTGTAAGAAACTTTAACATTTGAGGGGGAGAACGTTTTTCCCATGCAAGGTTTATTTTTGATTATTTTTTTAATTTTTTTTATATTTGATTATTATTTGGAAGTTAAAAATAGAAGAAAAATAGTCATTAAATCAAGAAACAGACTCTTTTCCCCCCCAAATTCATTATTTATTTAGTTTTAAAATTTTAAATCCAAGTTAGTTAACATATAGTGTAATAATGATTTCAGGAATAGAATTTAGTGATTCATCACTTACATATAATGCTCAGTGCTCATCCCAGCAAGTGACCTCTTTAATGTCCATTGGCCATTTAGCCCATCACCTCCAACACTGCCCCAGAAACCCTCAGTTTGTTCTCTGTACTTAAGAGTCTCTTATAGTTTGTCTCCCTCTCTGTTTTTATTTTATTTTTGCTTCCCTTCCCTTATGTCTATCTGTTTTCTTTAAATCCACATATGAGTGAAATCACATATTTGTCTTTCTCTGACTTATTTAGCTTAGCAGAATATACCCTAGTTCCATCCACATTGTTGCAAATGGCAAGATTTCATTCTTTTTGATTGCTGAGTAATAGTCCATTGTATATACACACCACATCTTTTTTATCCATTCATCTGTCAATGGACATTTGGGCTCTTTCCATACTTTGGCTATTGTCAATAGTGCTGCTATAAACAATGGGGTGCATGTGCCCCTTTGAATCAGCACTCCTGTATCCTTTGGATAAATACTGACAAGTGCAATTGCTGGGTTGTAAGGTAGTTCTATTTTTAATTTTTGGAGGAACCTCCATACTGGTTTCCAGCGTGGCTGTACCAGTTTGTATTCCCACCAGCAGTGCAAAAGAGTTCCTCCATCTCCATTTCCTCACCAACATCTGTTGGTGCCTGAGTTGTTAATTTTAGGCATTCTGACAGGTATGAGGTGGCATCTCATCATGGTTTTGATTTGTATTTCCATGATGATGAGTGATGTTGAGCATCTTTTCATGTGTCTATTAGCCATCTGGATGTCTTCTTTGGAATGGTGTCTATTCATGTTTTTGCCCATTTCTTCACTGGATTATTTGTTTTTTGGGTGTTAAGTTTGGTTAGTTCTCTATAGATTTTGGATACTAACCCTTTATTCAAAGGGTTGATATGTAATTTGCAAATATATTCTTTCATTTCATTGGTTGCAGTTTAGTTTTTCTGATTGTTCCCTTCACTGTGCAGAAGCTTTTTGTCTTGATGAGGACCCAATAGTCCATTTTTGCTTTTGTTTCCCTTGCCTCTGGAGACGTGTTGAGTAAGATGTTGCTGTGGCTGAGGTCAAAGAGGTTGTTGCCTGTTTTCTCCTCTAGGATTTTGATGGCTTCCTGTTTTATATTTAGGTCTTTCATCAAGAAACAGACTCTTAACTACAGAGAACAAACTGACAGTCAGAGGGGAGGTGGGTGTGGGGATGGGGGAACTAGGTGATGGGGATTAAGAACTGCACTTGTTGAGATAAGCACTGTGTGATGTACGGAATTGTTGAATCACTATATTGTATAACTAATATACTAATATAACACTGAATGTTAACTATACTGGAATTAAAATTAAAAAATAAGATTAGACATAAAGATTGGGACAATAAAAAATTAAAATTAACGCCATGTAAACGTTTTTTTTTTAAAAGAAAAATAGTCATCACTAGAAACCTAATGACTTAACTAATGTACTTGTCTTTAAACTCAATAGTGGCTATTTAGTTTATTGGCCTTTATAGTATGTGTATTTTCACGAAGTGCAAATTCACCTCAGAAAGTAAGGAAATTGCCTAGCACAGTACGGTATAGGATAGTATGGCACATAGTATAGACAGAAGAATGTGAAGCGTAGTATAGTATGGCACATAGTACAGGTAGTATAGGGTATAGTAGACACATAGTATAGATAATATAGTGTATAGTGTAGTTAAATGGCACATAGTATAGACAGTATATAGTATAGAGTAGTATAATATAGTACAAAGAAAGTGGACTTCAGAGTTTTGGTGGTCTTCGATTCAAACCTTATCTGTGCATCTTGCTGGCTATGTGATCTTGGGAACTGAATCTCTTTGAGCTTTGTACCATCATCTGTAAAATGAAGATTATAGCAGTTATCTACCCTAAGAGATATTCTAAGGTATATATCTAGAAGGAAGTAAAGCAAAGAAAGGAGTGAGATACAAAATCTAATTTAGTGATTATGATATTTTTGAATTATTGACGATGATACTTCCTACTGATTATTTATATTACTGTACCGAGAATTGTGGTCAGAGGGACATGGATAAGGCCTCTCCCTAAGTATTGGAGCCCATTCCACAAGAAGGAACCATCCATAAGAAGAAATACCCCAACTGGTGTGTATTTCACTACTTTGCTAGTACCTTCATATTCTTTTATCTTATAAAATAAAAATTAAATCAATAAAAATTATGTAATTGAAATATTGAAAACATAGGTAAGAATTCATTTTTTCAGAATATTCAAGAGCAGTGGCAACAGGATGTTTTGACTTCAAGGTCAAAGAACAGGGTCAGACTTCAAATAAGAACGTGGTTGAGTAAATCAACATCTTTCCCCTGCCCCTCCAGGAAATCCTGCAAAAGCAGAAAGAAGAAGGGAAAAAAAACTTAACCCATTTTTAGTGAAACTAAGACAGCCAAACATTATATGCAGACTCCAAACTATGTACAAGTAATGTCAAAACAGCTGATAGTGAACAAAGCTACAAGAACTTGCAGAAAAAGGCTCAGCGAGTGGCGAGATAGCCCGAGGTGCAGGGGCAGGTTGGGAAGAGTCAATAAAAATAAATAAGAGGCTCTCCTTGAAGTCTACATTTTTATCTCCTATGTTCAGTAATAATATCAAGAACTATAGTAAGCAAGACTGGCAGCAGAAACACTCTTGAACTTTATCTGATTCAAAGAATATACTTTTGAGTAGAGCCACTCAAGGAATCACAAAGCTGAGCCATGTTTACAGGAAGCAGTCTGTCTCTGTGGTAGTAAAGAAGGGCACATTCTCTGAGTTATGGAGTTTGGAAGGCCATACTGGCCCGATTCTTTCTTCCCATACTGTCCCCTGCCAGAAAACTCTTAGTTCAGGAAAATCCACGCCATTCAAAGATTAATAGTTTTTTTTAATGAATTAGCAAAACACCAATACAAGGATATTAAAATTCTAAATACAATATTAGCACTTCAAATCCATTAGTGAATTAAAAATAATATATTATCTCCAACTATGGGTAGGCTTTGTCCCAATTCTAGGAGGAAAAAAGATCCCCTTGAGAGCCACAGAAAAAGCAGTTGAGAAAACTTAATATCTGTTCTGAAAACTGCCTAGCAAACTAAATCAGAAGGAAATTTTCATTACCTTGATTAAAGGTAGTAATTGTTATTAATACTATTCACTAAATTTTCTGGTTTTTTTCTTTTCAACCATAATATACAGTACCAGAAAGATTATGAAAAAATTCAATAGGGCTCCTATTTTGCACTATGATAAAAAAATAATTTTTAGATGAAGTAACAGATATTGTAAATAATTAGAAGAAGACACGGGGAAACGTGTTCAGAGCTTCTGAAGATTTTTCTTAAGCAAGATCTATTTAAAAAATGATGAATATATTTGGCCACACAAAAATGTATTCTTTCTGTACCACAAAGGAAAGTACTCAAAAGTTTAACTATAAGGATGGACCAAGAGAAAATATTTTGATATAAATACAGGACAAGTATTACTATTTAGACCAATGCTGTCCAATAGAACTTTCTGAAATGATGGAAATGTTTTCTCTGTGCTACTAAACAGGATAGCCATTACCCACATGTGCTACTGAGCACTTGAAATGTGCCCAGTATGACTGAGGAACTGAATTCTAAATTTTACTTAATTAAATTAATTTCCATTTAAATAGACAAATAAGGCTAATGGCATTTTATTGGACAGTACAGATATAGAAAATATAAAAAGGTCTACAGATAGAGATAGAAATCAAAACAGTAGACAATCTAGTCAAGGATATGAACTGACAAATCATAGAAGAAATACAAATGGCCAATAAATATGTACAAAAAAATACCTAACCCTCCACCTTGTTAATGAGGAAAATGCAAATTTAAATATAATAGGATCCTTTTTGGTAAAATTTTAGAATTTGTTAATATCCAGGGTTGGCGAAGGTAGCCTTTTGGATGGACAACTTAGCTAGACCCATCAAAATGTGCATAACATTAAGCTAACAATTACTTACATTTTTACAGAACTTAATAAATTTGTTCAAAGATTCACCTAGAACAGAAAATAAGAAAAAAATAAGAAAAAAAACCCCATGAAACTTCTTTTAAAAAGACAATGTGAGAAGAGGCTCTTATCCACCAGAAATCTCTTTCCTAGAAAAATACTAAATATGAGCACAAAGAGGGATAGATCAGGTATTCACTGAAAACAACAACCAGACAAATTTGAGTTTTGATGATATTATAGGGCAACTTGAACTCTCACACATTCCTGGACGGAGTGGAAATTGGTATGACCACTTTGGAAAACCATCTAACGTGTATACAAAAGCTGAATAATTTGTACCCTAGGGATATATGCAACAGAAATGCACATATATATTTGAATCAAAAGAAAGAACACAAGAACATTCAGCATGGCACCATTCATAAGAGCCTCAACTGGAAACTCCCCAAATGTCTATCAGTAGCATCATGGAATGATAAATTATTACATATTCATATGATGGAAAACTCTATAGCAACGAAAATGAATGAACTATTGGTACATGCAATCACGTAACTAAAACTCACAAATATAATGTTAAGTAAAAAAACAAGACATAGAATGCCCTTCAAATGATTCCATTTATATAAGTCACAAGTAAACAAGAGTCATGGATGGGGTTAGCCGGGGGGAGGGGGGGCAGGGAATAATGGTTACCTTCAAGGGAAGAGAGAGTAACTGGGAATGGCAGTCGTTCAGTAGGTCTTGACCCTTTACAGCATCTGGTCCTTGGTCTTTTCTAGAACTGGGGCTTGTTTTCCACAGGTCCGTCTCCCACCAAGATGCGACATCAGAGGCAGAGAGGATTATTTGTCCCTGGGTCACTTACTTCTGAGACCCATGCACTGAGAAGGAGGTGCTTAATCTTTTCTGGCTCCATGCTTCTCTGCATCATTTCACTGAGTCCAAGCTGGAAACCCCAGCAATGAAACCATTTTTTGTCCTGTTATCTTGTCCCCAGATGGAGGTTTGTACTGGTATCCGACTAATGAGTAGTATGTTTAGAACTGCGCCTAGCACATGTTAAGCACATATGTAGGTGTCTGCTCTAATTATTATTATGCCTTACATATCCAAATGTGACATTTATCTCCCTTCTCTCATATCCAAGGCAAAATAATCACACGGAGAACTTTAAAATATCCCAATATACACCTAAGTTCCATAAAGTCTAATTCCTTCTACATCCCATCATTAAAAACATGTTTATTTTGATTATAAATGTTTCAGAGTTATAAAAATGTACAAAAAATAATATCACACAAGTCCAGAAAGCTTCCACCTCCCAGACTGAAGAGATGTTGGTATTTTGCTATATTTGCTTTAGTTCTTTGTGTTTTGGCTTTTTTTTTTTTAAGTAAACAGAAATAACTAAAGAAGCCCTCCCCTTGATTCCTCTTTCCTTCCCATCCCAAAGGGTTTTACCCTCCTGAGGTTAGTGTATACCACCCCTGCTTTTACATTAAATGCATCTATTAAACAATATAGAGCCCCAATTTAATTTTTAAGGTATTAATTGAAAGTTGAAATAATATACAATCCCAATGATGACCTTTTCCAAAATGTCTTTAATAAGCAAAGAAAAAAACACCCTTTGAAACAATAAAATGTCCATTGATGGGAGATGTAATGGGATCAAGGGGACATTGATTACATACAGGACAGTTTCTGCCTCACACAGAAACTTTTCTGTGTAAATAATTACTGGGATCATAGCCCATCTATAAGCTGCTCTCAGAATTTTAAGGGCTAACATCATCCACCACAGCAACCGACAACACATGCTTCACAGAATGTCCAACAGCTGAATGATCAAGGTATCAACTTCTGGGCTACAGCAGTTATGGGCGGCACCTGCTAGTGGCTACTGGCCTGTTTGCCTGAGGCCAGGGACAGCTGTGACCTGTAGGTGATGCTCCTGTGGTTACTCAAACCCCTTCTTACCTTCAGATTGCTGACCCTGGGCTCTTTTTGTGACATTCACAGGAATTTGTAAAAGCTATGCTGACAGGTGCCCCAGAACCTGTTTGGCTGAGGACTGGGCTATCATGTGTCGCATGACATTAGAGATGATGAGCTGTTCTGGTCCTAAAGTTCCCTGTATAACATGGATTCCCACCTCTCTGGAGGGGCTCCTTGGATGTGGCCTCTGCCTCCAGTCCCTAGAGAGACTTCCCTGGGGCTTGCGAATGCCCAGGTAGCAGCATGACACCTATTCATTGCCCAGACAAGAATTTCTAGGGAGCTCCATGTACAACCCCTTCAGTTGCTGCTGTCCAGGAGGAGAGAAACAATACCTGTAGCACACATAAACATGGACGTGCTGAAGGAATCCACACAAAGGAAGATGTACCACTAGAGCTGTCACAACTCAACTTTGGAAGAGTCCCTTGAACTTGTTCTACCATCCACCACCCCTATCAGTCACAGCTGCCAAAAAGATGAAATATGGGTGCTCCCACACCTCTGAAGGGCCTTTTGGGGAACTCACAATGATGACCTTGCACGTGGACTCTTTTCCCCTGGCACCTTTTAGGCTATGCCAAGTATCAGGTTTTGTGGGGGCTGGTCACCTGGCCCAGAACCCAGCTCCAAAGGGCCCTACTCGGGTACACCTGGTTCTTAGCTACCCTGAGACTACATTGGATGTGTCTTTCTCCAGTTGTTTTTCAAAAACAGCAGACTATATTCCTGGTATTCCCTGCTTCTTCTCACTGTCCCGTAAAGGTTTACCTTTCCTGGGTGTCTTTTTACTAGGGCTTTATTGTTTTCTTTGTTGGCACTTTTATTGGTAACAGAATAGTTGATATAATAGAATGTGTTATTATAAGAATGTTTGACTAAAAGAACCATTTTGTTCTAGAATCATCCATGTAATTTCTGAGAGGATAGGCTTATGGAGGCCCAGGGATTACCCACAACTGAATGCAATGTTATATGCGCATGATTTTTCAGGGAGGAAAGGCCCCATACTTTCATCAGGTTCTCAAAGTACCTTAACCTAAAAAAACCCACGTAAATAAAAATTAAGAACAATTGACCTATTGCATTGCATTCAGTGATCTATATTGCATTCAACCAATGTAGCTAGAATGTATCAGGCAATCAGGGACAGGCAGTAACAAAGCTGACCTAGCCCTACCATGTGGCATAGCTAAGACTCTTACAGGGAGGAATAATAAACAGGTAAACACACACAATTAATTACAAATAGTAATGAATGCCATGAGGAAAGCAGAGCAAGATGATAGAGGTAATGAAGACCTGCTTGGAAGCATGGTCGGGGAAGTCCTATCCACTGGGGTTTAAACTAAGGTGTAAAGATGTTTAGGAGCCAGCCCTAAAAAGACAAGACAAACAGCATTCTAGTCAGAGGGAACACCAAGTGTGAAGATCCTTCAGAAAGAAAGAGACTTGAGGGCTTGAGGGCTTGAGGTCTGGGAAAGGAGGGGGCGCTGGATGGGACAGGAGGGGCAGGAATTCATCTAAGCCACAGTAACCAGGCTGATCTCTACAGGTGCTATGAAAGTCACTCTAGGGGATTAAGGAGGGGGGAGAAATGCTAGCCCTTCTATTTTGGGAATACTCATTCCAGGGCCACCTATGGAGAACAGGCAGTAAGTGGACCGCTCTCCAAGTGAGAGATAATGGTGATTTGGCCCCAAGAGGTGGGAGAGGGTAGAATCAGGATATGCTTTAGGGGCAAAGCTGATGAGACTTGATGACGAGTTGGATGAGGGGGAGAGAATGAGGAGAATGAGGGTTGTGCATCTTGCTCAATGGTGCTGTTTCCCTAGATGGGGAAGCCTGGGGGAGGACCGAGTTTGGGTTTCTCAAGCTCAATTTGCAATATGCTAAGACTGAGGTATAAAATGGTCATACTGGGCAGCAGGAGGGTAAGCTTACTAAGGAAATGTAGGATTGCCACAAGTGCTGGGTGCCCATTTGAGGTTTAAAATCATGAACTAAATGTGAAACCGTGTCTAGCCATGTGCAGTCAATAAGAGGGCAGATGATGAGCTCATCATAAGTTAGGTGTTGACAGCTAATTATGATGAAGGCAAAGAGGGGCAAGAGAACTGAGAATTGCAGTAACCACAGTTGACCCTTGAACATCATGTGTTTGAACTGCATTTGAACTGTACCCAATTTCAAAAATATATACAGTACATACTGTAGATGTATTTTCTCTTCCTTATGATTTTCTTCATAACATTTTTTTAGCTTACTTTATTGTAAGAATACAGTATATAATGCATATAACATACTAAATATGTGCTAATCAACTGTTTATATAATCAGTAAGGCTACTGGTCAGCAGTAGGCTATTTATAGTCAAGTTTGTAGGGAGTCAAAAGTTACACTTGGATTTTCAACTGTGTGGGGAATGGGATCAGTGTCCCAACCCCTATATTGTTCAAGATCAACTGTTTAATGATTGCAGTAGAGACTATTAAGGGTTCATCAAAATCCATTTTCCTCTTCTTCTTGGGAACATGGTTAGAATGCATTTCCAAGATTCTCTTGCAGTTAGATGTGACCATATGCCAAGTCAATGGAATGGCAACAATAGATCTAAGGGCCACTTTCAAGTCTGACCATCAAAACCTACAAGTGTATTTCCATGCTCTTGTCCTCATTAAGCTGACTGTTTTGGTGACTCGAGAGGAAACTTGGAAGCTGCCATTGAGGATGGCAGAATTAGTCACCTTGTGTTCCAGAGATCTACTTAAAGCAGAACAGTCCACTACCACACACACAACACTACCTGCAACTCCCTGGATTGAGCAGGAAGTTCATGTTGAGCTATTACACATTCGGGCACATTTATTACCAAAGCTGTGCCTGCACTAACTAGCACAGTGATAAGTCATGTCAGAGGCTGAAGAAGAGATAAAACCTGATAGATCAGGGGGCCATGTGGGGACCCAGTTCTTCAGCTGAAACTTCAGAGAACTAAGTGAATTGTCTGGGGAAGCTAGGGCAGGGTGTTCAGCCAGAGCTACATATTAAAATCACCTGGAGACTTCTGAGGCCCCTGGGCGGCTCAGTCAGTTAAGCGTCCAACTTCTGCTCAGGGCATGATCTCATGGTTGTGAGTTTGAGTGGTTCCTGAGCTCAAGGGGCTCTCTGCTATCAGTGCAGAACCCACTTTGGATCCTCTGTCTCCCTCTTTCTCTGCCCCTACCCTGATCATGTGCATGCATACACTTTCTCTCAAAAACAAATACACATTAAAAAATAATAAAATCAGGGCACCTGAGTGGCTCAGTTGGTTAAGCATCTGACTTTGGCTCAGGTTATTCTCTCCTGGTTCATGAGTCTGAGTCTCACATTGGGCTCTCTGCTGTCAGCACAAAGCCCACTTCAGATCTTCTGCCCGCCCCCCTCTGCCTCTCCCCTGCTGGTTCTCACTAAATAAATAAATAAATAAATACATGAACTTAAAACATTTTTTTAAATAATAAAATCACCTGGAGACTATAAAAAATAAATAAATAAACCCTGATGCCAAGGCTGTCCCCTCAGGCCAGTTGAATTAGATCTGTGGGAAGGGCCGGGCTCAGATATTTTTAAAAGATCCCCCGTTGATTCCAATGTACAGCCAGAGTTGAAAACCACAAAACTGGAATGAAAACCTGGTTAATCTGATTTCTGGATCTTTGTCCCATAGGGTTCTACATGTTTCTTATGACCAGTAGAGCACCTGGAGGAGCCTCACAGCAGGCTGAGGGACACTGCATCCCAGCCTTGATAGACAACGCAGTATTTAAGAACCAGAGTAGACTGTGGATGTTGTGGTATGCCAACTGCATACCTCTGCAACTGATTGCAGAGAATGGCTAGGAAACAGCATCTCCCTTTTCCCACCCTAATCCCAATAGAGGTCAGTTTGAGGGAGAAGGGGGGGCATGTTTCTTGAATTAGATGAAATTCAACTTTAAATAATCCATTTAGCCCACAATTGGCTAAGACTTGCATTATCTGCTAATAGAAGTTTTTAAAGATATATTTAGATGCTGGATTACATGGTTTAGAAAATGTGTACCTGCTTGAGTGCATTTTAATTGTGAGCGTTTTATCTGAAATCAGCCTCTTTTGTCAATTTTGGGACTCAGTATAATGGTGGAGATTTCAGATCTTGGTCCATATACACGGGAGATGTTTTGTGGCCATTAGTCCTCAAACCAGACTGGTTGAATTCATGCACCTGATTTTTGCTAGGGAGCTGCCTGAGTCCCTTGCCCTGGTTAGTTCATCTGCATACATAATACAGTGTAAATCTATCACCTTAGCTGATGGGTAACTCAAGGGACATATAGGTCTGTCCCCATGTCTAGACCAACCCTACTTCCTTTGTAGAATGAACCACAATGCTTTTTGCATATAGTAGACACTTAAAAATACTAACAGATTAAGGGACAATGGTGACTATAATAATAATGAAAAGATAATTATAATAAGAAGACATTTTCTATTTATACTTGTTCAATGGCACCGTTCACTTCTGAAGGCTCATATGTGTACCCTTTTACTGTGGCTATAATTTTTTAAATGGTTTTAATTCAATTGTCTCTTTAATTCCATTGTCTTTTGTGTCTTTTACATTCTGCTTTTTTCTAAATTTGCTTTTATAGTATTTATATGTTGTGTACATTTTTATAAATAAAAAAATAATACGAAGAAAAATATTTTAGATTGTCCGTGCTCTTACCATCCTGATAACCTCTGTCGAAAAATGTAAAAGAATGCATGCACGCATACATAGTCGGAACATTTAAACAGTGTGTGGGGGTATGAAATGCCAAGTGAAAGTTGCCTGTGACATTCCACCAGCTCCCTCTTTTCATCCCTTTCCCAAAGAGGGACTTAACTACTGTTGAGAGTTTCTTACTATTCTCCCCAGAAAGTGAAATGTGCATATGCCAAGATAGAATTTAAAAGATAT
Organism: Cryptoprocta ferox; assembly: GCA_028646485.1. NCBI lineage: Eukaryota > Metazoa > Chordata > Mammalia > Carnivora > Eupleridae > Cryptoprocta > Cryptoprocta ferox. The sequence goes on along the minus strand of CM053560.1, from coordinate 120,309,752 downwards.
TCTTTTTTTGTCACTCACACAGAAAGGAGCCCATTATATCTACTGTTTTGAAACTTGCTTTTTTCAAGTGATGTATCTTACAGATCATCTCCCATCAACATATATGGATCAACTTCATTTTTTTAACAGTAGCAGAATATTCTGTAGAATGACTGGGATATAGTTTATATAACATTTCTCCTGGATTCTTTTCTTATTTTTAGATTCTTGCCATTTTTAAACAAGGCTGCGATGGACATCCTTGTAGACCTATCTTGACAGACTTTCATGTGTAAATTTTACATGCTAAACTTGAACTGGTGTTTAAAATATCTTAAGAGATAATTTATTATTTGTATCATAAAAACTGCATGTGCAGGTCACAAGAGAGTACATTCCTGTGATTATTTATCCTACTGATACACCTGAGGTTATTTATTTTACTGATACACCTGAGGTTATTTATCCTACCAATATACCTGAGGTAGGGAACGAGCACTTGCCTTTCTGCACCGCCAGGCTCTAGAGTCAACATGAGCAGAGGCAAGCCCTAAAGGAAACCTACACTTTTCTTTACTTATGGAGTCAACCCATCAGTGATATTTCTGTCCCCAGGGGACCAGAAATGGCCCAGGAACTTGTGACTTCAATGCATTTTTTTTCTCATCCTCAAGCTTACTCACTGTGCCTGTCATTTGCTCTAAGCAAGGAGGAGATCTGAGGCAAAAATAGGTAGAGAAATGCCTCTTGAAAAACCTGCTGCTTTCTGATACCCTGCCTGAGAGAGCTTGAGGATGCACATTTAAAGACTGCTCAATATGTAGTACATTAATATAGACTATATACACATGCAGAATTTCCATTGGGATAAAAGGGTTACATCCAAGCTTCCAGTTTCCCCTCTCAGAGGCAGCTACTATTGTTACTTAAGAAAATTTGAGAGGAGGATTTCTCAACCTTGGCACTATTGACATTTTGTGCTGGATAATTCTTTGTTGTTGGAGAGGAGGAACTGTTCTGTGCACTGCAGGGTGGTTAGCCGCGTCCCTGGCCTCTACCTGCCAGATGCCATAGCATCTTCCCACTAGATGCCCCCTCCAGCTGTCTCCAGATATTATCAGATGTGAAAACCGCTTGTCTAGACACACACACACACAAACACACACACACACCCCATAAATTGTTATATTATTATTTATATATATATTCTATATGGGAAAGTTGGGGCTGAAGTATCACATGTTACAATACATATAGGGGCTCTCAACTAAAACTTATTGGATTTTTAAAAAGGGCTATAGATGGTGCTTAAGAAAAAAACCCTTTGCAAACATTCAAGTTAGTGAGGATATACTATTTATTTTTACACTGTAGTTTGAATTCATGTACTTTATATTCTTTTGCAGTCAAACATAATTCAGATTTCTACATACCTAAAAAAATTTTTTAATGTTTATTTTTGAGAGAGCGAGATGGAGCACAAATGGGGGAGGGGGAGAGAGAAAGGGAGACACAGCATCTGAAGCAGGCTCCAGGCTCTGAGCTGTCAGCCCAGAGTCCGATGCGGGGCTCAAACCCACGAACTGCGAGATCATGACCTGAGCTGAAGTTGGACGCTTAACCGACTGAGCCACCCAGAGGTCCCAGATTTCTACATACGTTAAAACCATACATGGTAGTTCTTATTTGAATTGTGTCTTCTGTAACAGATTTTAATAAATTTGGGATATATATATATATTTTACACACATATATACCATATGTATATGGTATATATTACACATATATAATATATATTATACACACATATGGTATATATATGGATATATATGGATATTATATATATGTAATAGCTAAATAGTATTCTCTTATATGGTTGTACTATACATTATTTACCCAATCTCACTTTGATAGGTATTTGTTTCTTTTTTTAAATTATTCTGCTGCTATAAGCAATTCTGCAATGAATGTACATTTTCTATGGGGTAAAGTTTTAGACGCAGAATTGCTGGTTCAAGGGTATTTAAAATTGCAATAGACATTAACCTTCCAAATTGCCTTCCAATCCAAAGAGATTGTACCAATTTTCACTCTCACTAACAATGTGTGAGAGTGCCTGTTTCTATACACTTTAGCCAACTCAGTGTGTCTTCATAGTTTTAAATCCAAAGGGTGAAAATATGGAGCCTTTCTGTAACCTCAGCTTTGCCACGGTGTTCAGTTCTAGACCAAGTATTCTGATGAGAAGTTGCTCAAAAATGCACCTTTTTGAAGATGTAAAGGCCAGGACACAGAATTCTAGTGAAGAATTTTGATGAAAATCTTAGTCTTTTATTCGGCAGGCTGAATCCAACTTATCCAAACTGCTGAAAATTGTAAATGCTTCTCAAGGAGAGGACCAGGCCCTTTGAAATAGTGTGCTTAATTCACGCTGAAGCATGATTTCTGGAAAGACTTTTTGCATTAGTAGATGTTAAGTACTTTGTTACCATTTTCTGCCTTATTCACCATCTTGGTGCTGAGAAGTGCTGTCTGCTTTAATCTCTGTGCTGAGTTACAGATATACATGATCAAATAAAGTCAAGACAAGAATCAAACCTCATAAAAATCTTGCCTACAGCATGTACCAAAAAAAGCCAGTCATGCCAAGGCTATGCAGGCCAAGAGAAGCCAGGGGTTGTGCAATTACCCAGCAGAGGTTGAGATTTCTGACAAAAACAGGGACCTCATTGAAAATGTAAGCATAAAAATGAAGACTCATTAAAAAAAAAAAAGGCCATTTTGATATTTCTCTAATGTGAACATTGAAAACCATGGCTTCTGACCTCCAGTATTTCCTTCCTGTGTAAAGCCCAGGATAAAAAGGATTTTCCATTCTCAGATTTTCTGGGTTGGTCACTTTGGCTCCAACTTAAACCAAGTTTTCAAGCTGTTGCATCAGACCAGAATGTTCCACACTTTGCTGTTGCCTGACAAGACAAAGATCCATTCTTTTACTCAGGGAACATTTATCCAAGCCTACTATGTGTTTGTTAGGTCCTCGCTGGACTTGGGCCAAGGCGACAGTAAGATGCCATGAGGTTGGCCAGTCCTCATGTTAAAGATCATCAGACAGGAGAGGTTGGGAGCCAGGGGTGTGGAGGAGCTTTGCTAGTGTGCATGGAGGCCCGCAGAACCACCAACATGTGCTCTTGGGGTTCATCACAGTCCAGTGAGGGCTCAATTAACCCAGCAGTGCAAACGGCTTTGGCTACCCTGCCGGGCCACGTGGGGGCTGCCGTTGAGAGCAGCCCGAACTAGGAAGAGCTGTGAGAGAAAGGTTTTGTAGTAACTGGAGGGTGAGATGCTCCCTGGTTCATACAGGAGAATGTGATTTGCATGTTTGAATCATTGTGTGGACCGGAAGATACATGAAACCTATTAGGCTCAGGCCCAGGTCGGGTGTGGCTCGCCTGGTTGATGGGCGGGCTAGCCGGGTAGTGGGCACGCATGTCTGGTGAGAACAGGGAGCTCGTGGTTGGGACTCAGGGAGGCTCAAAGATGTCAAGGCAGCTCACGCAACACCAGGCCTTGGAGAACAGCCTGTTAGGTTTCTCACTGATAATTTCCCTTTTGTGTCTATTTGCCATTAGGAGCCCAGGGTTAGCTCTGAGAGGAGGGGCCAAATTTCTGCAATTGACAGTCTAACTACAAGCATACCTGCTGCTCAGCTGTTGTGATGCCTATTTTGTTTCTGTCTGGCACGCAGGCCCCTTCCTCGATAACAGTATCCCACTTGAGGGGAACTATATCCCCCACTGTCTGTCCATTTGGTCCCGACCTTTTGGTGAGTTTCAAACTCCGCCCAGGAGTCCTGGCGGGTGGAGAGGGGGCTGTTGACCTAAAAGTGACCAATCAGAGCATTCTATCACCCTGGACACTGTGATTGGTTCAGAACCAGACATGTGACCCAGGCCAGGCTCACTTTGGGATTTTGCTAAGAAAATTTAAAGAAAGCTCTTTCTCAGTGGAAATTGTCTTAGTCCATTCAGGCTGCCATAGCAAAATACCACGGACTGGGTGGCTTGTTAACAATAAAATGTATTTCTCACCGTTTGGGAGACTGGAAAGTTCAAGATTAATGTGAGGACAGATCCAGTGTCTGGTTGGTGAGAGCCCATTTCCTGATTCATAGACTGCTCTTTTCACTGTATCCTCACATGGCTGGAGAAGCAAGGAAGTCCGCTTTCAGAAGGGCACTAATCTTATTCATGAGGGCCCCAGCCTCACTACATTATCACTTCCCAAAGGCCTCACTTCCTGATAACCCTCACACTGGGGATTAGGTTTCAACACACAAATTTGGGGGCACAGACCAGGGTAAATGAGAAAAGAGAGAGAGAAAGAGAGAGAGAGTATGTAATTTTTAGTTTCCCAATCCAGCAATGCTGGAATTGGAAATCCTCCTGAATCTTTCAGTCAAACAAGCCAACAAATTAGTTGATTTGACTTGTGTTCCTGTCACCTGCAGCTAAAAACTGCTGGTCCTTTTGAACAGGAAGGGAACAATGTGTGCTAACATGCTGGTGATTTTATTGCTTTTCTATTATTATTTTACCTAGGTAACACAATGCACCAATGGCTTGCAAACCACCCTGGGCCCCCAACGTTGGTCCAGCCATAACTGCCCTCTTTCTGTTCTTCAAACAAAATGAGCTCAGTCTCATCTTGGGAACTTTATTCTTCTTTCTGCCTGAGACACTCTTCCCCAGGTCTTCACTCCTTCAGCTCCTTTGTCACCCAGCTTAAGTGTCACTGCCTCAGAGAAGCTTTCCCTGAACCCCTAGTTAAGGGCTCCACTCCATTACTCTATCTCATGGTCTTGTGTTATTTTCTTCATAGTCCTTATCATCATCTGTCATTTTCTTGTTTGTACATTTTTTGTCTGTCTACATGACTAGAGACTTCAAGAGAACATGGATCTTCCTGTAGTCCCAGTGCTTCAAACTGTGCCTGGCACACTGTGAGAGCTCAGGAAGAGTTTGTGGAATGCATCAATGAACAGCCCCATTTGTGTCTACTGTTTATGTAGGTACAGGTAGGTGCTTATGTAGATTACTCAATCTTCAAAATAACCTTCAGTAAGGATTATTATCATCTTACATGTACAGAAATCAAGGTTTGGAGAGATTGAGAAACTTGCCCAAAGTTATTCAGCTGGCAAATGGCAGAGGTGTGGTTTAAACAAAGGACATTTTGACTCTAAAATGTGTGGTCTTGGGGCATCTGGGTGGCTCAGTAGGTTAAGCATCTGACTTCGGCTCAGGCCATGATCTCACAGTTTGTGAGTTCAAGTCCCGCATTGGGCTCTGTGATAACAGGTCAGAGCCTGGAGCCTGCTTCTGATTCTGTGTCTCCCTCTCTCTCTGCCCCACCCCTGCTTGCACTCTGTCTCTCAAAAATGGGTAAACATTAAACAATTTAAAAATAAATAAATAAAATATGTGGTCTCACCTTTTCAGTGACTCCCAGATTTGTCTCAGTATTCTGAAATTCTAATAGATAAAACTCTTTGCTAGATTTTAAGTTGCAATTTGGGAATGATTTGTGTAATGTGGCCACCACACAGAGAACTGGCTTTTCTTTCTATGAGGTTTTGAGGGACATATAGGCCTAGAACAGGTCTAAATGGACTTCCTAAGAAACATGGTAGAGCCTGGTAATACCTGGGATACGTATTGAAAGAAATTATTGAGGGAAACTAGGATGCTTCCAGCCTTTAGAAGAAATATCTATGACAAAAATACATAAGCCAAGAGGACAATAGAGATCATGATCTCATATGCATGGGGTAGATGTGAATGGGATACTGGCAGCAGGGGGGAGGGTAGTGAAATGCACCTCCACTTTGGATGGAATATAGAAAGTGAACAGAATAAACTCAAGGTTTGGAATTACTATAATTGACATGTGAATGTATTGTTGGTTGTGGAGAGAATCACAGAGTCTGAATAAATTGTGCAGAAGAAAAAAATACAATATAACAAAATGACAACATATAATAGAAATCGAAAGACTTATTTGAAGTTCAATTGCATAAAACATCCAGCTGTCAAAGATTTGATTTCTTACATTTTAAAGTTTATTTAATCTTTATGTAGACTTTGACACATAAGAATACAAATTGAGCAAAAGAAAGTTCTTTTATCCCCTTCTTTGAGAACCTGAATTCATCCTTTTCATCATCAGGCATTCAAGAATAAAAGCCCTCACGATATTCAAATACGAAAAGTGAAAACAACATTTTTAAGGTCTGGAAAAGATGTAAAAGGCAATGTTATAAATTAAGTGTGTGTGTGTGTGTGTGTGTGTGTGTGTGTGTGTGTGTATTTTACGTTTTGATATTTAGGAATAGCCACATGGCCACATGGCAGCCATGGACCCTATTGCTTTGTGTAGTAACCAGAAACATTTTATTTTCTGTGTTGTTTTCCTCTTAATTCAGAACAATGATCATCTCAAAACATACATACTTATAAACATGTTACCAATAGTTTCAATATTGTCCAATTTGAAGAGCTGAACCTATTATTGTAAGATACTCTAACAATGTTTTCTACTAGTTAAATGAATTCCATATGATTCTTATTGCAGAGCTGACTAAATTACAAGATACTAAAATATTTTATCACTTAAAAATCTTTTTATCCTAAAATATTTTTAGACTTGCCAAAAGTTGCAAACATCGTATGGACTATTCACCCAGCTTCCTCCAGTGTTATCTTATGGAAGGATAGTGTGATGATCAAAACCAGGAAATTAACATTGATGTAACATTATCAACTAAACTACAGGCCTTATTCAAATTTTGCCAGTTTTCTCACTAAGGTCTCTTTTTTTGCACCAGGATCCGATCCTGAATCCCACTTTTCATTTAGCTGTCAGATATTTTGTAGAATTCCCCTCAATTTGTGTTTGTCTGATGTTCTTTCATGATTAGACTCAGGTTATAACTTTTTGGCAGGAACACCAAAGAAGGGATGTGCCTCTTCCCACATTGCATCATATCATGGGGTACATGAAGTCCGTATGCTTTGTTACGGTAATGCTGGCCTCGTTCATTTGGTTAACATGGTGTCTGCTGGGTTCCTTTATTGAAAAGCTACTATTATTCTGTTTGTAATTAATAAATATCTTGTAGGGAACTACTCTGAGGCTATGCAAATGTCCTGCTTCTCATCATTCTTTTACTCACGAATTTTTTGCATCTATTGATGGTTCATGCCTGCAATAGTAATTAACTGTGGTGTTTGCCTGAAGGGGGTTTATGTATTGCTCTCATTCCTTCTGCATTTTTTTCATGGGAATTCTCCTGTAAGCAAGATGTGTACTTTTTCCCCTATTTATTTTTTCAATCAATTATTTATTTATATCAGTATGGGCTCATGGATATTTATTTTATTCTATAGGTTATACTCCAATGCTAGTGTTATTTGTTACTCAAACTGTTCCAGGTTTTGCCATCGGCAGCTCTTTCAGGTGAGCCCCTGTGTCCCCTTGACATGCCCCCATCATTTTTTGAGCAATTCCTTGCTGTCTGGCACCATAGATTTATCTAGTTTGTTTTCCTTTCCCAGTCCTGGACTCAACCATCTCTCCAAGGAGGCCTGGTTACTTTTACTGGAAAATGGCATTTAGATCTGGGTGTTTATCATGGAACTTGCAATAGAAAAAGGATGTACGAGAGGTCTCTCTTTTTGCATGCATATATTAATGATTTTAACTCTAAAGAGCCTGTGATGTACAGTACAAAGTGGCTTATATTTGTGCTTTTAGGTTTAATTTAAAATGTGGAGTTTTGATTTTCTGAAATATTTACAAGTCATTAGGTCCTATGTCAGATTTACAAGTAAAATATACAAGTAATTTGAGTAACTTTACAAGTAAGATGTAGGTTTTATATGTGATATTTCTAAAAAAGACACAAAGTTATATTTGGAGAATTCACTAATTTGGGGTAACACATTTAAAACCTTCCATTTTTTACATCTTCTTTGAATGTTTATTTTTATTTATGAGAGAGAGAGAGCATGAGCAGGGGAGGGGCACAGAGAGAGCGGGGTCCCAAGTGGGCTCTGCACTGACAGCAGCGAGCCCCATGAGGGGCTCAAACTCACGAACCACGAGATCATGATCTGAGCCGAAGTTGGATGCTCACCTGACTGAGCCATCCAAGCACCCCGACAGCTACATCTTTTTTTTAATTGAAATATAGTTGACACAGAATATCACACTCATTTCAGATATACAACATAGCGATTCAATAACTATACGTTATACTATGGTCACCACAAGTGTAGCTACCATCTGTCACTTTACAACGCTATTACGATACCATTGATTATATTCTCTATGCTGTACCTTTCAGCCCCATGACTTACTCATTCCATAACTGGAAGCCTGTATCTCCCACTCCTCTTCCCCCATTTTGCTCACCCCCCCCACCTCCCTCCCCTCTGGCAACCATCAGTTTGTTCTCTGTGTTCTGGTATGTTTCTGCTTTTTGTTCGTTTATTCATTTGTTTCGTTTCTTAGATTCCATGTAAAAGTATAATCATATGGTATTTGTTGTTTTCTTATTTCACTTGGCATAATACCCTCTAGGCCCATCTCTGTTGTTGCAAATGGCAAGATCCCATTCTTTTTTTAAGGCTGAGTTGTGTGTGTGCGTGTGTGTGTGTGTATTTATATATATATATATATATATATATATATACATTTTCTTTATCCATTCATCTATCGATGGACATTTGGGTTGCTTCCATACATGGCTGTTATAAATAATGTTGCAGTAAACACAGGGGTACATATATTTTTTCAAATTAGTGTTATCATTTTCTTTGGGTAAATACCCAGTAGTGGAATTATTGGATCATATGGTATTTCTATTTTTAATTTTTTGAGGAACCTCCACACTGTTTTCCACAGTGGCTGCACCAATTTGCATTCCCACCAACAGTGCCCAGCGTTCCTTTTTCTCCACATCCTCGCCAACGCTTGTTATTTCTTGTCTTTTTGGGTCTAGCCATTCTGACAGGTGTAAGGTGTTATCTCTTTGTGGTTTTGATTTGCATTTCGCCGATGATTAGTGACGTTGAGCATCATTTCATGTGTCTTTGCCATCTTAAAACCTTTCCCTTTTAATTTACACGTGTGAAAATTGAGACTTCATGAAACATATTTATTGAGCCCCTTTGCCTGGTTCACACCATATTTAATAAATATTAATTTTGTGTGTCAGGGACACAAGATTGAACACGGCCCCTATCTTCAAGAAGCTCACAAATTAAAGCCTCTTTGAGGTTCCCTTCCTTGAGATAAACTTACTTTTTTCTACTAATCCATTCTTTTTACTGTCCATTCTCTCATCATTCTTCTGCTCCATAAACTATTTCTCTTTTTCTCCAGCCCATATACTTCAACTTCAAAATTCTGCTTAAATTTCTCCTCCTCCAGAAAGCCCTCCTTACACTGTCCAGTGTCATCTAATTGTATCTTTCTCCAACCCCACAAGGCTAAGGACATTTTTGTCCCACGGGCTCCTCAATTTCAACATGAACAAAACTCATCACACTCCCCTTGACCAGCTCCCTTGATCTCATCTTCCTCCAGTAGTGTTCTCCACTTCAGTGATACTGCTGTTATCCACTCAAGAGGCCGAACCAGAAACCTGGGGGCACACTGAGGCTCCTTTCCCTTCCCTAAGCCCAGATTCAGTGACAGTAAGCAGGTCAATTCTACCTTGTAGCTACCTCTTTGTTTCGTTCCTGCTCTCTCCTTGCTGTCAGGCAATTTTTTTTCATTTAGGCCTTCTGTCTTCCTTATCTCACTTACCATCTGTCTTAAGTGGGTCTCCTGAAAAGTAGATCCCCAAAAAAGGATTTGGGTGTGGGTAGCTGATTTGGAAGGTGATCCTGGCAAGGGCTCTGAGGGAGTGGTGATGTGACACAGGGGAAATGAGGAGAGATAATAAAAAGTGGCTAATGAGTGGGTCACCACAGAGGACAACCGGAGCCCAATCCACTGTGACACCCCCACCCCCACCCTTGAGAGACTTTAGGGAACATGCTTCAGAATTGTCTTTTTGAGGCATGAGGAAGCTGGAGCCAAAGTGACCCAGAGACACAGGAAGCCATCAGCATATGTGTGGGGCAGTCTGCGGAGATCTCTGGGGATGGGAAGTGTGTGGTGGTGGGGGGGCTCTGATAGCAGTGGCTGTGCATCCTAACTGGCCATCCTGCTTCTAGTCTTGCTCTCTCTCACCTACTCCCCGACCATCGCCCGAAGTGATCCTTCTAAAATGCCAAATAGATCAAACTATTGCACCATTTGAAATTTGTAGTTCCCATTGCTCTCAGAAGGATATCCAAAAGGGGGTGCCTGGGTGGCTCAGTTGGTTAAGCGTCTGACTCTTGATTTTGGCTCAGGTCATGATTTCACAGTTCATGAGATCGAGCCCCATGTAGGGCTCTGTGCTGACAGTGTGGAGTCTGCTTGGGATTCTCTCTCTCTCTCAAAATAAACAAACTTAAAAATTATATATATATAATATATATAAATACAATTATTAAAATTTATATATATAAAAATATATAAAAGAAATATATATATAGCTATAATATATATTATATTATATATATATATTATATAATATATATATAAAAGAAATCCAAATGGCCTAGCTTGATTTGCTAAGGCTCTGTACTGTCACCCTTCCAGCCTTATCTCCCAGCACTTAATCCAAACTCCAGGCTTCAGGCACATTACACTAGCTGTGGTTTCTCTCTAGAGCCACATTCAAGAGTCCCTGCACACAGCAATCCTTCTGCCTTAAGGCTGCTCATAAATATTTAAGGAGCATTTCCTTCATTGGCTGTTACGTGCCAGGCACTGTGCAAGACATTTTGTATCAACGAAGAATGAATCACAGTTCTGGTCTTCAAGGAGCTCACTCTCCAAAGGGGAGGAGACAGACATACATAAAGAAGTAGGCGCTAGAAAATGATGCCAAGTGGAGACTTGATAGATACAAAGGGGGTTTACCGTGCACACAGGAAGAAACAGTTTGGTGTGTGCAGAGGAATTTCTTAGAATTCTGAATGGGGTGGGTGAGGGGTCCCGCAGGAAGAGGCTGCCCAGGTGGTCAGGAATCCCTGACTCCAAGGTAGCTTGGGCTTTGTTCTTTAGATCAAGACATAATGAGAGGGCCCCATTTTCATCCTTCTGGACACTTTCTAGATTCACTGTGGGAGCCATCTTCTGTGCTTTTCCTAGTGCCCTCAGAGACCCCTCTTGGTGGCTGGCAGGCTGTGTTTTAAGGGGTATCTCTCCCATGGCCTGCCAGTCCCTTTGAAGGAAGTGCTGCCCTTTCTCACCTCTGTATCACAGTGCATACTACAGTGCTGCTAAGGCCTTTCAGTTTAGACATACCTGGCCCCCGGAGTGCTGTCAGCAGTCCAGAAAGAGCTGGAGGGCTCAAAGATGCTGCACTTCATAAGTTCCCTCCAAGCCAATGGCACACAGAAGTGTTCCGCTCATGGTCTATGCCAAGCTGAGTGCTGGAAGTTGCTGGGGACACTGAACTTCAGATATGTACTTCTAAGACCTGAACAGAAGCTGTGATGATTTCCTAAAATTGGTTATTTTAATTACAAATAGTAGTGATTATGTTTTACTACTGCATTTTACTAAAGCTGTGCTCTAGAGTTTTTAAACTTATTCTTCCTTCTCTCCATTTTCGTCCTCTGCTTTCTTTCCTTCTCACCATACCCTGAAATTCTTAGACAAGGGCTTTGACATGCAGGAGGTGGGGAGAGAGGCATTCTCTCAGGTGATGCAAAGACTTTTTTCACCTCTACTTTGGCTGGAGCCATGACCACGCCCTCTGGTTTTCTGGAGTGACCAACAGCATTTGAATGGGAAGGCAGGCAGTCTGAGCTAGTTTTTTGTGTCCTGGGATGGTCAGCTTCTGGAGGGGTGGGAGATGGGGTGGAGTAACTGGAGGGTGAAAACCTCTTTTGGAAATCTGTTCTACATGACCCCTCTTTTTCCAGGGTGAAGGGCAGGTGGGAATGAGGGGGCTATTGATCACTGTCCCCTCCAACTCAGAGCCTGGCTTTGAAGTAAAAGTATCAAACTCTTCCATTTTCCTGGAGCAGAGAAGTCGAATGCAGCTGCCTTTGCAGCTTCTGGCAGGTTAAAAAACATGCATTTCCACAGGACTTGCTGATTTACACCAAATTTTAATGTGTTTTCAAAACTTCCCTATAGTCCTTGCTGCTGGCTCTTCTGGAAAGTGATACTGTGGGGTTCTGAGCAGAACTCCGGGTTTATTTTCCAGTGTCTGGTGTTTATGTGCCGCTTTTGTGTAGGGTTCTCCCCAGTACGTTGCCCTGTCCTTGGGAGAGGAAGCCTGTGAGCCTCCAGCTTCCTTTGTAACTTCCAGTTCCTTTGCCCGGCCTCTGCGCATCTGCTCACCCACCCCAATCACTTTGTTTCAAAGTGCTGCGGTACTGAATTTCTCCTTCAAATGAAAATAACCATTTGGCTCTGTGTTCATTGCATAGGCACCTCTGGGAGCAGAAGTAGGCAGTGTGGCTGTAGAAACTCTCCAAATGTTAGCAGCCATCAAGATGCAAGGACCAACAATGGCTCACCTCCTGATGACCTCCCTCAACAAAACCAATAACCCCACAAAACAGAAGGGCAGTCCCAAGCCTATCTCCTTTGCACTTCTCTCAGAAAACAGTGTACAGAGTGGTTGGGAGTTCAAGTCCTCAGTGCCCTTCTCTTAAGCTGTGACCTCAAAGGGTCACTTTAGCGCTCAGCTTCCCTTTCCTCTTCTGTAAAATGGGAATAGAAACTGAATCTACTTCATGGGGATGTTGTGAGGCATACATGAGCTATCAGATGCAAAAGGTTCCGAATGTAGTTTGGCGCTCAAGGCATACTATACCTATGCCTATTAGTAATTGGCTATTACTAGGAGGTTGTATTTCTCCCGGGATGTGGGGCGCTAGGCTCGCCAGCCTGAAAGAGGTCGCCCACTCCAGACCCCTTCAACTACTACTCTCTCCGGGCCCAGGTCCCAGCCGCCACGGCGCGCCAGGGACCGAAGTCCCATTGTGCTTGCTCAGTGAGGGTGACCGGGGCGGCCGCCCAGACGCGAGCACAGGTGCGGCCCTGACCACAATAAGGGCGTGGGCGCGTGCGTGGCGAGCAGAGGTCTGCGGGGGACCAGTGTGGCCCGACTGCGGGCGGGCGGGGTGGGGGGGGGACAGGTGCTGGCGCGGCCCCAGGAGCTCCGCAGGAGGCGTCTGGACCGGCCCGAAGGACCCTGCCTGGCACCGGACTCCGGCCGTCTGCCGAACTCGCGCCCCGGAGCCCCGGCCCCGCCCCTGGAGCCCCGCCCCTCGGCGCCCCCGGTTGGCTGGAGCCGGCGGCCACGCGCGGCGATTTGCCACGCGCCGCGTCACTAAAGCCGCTCCCGGTCCCGGCCCCCGCGGGCTGGTCAAGGAGGCAGCGGCGGGGGGAGGCTGGGGCTGTAGGGCGCGACGCCGCCGGGCCGCCCCGCCCTGGGAGGCGCCGAGGCCCTCATCAAGTGACCAGTATCCCTTCCAGGAGAACACGGTCCTTCAGAGGGAAGCGAGCTCCAGCCTGTAGCCCCGGCGCCAAACCGCCGTCATCTCCTTCCTGTGCCGGGTGATCCGTCTCCTCACCCACCCGGAAAAACATAGTCCGCCCCTCGCGTCCTTGTGGAGTAGCGCTTGCTTTCACTGTGACTTTCTTTGCCCGTACCCTCGTCTTTCCCATTCCAAGTACTCTAGGACCCACCGAGAGGATAAGTCAGCGCTGAAAAGAAATCTCAAGGGAAAAGAGAGAGAGAGAGGGAACCGAGGGGAAGGGAAGGAAAGGCGAGGCTGGCGGAGGGACACCGAGGGACGGAGGCCGTAGTGCGCACGCGCGGCGGCAGGAACGAGTTCCGGTCTGGCCGGGGCCTGTCTCCTAAAAATAGCCCCGGTGTGGGGATCCGTGCGCGGATGTCCCGGCGAGTCCCGGGCTGAAGGAGGCGGCTCCGGGTGGCGCGGAGCGCTGGTGGCTGGCCCGGGCTGCAACGTGTGTGCGCTTGCCAGCTGCGCCGGAGACACGGTGAGGGCCGCGGCGGCGGGGCTCCGTCCACCGGGACGACGGTGCCGGAGGGGGCGGCGTCTCGGCGAGGGGGCCGGGTAGGGGCTGGGGGGCGCTGGGGCGGGGGGCGGCGCGGCCGGGGAGGGGCGCCCGTGGGACTCCGGGGACAGCAGGGCAGGGCGGCGTCCGGCTGGCAGGGGGCCGGGGTCGCGGGCGCGCGGCGGCGGGGCGGGCGGGGTGCGGGGAGGCGGCACGGGGTGGTCGCGCGGGGTCTGCGTGGAGGGGCGAGGCGGCCGCGGTGGTGGGGGCGGGGTGCCCCGAGGGCGGGCCCGGGGTCTGACCGCTGTCGCGGGCAGGCGGAGGAAGGCTCGGCCGCGCGGGCTCGGCGCGGGGAGCCTCCCCGTGCGCGCACCGGGTTTGGGGCTGGGGGGCTTTGGTGGCCGGCGCCTCCTTGAAAGTTGAGGGAGTTCCCTGGGGGCCCGGAGCCTCTCCGGGGCGTTCCGCCCGAAGGCCCTTTTCCTCCCTCTTGCCCTCCGCGGCCCGAGTCTCCCCAGAGGGATTGACCCCTCGTGCCGGGGGCGCTCTGCGCTGTAGTCGGACTTGAAGAAGTTCCCCCACTTCTGCTTTGGGAGAAGGTTGGTCGAAGCGGGCAGAACATTGAGGTCCGAACTCTCGGCGCGTGTGTGCAGATGTCAGTGGCGGGGTCGGTATTTGGGGCGGACCGGGAGGTGGCCCCAGGCTGGGGGCACCTGCGGGGTGCAGGGAGACGTCGCGGGGAAGGGGAGGCTGCGGAGGGAACAGCTAGCAACCCCTGACATCCCGGTAGATCCCGGTTCCCAGGGAAGGTTTTCTGTGGTGGAAACTTTGCCTTTTAGTTCGATATCCTCCCTCCGTCTTCGAACAGCGGGGATTAAGTCAGTAGGTGAGGTAGTGCAAACAAGTTTGGAAGAGGTGAGCATCTCTGAATTAGAAAAACAGATCTCCCCTCCCTCCCCGTGGAAGTGTCGCCATAAACGTATTCTTCAGACCTGAGTGTGGTTCCAGGGGTACGAAGCGAGCCCCTTGTCATGGTCCAGTAGGGAAACCGTGTGTAGACTGAAGAATTGCGGCAGCGTTGACCTGCATTTTAGTTGACAGTAAGATTGGTATTGCAATTAATGCGCTATTAGAAAGGCTTGGCTTTGGTGTGCTGACAGTGGTAGAAGTATTTTTAAACAAATGTCTAAGATTTTTCAAGTTGTTTTAGCGTAGTATGTTTCCCCTGTGTCTCGTTGTCATCTCCTACTATATGAAGAGAAGGTTCTCCAGAGCTGTAATTAGGTGTACATCACGCAAGAGTACTTTCCCTTTAAGAATCCAGCTGTGTTGTTTTGGCAACTGCCAAGTGCTCCAGTTGTCAGTTTTAAAATCTGTTACCTTGGCAGTACTTGAACAGTCTGTGGAAAAGGTAAACAAAATAGCTTAAAAAAATTTTTTTTTGAAAACACAAAAATGGCATTTATTTTAATATGAATTTAGAAGGTGAGGCTAACATAGCTGTGTTGTGCTCTTAAGGCTTTTATGTGTACATTTTTGTTTTTGGGGTTTTTTTGGGTATATTTTTGGAGGGTTCAGTCTTTACTGAATGGCAACTTTTGTTTAAGGAAAAAAAAAGTGTGAAGTGTTTAAATTAAAGCAGCTGCCAATTTTAGTTAGGCTTTATAACAAACATAAGGAACACATGTGTCCTATAAATTATTAAGATTAGTTCTATATAATGAGACACTAATTGATTCCGGAATCACTTCTAATTCTCAGTAAGCATTGTAAAAAGTTGTGATAATGGTTTTATAATAAAACTCTGAAGAGCTAAAGCTAGTGATTTAAATACTGTGTAGAGCTAGTCTTTAACAATTGTGTTGGAAGAGTGTTTGCAATAGAAAGGTGTTTCTTAAAGCAGTCAGCGATTGTGGGTAATAATGATTTTTCTAAACATAATTGCATATCTGTTTCATTTAATTCACATTTTGTCATATATAAAACCATGGTTTTCATATTGGAACAAAGGTGATAAAATTATGTTTAATTCCTTAAATTATTGACTAGCAAAAGTTCAAATTGTTGAAGGAGAGAGAGAGAGAGGTGGGGGTGGGGCGTCCTCAGTGGAAGGAAAATAGCTCATTGGGGCTCTGAAATAATAATTGTAATGTCACTATGCTGAATTATGGTTTGAGAATAATCTTCCACATTCTTAAGAGTTTCTGTGTTTCCTTAATGGGTATGTGTGACAAAGATTGCTTTTTTGTAAATGCAACCGGAAATAATCTTTTAAAGATACTGAGTTGTTTTTGAGTGGTGATGTTTTATTTTTCAAAGCAATTGCAGTATAGTTCTGTACTTGCCATTTAGAATGCAGTACGGGTTAAAATTAATTTTATTAGTATGCAAGCAGTAGCAATGTCACTCATTGTTTGGCTACCAAGAGAGAAATATCGGTGTATTCTGAGGGTGGTTAAGTAATAATAAAAGTGTTTTTTATTAGAACATAATTTTGAAGTTTGAAATATTTCAGTTAAGTCTTTTAATAGATTTGTGTTCTGATTTAGGAGGAGGAAACTGTAAGCAAATTTGTTTTTGGGAAGTACATGCCTTTAAGTCAGATTTAGAAACGCACCTTTTTTTCTTTTTTTCTCCTCTCTTCACTTCGTGTAAGTTTGACAAGAGGAATTTAGTCTAACATACAATGTTGATGGTCTTGAATTTTCTGTGGGCGTTTTCAGTTTCATATATTTTGTCTTGTAATTAGATTGTACTTTTTTTTCTTAAGGGGTGCTCAGGGTGCATATGAATGCTACAAAGTCTAGCTGAAGTTTTCTCTTAGCAGTGATGGAGCAGTGAAAATACTGCTTTGTGGGTTGAAAATGATCAGTATTGCTTTTTCTAGATGAGAAAGAAAATCTGTGAACATTCTTAGTAAATTGAGAAGTGAGTGCCTTCCAATGTTTAATAAGAGAAGTGTAAATATGGAAAATCAAATCAATCTTCTAGTTAGATAGCCTCCTGCAAAAGAACACTTGAATGTGTCCTGCTGTGTTTGCAAGTCCTCAGAAAGCTAGGCTGCTTGACTTTGTCATCACATCTTGGTTCAGATCCCAACTCCGCCACTTACTCGTAGGATGTCACTTACGAGACGTCTTCTGTAAAATGGGAGGGAATTATACTACCTGCCCCATGGAATTGTTAGCATTAAATGAAATAATGGGAGTGAGAGTTCCTAGCACACTACCTGAAGCTAAATGTACAAAAATGCGCATTGCCTGATTTCCTTCATGTCTTCTGTGTACACCCATTCCTCCGTACATTTTCCCTTACTTCCTGTGAAGACTGTGTAAGAACTCTGTCCAGTACCTCAGTGATTAGTGTGTGTGACCAAGAGGACTTCATATAATGTATAAATGCAGGAGACTGCTCATATATTTTTGGAGCATAAAAATCCCCAGCACTTTTTAAGATAATTTTTAAAAAATGTTTATTTTTCAGAGAGAGAGAGAGAGAGAGAGAGAGAGAGAGTGCGCGCGCGCTCGCGCGCGCGCTTGCACGCATAAGTGGGGGAGGGGAAGAGAGGGAGGGAGACACAGAATCTGGAGTAGGCTGCAGGCTCTGAGTTGTCAGCACAGAGCCGGATGTGGGGCTTGAACCCTTGAACCATGAGATCATGACCTCAGCTGAAGTTGGACACTTAACTGACTGAACCATCCAGATGCTCCCAAAATCATAAACTGTTTAGTTGGCTGTTCTACATTAGGTTTTTGATCTGCAATCATTGTAACCTCCATAATCTCTCCAACTATTAAAAACTATTAGAATTCAGTGTATTTTCCCTACTCTTCACTGAAATATGTCTTTTGTGAATTATCTGTGTGAGTTGTCTTCAAGATACAGCATTTAAAATTTGAAATTAGAAAACTTTTTATTGCCTACCTGGAATAGGTTTATTTTAAAAATAGCCTTTCTTTAGTGGGTATCTGTAAGTTTTTATATTTCGTTTCACCTGCTCTGTGGAACTAAATGATTTTATCTGTGTATGCTTTATCTGTGTAATCTTTAATAAATGGACCTGTGTCTAGTTTATTATAATTAAGACTATATGCTTTATATACATGTTGCCATATATTTAATAAATACTATATTTTTTACAGATGTTTACTGATTTTAGTAATATTTGTGTTTATTGAACTTATTTGATACTTACTAAATATTTAATATTGAATTGTCTTAGCAATCACTTGAAATCATAAACTGATGAGTTAAAAAAATTAGCTGGTTTGTGAGGTGGGATACCAACATCGGTGTATGACAGCAGGTAATTTACTTCATTGATTTCATAAGTGATAATGCTGAAAACCAGAGGAATTGTTAACATGGGTGAAAAATACACTAGTTGATCAGACTTTTAATAAATATCAGCCAAGGCACATCTTGTCTTGAATCAATGCTAATTTTATTTTCTTCCTTATACAAAAATGTAAACTTTATGAACTTAAAAAATAATTCAACCATCAGTAAAGGTATATGTTTTGAGAAATATTTTGGTATTAGGGCGCCAAATTTATACTGCATGAGCTGGACCTTTTTACCAGGTTAATTTTGTTATGAGCAGTATGCATATGCAGGTTGCCTTGGATTAGTTTGAGGTATGATTTGTGACTCTTATAACAAAGGGATACTCTTCACGTAACCTGGTAAAATAACTTGTAACTCTTGGCGTGGTAAAACTCTGGTGCTCTTGTTTGCCTGTCTCACCTCTTATTGCTTATCAATTCACATTTTACATAGAGGCTGGGACTATATTTCTCAAATTTACATCTAAATGTCATTCTTTTAAGGAAAACTTTGAAGGCATATAAAATCAGTAGAGAGGCAGTAATTTAAGGGATAAGATATTGGCCTCTAAAATTAAGACTTGCCTCAGTTAGAATACCCAACTCTAGCTAGCACCTTGTGTTCCTTGGCAGGTTCTCAACCTTCTCAAGGCTCACTGTATAAAGTAGTGATTATACTGTTACCTACTTCATAGGGTTGTTGAGAGGATTAAATGAGATGTATATTATAAAAGTCTTTAGCACAATGCTGGGTACCTAAAATGCAATAATTTTTTTTCTATCACTGTTGCTTCTGTTATTGCCGTTATTCGTCATGGTTCACTTTATAATATGATTCTATCTAGTCTCTTCAGGCACATTGTCAGCCACTACCCTTCAGTTTCTGTGACCCAGTTAAGGCCAGCTGTTTGCTTTTCCCTGAAAATGCCATATATTTTCATGCTGATGACTCCCACTTTTATTTTTTTAGCCCAGAATTTTCCTTAGCCTGATACCCACTTGGAAATCTAGTTGGAATCTCAAACATAGTATTAGCCATATGACTGAAATATAGTTATATATTCCTCTCCCCCAACTTTCTTCCTTCCTCTTACTCCCTAACTCTGATGTCTTTACGGGTCCTTACCCATCTCAGTGAATGGCAGTACTCATGTCAAACACTTAAAAGATATGCCAGGATTCTTTTCTTTTGTCTCCAATCCAGTCTGTCCACACGGTCTCTTGTACCTTAAGAATTTGTCTTGCACCAGGCAACCACTCTTAGTCTTCACTGCCACCTCTTTATTTCAAGGTATTATTATCTCTTGTATGAATTGCTGCAGTAGCTTCCTAACTGAGCTTGTTTTTTCTCTTGCTCCTCAAAAATTGGTTCTTAGGGATCATTTTAATATCATAAATCATGTCATTTCTCTGCTTAAAATCTTCCAATGACTTCCCATTCCTTTTCAAATAAACTCTGTACTTCTTTCCATGGCCTGAATGGTCCTGAATAATCTTTCTCCTTCTCGTTGTTCTTCCCCTCTTTTATTGTGTGCCAGCCACACAGTCCTCTTATTGTTCTCTAAACCTCATATGTCCTTTCCCATTTTAGGGTCTTTTGCGCTACCTGCTCGAAATGCTCTTCAGAAGGCTGACATGGCCAAACCCTTTGGAACTTGGCCCAAATCTCACTTTGTCACCCAGTGCACCCTTTTTAATGTTGCACTCTGTTAGTTACCGTTTTGTGCATCTTCTTTGAAGACACTATGATTAGTACACATTTTAGTTATTGCTTATTATCTTTTTCCATTACCTGAATGTAAACTCCTTGAAGGCAGAGGCCTTGTCTGTCTTGTTGAGAATAACTGTCTCCGCAGGCATTAATTAGCACGCTACCTGACACTTGGAAGACAGAAATATTTGAATTAATGCTTCTGTATCTTTGCTTGTGTTTTTGCTGGAGATTGGAATGCTCTTACCTTTAAGTTGTGGCTCAGGTGTCAGATATGATACCAATTTTAGTCTCTAGACAAAATTTGTCTCCCTTGCTCTTGATACAGATGCTGTTTGAAGAGTAATTCCCTTTTTAAAGGATCATAATTGATGACATTTTCTTTTGCTGTGCTGAGTTCATGTGTCAAAAACTATTTTGTTCTTTGTGTATGCCCAGTACCTACTAGTCTATCATGGCACATAGTGAATGTTCAGTAAACGTTGAATGGAAGTTGTCTTAATCAACTAAAAGGACTAACCACAAACCAGTTTACCCAAATCAGACTTTCAAAATTATAAAGGGACTTTTCAGCGTATAAAATACTGCATTATGCGTTTTCTATACATATTAACATGTTGTCATCATCATTTTGGGTCAGGAAAGGAATCCCAGAGCTGTTGAGCACAAGTGGCATTTCCTGAGATTCCATTTTGCCTTCTTTCTGGGCAGTGAGTAGCCATCTTGTCTGAGGGCTCCATTTCCAGTTTAAAATGCGTAACCTAGTAAAAACAGTGTTAGAAATCATAGTTAGTTACTGGTTGTTCCTTACTAACCAATGTTCCCTCCCTTCATTTTATCCAGCAGATGTCATGTTATTTCAGAAAGGCTAGGGAGATGTGCAATTTAACATGGTATATGTGCAATACAATACTATTTCAGCTGTATTGCTAAAGAAGATTTATCAAAGAGCTTTTGTGGCCAATGTCAGGAACTTAATCACTATTTTTAATAGGGAAAATCATTCCACATTCTATACAGCTGACTTGTAAGTGGGCTTTTTAAACATTTGGGGACTGCTTTAGTAAAATTTATCTTAATACTGAAAAATTTTTTCGTAACGGAGTTAAACTTAATTTGACATGGATTATGAAAGGAAAAGGAGAGAAGAATCTGGGAGTTAAAATTTTGTTTTTCACAAATGGCTTAGTTTCCTCAAACTAAAGTTTCAGCATTGGCAATTTAAAAAAAAAATTTGTTTTGAAAAAAACTTACAGAAAAGTTACAGGAATAGTACAGTGAACTCTCATTTATTGGTCACCTAGGTACACTAATTGTTAATGTTTAACACAATTGCTTTATCATTTTTTATATTTGCAGAGTGGCACTGAAGTCTGGAAATAGATATTACTGTTTTGTTGTATTTATAGTTTGAAGCTCCTTAATTACATCTTCTGGAGTATGCCAAAGATGCAAGTTTAATCAGTTAAAATCAGAGGCAAATCATTTGAGGCAAAACTTTACAGATGTGTATAAGGGATAGATGGAAATCTGCATTAATGCACTGTGTACCTTTCTAACAAGGAAAACATTATGCATATTGTACAATGTCATTGAACATTAACATGTATTGCAATAGCAAGAATCCATTCTCTTGATCTTTTTCCTTCTTCCTCCTTTTCTCCCCATTTTCCTTTTTCTTCCTCTTTTATAATTTTATTATTCAACTATTTGAGAATATGTTGCACACATCATGGTCCTTTATCCTTAAATACTCCAGTTGATATCTCCTAAGAACTAAGGGGCGCCTGGGTGGCTCAATCGGTTAAGCGACTGACTTCGGCTCAGGTCATTATTTCATGGTTCGTGGGTTCGAGCCCCGCGTTGGGCTCTGTGCTGACAGCCAGCTCAGAGCCTGGAGCCTGTCTTCAGATTCTGTGTCTCCCTCTCTCTCTGACCCTCCTCTGCTCACACTGTCTCTCTCTCTCTCAAAAATAAATAAAACATTAAAAAAATTAAAAAACTAAGACATGTTCTTACGTAACATGTAAGAATAGTATGATGGATTCAAGAAACTTAATATTGATACTGTAATTTAGTATATAGTTCACGTTGAAATTTCTTCAATATTATTATTGTGCCAATAATATCCTTTAGTAACATTTTTTTCCAAATAGTCCTTCAGTCTTTTTCTCCTTTTTCTCTTTTTCGTGACATTAATAGTTTTGAAGAGTACAGGCCCTTTGTTTTGTCGGATGCCATCAGTTTGGGTTTGTCATATTGCTTCCTTGTTGTTAGATTCAGGTTATGCATTTTTGGCAGCAATACCAAATAAGTGATGATACACCCTCAGTGCATCACATCAGGAGGCAATATGATGTCAAACTGATGGTGATGTTTACTTGGATCACTTAGTTAAGGTTTGCCTGCCCGTTTTCTCTGTGTAAAAGTTATCACTGTTCTTGTTGTTATTGAATAATCTGTGGGGAGGCACTTTCAGACTGTGTAAATGCTCTGTCCTCCCAAAAACGTTCACACAATGGTTTTAGCATTCATTGCTGATTCTTGCCTGAGTCTGTTATTACTCACTGGTTCCAAAATGGTGTTTGTCTGGCTATTTGTCTGCATTTATTAGTTGGCAATCTGTTGTAAAGAAGAGCTTTCCCTTCTCATTTGCTTATTTAAATCAATATAAATTCATAGATTTTTTCATTAAGTAGATAATACTCTGTTACTATCAGTATTCATTTTGATATTCCAAATTAACTGGTCAGTGGGAAATCCTCCAACGTACTCATTGTTTTGACATGTTTCTGTCATTTTTGGAGCACTTCCTTACTTTTGGGAGCTGACCAACCTAGGAAATTTTGAGTTTATGCCGATTTCTCAGGCAGTAGATTATCATTTCTCTTTACATTCCTGAAACTCCTTAGAAGAAAGTCTTCTCCTTTGAAAGCATTAATAATTTAAGTGATTGCTTACTTTTACTTAAATTTTTTAAATATTTATTTTTGAGAGAAACAGACAGAGTGTGAGCAGGGGGAGGGGCAGAGAGAGAGGGAGACACAGAATCTGAAGCAGGCTCCAGATTCTGAGCTCCCAGCACAGAGCCTGATGTGGGGCTTGAACCCACGAACTGTGAGATCATGACCTGAGCCGGAGAAGTTGGACACTCAATTGACTGAGACACCCAGGCGCCCCTACCTAGTTTTTCTATTCAACATTATAATGGTCAGTTCTTGTTTTCCAAAACACACTGTACGCTTCTTGGGAGTTAGGAATGCTGTTTTATATCTCTGTATACTCAGTGGTTGTGTTCCACAGTGCCTTGAACATGGTTGATACCCATGTGTTGCTTATGATCTATAATTATAGTAATGACTCAGTATTATCTTTATTACTCTTATACCATAATTAAATATTCTTATGTTTGTTGAAATATTTAGGTAATTTTGTGGAAACTTTGAAGTGGACTTGTTCTGTTTTTGATAACATTGCTATCCTAGAAGAAATGAAAAACTTTTTAAAAGTTTAAAAACTTAATTCGTGAGATTAAAGTATGTAATTAAAAGAACATCAAAATACTTCATCTTGGCATTGCTGTTTAATAATGTTTTGATCTTTAGCAAGTAATAACCTTTCTGGGCATCTCTTTAATTATAAAATGAGATGATATCTAGATCCTTTTAAACTCTGTGTTACCTACTTTATACCTAATTAGCATTGAATTGTTTATGAAAGTAAAATTAAGTGCCATAGAGTATAGTGGAAAGAATATTGTGTGCCTGGACCAAGAGTCATTGGGTTCTAATTCTTTGTAAGCATTGTGTTACTTTGGCAATTTATTTCACAGTTTGGTGTTTATTACCTTATTTGTTCAGTACATTGGTCTAGGTGATGAGGAATACAGTGAACAGGCTTGGCGTTCATAGTCAGATGGCAGTACGGACATATGGTTTTATAATTCATTTTGCTATGCACTTGATGTGTACTATGCAGGGTGCTATAGGAGAATATAGAAGGGGTGATTAACCCAGTTTCTGGGAGACCAGGAAAATTTATACTAGAAGAAGTGACACTTCAGTTTTGGTTGAAGCCTCAAGAGCATTTAGCCTTGTAAAGAGGGTGGGTAATTTACCAGACCTGTGTTAAGGGCGAGAGATACACTTAGAGAGTTTGGATTGCTTGGAGAAAGTCAGAGTACAGTATGAATGGATCAAGCAGTGTAAGAGAGGGCAGGCACCATAGGAGTAGTGAAAGATGAAGCTGAAGACATAAGTATGGGCCAGATCATGAAGACCCCTTACGCTCTGTTTAAGGAATTTGAACTTTATCCTAGCGAAAATTAGAGTTCTGAAGCCTGGGAGGAAATTTTAAAAATGCTGCACTGGGTGTTATATGTAAGTGAGGAATCACTAAATTCTTCTCCTGAAACCAATACTACACTATATGTTAACTAACTTGAATTTAAATAGAATCTTGGATGAAAAGAAAAAGATAATACTGATTGCACTGTGAAGAATTCTTCGGAGAGTTAAGAGTGGTAGGCAGGAAGAATAATTAGGTGGGTATTACAGCAAATTTAAAAGAGGTAAGGTGGCTTGGACTGTGGGGTGGGATGAGGATGGAAGAAACAAGTGGATTTGAGAGATATATAGGAGGTGGAATAATGAAAGGATTCAGTGATGGAAGGTATGTGGAAGATGAAAGAGAAAAGAGTAGTTAAGAGTGATGACTAGGTTTATGGCTTGGGCAGTTGAGGGAGTGAATGGGTAGTTTACTGAAATAGGAAGCACAGGAAGAAGGGCAGGCTTGTGGGGACTCTAATGAGTTTACCTGTGAGAGAGTGCCTGAAGGATAAAGAAGTGTAGTCAGAGGTGGAAGACTTCCTGGTAATGACAGAACCTCGGGATTTGGCATGGAATGGGTGTTTGAGGAGGAGTGGAAGAGAAGGTACGAAGTGATCTGGAAACTGTGTGTGTGTGTGTGTGTGTGTGTGTGTGTGTGTGTGTGTGTGTGTGCATATGCATGCACACGTGCGCGTAGCCAAAGGACAGTACCCTGTTTTAGATGATCTTAAGGTTTTCATTGGTTTGGAAAACAGAAAAATTTCAAATAGGGTCTTCTTATAAAACACAGAAGCAAAAAAAACCCCACCCCACAACAATGAAAACGTTTTTTCCTAAACAGAGTGGGAAACTATTGCCCCAGCTAGCTAAAAGTGTCAATGCTTGTCAGTAGTGGCTAAAAATTATGAAACCTATCAGGTGTACAAAAATTAGAGTGAATAACGTAGCATGAATGTAATGAATCTTATTGAATCCCATTGCCCTTTTTCTTCTGCAGTGGTAATCATTGTCTTAAATAAGGATTTACCTTTTTCATTCATTCATTTTTAAGATCATATATCCATATGTATTGCTAAACAATATATAGTGTTTTTCATGTTTTAAAACTTTATAAAATGATATTGATTTGCATAACCTTCTGCAGTTTGTCTCAACAGATAATCACATTGCAATCACATTATTCTTTCCCTATAATGAATTGGATATTAACATTGGAACAAAATGGTATATTGTCATTGATGAATTACACTTTGAATTGCCATGAGAATTATCATAATTTACTTAGTCTTTGTAAAAACTAATCATTTAGTGGGTGTTCCTTTTTTTATGTTTTACTAAAAAATATATTGTGGAATAATGTTGGAGATAGAGAAAAGTTGGAAAAATAGTATAGATTGTTCCTCTAATGTTGGACCACTGTGGTATAATAATCAAAACTAGGAAATTAATATACTATTAACTAAACTAAATATCTTATTTGCACGTCATCAGTTTTTTGTCCTAATGACCCTTTTTTGGTTTTAGGATCCAATCCAGGATCCCACATTGCAGATGCTTCTTGAGGAGTACTGGTCATTATTTTGTAGAATGTCTTCCAATTTGGGTTTCTCTGACACTTTCTTACGATTAACTTGGAATTTTGCATTTTTGGCAATAAAACCACTGAAGTAATGGTAGCATATCAAGAGGTACATTTTATATCAGGAGTACATGATGTCAACATCTTATTACTGGTGATGTTAATCTTGATTACTTAAAGTGGTTTCTGCTGGTTTCTCCATTGTAAAGTCACAGTTTTTCTCTTTGAAAATGATAAATATCTTGGGGAAGATACTTTTGGAGTATATTAATTTCCTGTTTCTCCTCAAACTTTCGCTTGGTTTTAGCACTCATGGGTGGAACTTAACTTGCAACAATTAGAGGTTCCCCCCCTCTATCTGATAGTAGAATGTGCCTGTGAAACCTTCTAAAAGGTGAAATGGTATAAAGAAGCCATTACCATTAATTTATATGGAAAAATTTTTGAGCTTTTTGTCTCAAAAAATAACTTCTAGGCTTTTCTGATACCTTAGAACACATCATGTTAACGGATGCGCAGAATAAATAGAGATAAGTACAGATGCAAACAAACAAAATTCAAAACTATGGCAGCTTGAGATTACAGAGATGCTGAGTGTAGTTACAAGGGAAGGAGCTTGGTGGTGCTGCTCAGTGTTGTGCTGCCTCTGTAATGGCTCGTTGCAAAATAAATGCTGAATGCTGTTTATGCCTTTTTCCTTCTTTCTTTTCTTCTCTTTTGCCTTTTTTTATAAGAAAAAAAAACCCTTTACAAATTTCTCTGTTAGAAAATAGGTACTGTTGTGGGTCTTTCATTAAAGTGAAGTGGCTTAATGTAAATTTTCAAAAAGCTGGGGGGAGGGGTACCTGTATTATTGTAGTAGTTACCTACCCGCAATTTTGGGGGGTTTTTTTGTTTGTTTTTTGGTTCCTTTCTCATTTATCAGTTAGAATTCTCCTTATTGAAAAGATTTCACTTCTTTGTCATTTATTCAGTTACTTATTTATATCATTATAGAGTCAAAGGTATTTTATATTGTTTATAATTTGATGCTGTCATTTATTGCTCAGAGTGTCCATCTTTGGCCTTTGAGAGCTCCTCCTGTTTGACTCTTGTGTCCATTTGACATATCTTCATCCATTTTTAAAAGAACTTCCCTACTTCCTGGTGCTACAAGAAACTCCTTTATGTTTTACCAATTCCAACCCTGGAATTACTCTCTTTTCCAAAGAGACTCCTGACTCCTTTTATTGGAGGATGACAACTAGAATCCAAGATCTGGATGCTGGGTGTGCTCATTGCTTTTGGGGTGTCATTGTCTGCCTTCTCAGCACAGCTAAGAAAACAGATGTGTGTGTATTAACCCACACATACACATCACATTCAGTTCTACTATAACATTATATGTGTTCCTAAAAGTCACCATGCTATGCAAAGTCATGCAGTAAAAACCATGGGGTTCATGGGGTCAGTGGAGTTATTGGAATGATTAATACTCAAAAACTTTGTCAGTGACACATTAAAAAGAGGGACCTTTTTATTTTAAACATATTTAAAACAACAGCTTAGTTTTAGACATGTTGAATGGTTAAGTAATACATAGTAATATGGGAGGCACTTCACTACGAGAAAGACATGAAGTTTTCTTCTGTGAGTGTTGGGTTATGGCTTGTGAATGATTGTGAAGCAGTCGGCGGATAGACAGTTATTTGAAATCAGATGAAAAAACACCAAAT
Source organism: Cryptoprocta ferox (assembly GCA_028646485.1). NCBI lineage: Eukaryota > Metazoa > Chordata > Mammalia > Carnivora > Eupleridae > Cryptoprocta > Cryptoprocta ferox. The sequence continues at coordinate 120,281,913 of CM053560.1, read as the reverse complement.
GTAGATGGATGTGGCTCATAAATCTTGTGGTAGACTGTGGTAGCTCATATTCATTTGAGTTGTTCTCTCTTAGATGCCTTGCAATTTATTCTGCATTTCTAATAATTTTTTAGTTTTTCCATTTCTCTTTTGAATTCATTCACTTTTTAAAATTCTCTATCCACTTTTGTTTTTAGTTTTTGAATTTCTGATTCAAAGTAGTTTTTATATCCTTAAATGCTTGTCTGAATATCTTTAATTTGATTTGGAATATTGACTTACTTTTTTTTCCTGCTTTGAGTTTGTTTTTGGCAGTGGGTTTTCCTCAGTTGGTAAGTGTCAAATTCAGTTTCCTGATTTTCTGGATTTCACTTTTGTTCATTTTTATGGTATTGGGGTGTTTTACAGCATTCCTAGTTTAGTGGTGCCCTCTTCTGTCAGTATAGAACAGTCCTGTTACTTCAGTGGTTTTTGTTTTAATGATTGGAGAAGGGTTGTGAGACTCCCAATTTTATGATTTTCTTTGGTCATGCAAGACCATAAATTTTATCCTTTTTCATTTTCCCTTCCCTGTCCAGTTGCCAGTTCCTTTTGCCTGTTTTCTCCCCCAGAAGCTACGTTTGAAAGTTGTGCCCTGTTCTGTGGCAGCTGGTGGCTTAAATGGCACCTGTTCCTTTAAATCACCAGAACCTTGAACCTTCTTACCTATAGTCTGTGTTCTGATCTGCCCACTTTTCCAGTATATCCAGATTTAGGAAGGGTTTTATATTTTTAGTTTTCATGCAAATGACCCTGAGGCTCCTTTGCTTGCCTCCTTGCCACCAAGCCTCTGTTCAAGTAGGGGTGGAGTGACAGCCTTGAGAGATCAAGGGCTAGGATTTGGGGGCTTTTTCTGTTTTCATTCACAGTTGTTCTGCAGTATCAGCAGTCTTTGTCTTCAGGCTGGGCTGAAAGCATGGTTTTGTATAGAATTTCTTTTTCCTTTCTTGCTTTTTTTTCATATGGTTTAGGGGCAATATTTTTAGAGTTACTTAGATATACCATCGCCATTGTCCTCACTGAAGTCTCTACTTTTGGGGGAGGAGGAGCAGAAATCTTGAATTATGCTGTCAGTGCTACGAAGCCTTTAGTTAGGAAGAGACCTAGGCAGTCAGCTTCCATTGGTGAGCTAGAGACTGTAGAAAATACCTTGTAGGAGAAATAAACTAATTAAATTTAAATACTCTTACTTCATTCTGTTAGCATGCAAATGTGGTTTCTGGTATTACAGGAGTCTTAAGTGCTTTTCTTTATAAAGCAAAGTTATTAATTCAAAGACTTTTTTTTTTTTTAAGAATGTATATTGGAAATGCCTTGGTTTTATTATAACATGAGTGAGTTATAGGCCTATATTTAGCCAAGGGCTTCTTGGTAGTTCTTTATTCTAATGGCAAGCTAGTATGTGAACTTTTTGGAAAAGGTAACTTTTAAACTTGGGAATTGATCTGATAGATGTTAACTTCTTTGAAAATTACACTCACGTACCTCTTTTCGTTCTTTCTCTACTCTCGTTTGGTTTTCTCTATTTTATGATCCTGACAATTGTTTTTTGATTACAATAAATGGTAGGTGTGGTGTTATTCCTTGGCTATGTATTCATTATTATGTTTAATAAGATAGCACTAAATCTGTTTACTATAGCTAATGTTAATTGGTTCCCTCCCTTTTATGCTTTTTATCTGTCTTGTTAACATGAGAAATTAAACATAAAGTTGGAATTATATGTGGAAGTTCTTTATGCTTGGTTCTAGAATTTAGTTATTTAAAATATTTATTATCTTAAAACATTCCTTTCCCTAGAATTAACAACTTTTTTTGGTCAGTATTTCATGTTGTTGGAGTAGACATTGAGTTATTTGAGCTAGTCACTGTACGTTTTTTAAAAATAAAAGTACCAACCAGGATTGAAAGGTGTGTTTACTTTAAGCATCTAAAATCTTACATATATAACTTAAAATCTTTTGTTATTAATGATATATCTTTGGAATTCTCTACCTGGCTTTCTAATGGTGTTTAAAAGCCAGTCAGTACCTGTGCCTCGTTGTCTTTGGATCGTCATTTATAAGCTTTCATTTCTTTTTCCATAGTTTCTGCAAGTCTTAAATAATGACTCGTCATGGTCTTTATACATTTTCTTTTTATTGCCTTCTCCTTTTTCTTTTGACCAGTAAATATGGTAGTCCTAAAGCAATGTCTATGGCTCTGATTCTTCACTCCCTCTTTTGGACTATCCCTTATCTCTTCTCAGTCCTTGAAGTGTTGTTTTTATATTATTGGTTCTGATATAAAAGCACGAGATATAGCTCTTTGCTTCTAGGAGATAATGGCTTAGGTAGGGTAAAATTGCCACTAATTGCTGTGCTATGCTAATTACCAAAGTGATGTGTAAATCTTAGACTCCGTGAATGGATTAGGGAGTTCAGAGAAATTCAGGGAGTTCAGAAGTGATGGGGGCGGGCTGGTGCTTCATGGAAGAATTGATATTTGAGTTGGATGTCAAGTTTTATTGCCAGAGATGTGGAAGATATTCCACATAGAGCAAACAATTGGAGCAAAGGAACTAAGACAGGAAAGTCAGAGGTATGTATTGGACATAGTTTGGCTAGACTGGAAGGCTTTTCAGAAGTAAAGTGGCAGGGGGGTATCTGGATGGCTCAGTTGATTGGGCATCTGACTGTGGCTCTGGTCATGATCTCATGGTTTGTGAGTTCCAGCCACGCATCAGGCTCTGTGCTCATAGCTCAGAGCCTGGAGCCTGCTTTGAATTCCGTGTCTCCCTCTCTCTCTCTCTGC
>CM053560.1:120219671-120279002 GCA_028646485.1 Cryptoprocta ferox | reverse complement strand
ACCAGTGCCTTCTTTAATATGCCCATACAAGATAATGATGATGTGTATGTCTTTTTTTTTTTTTTTTTATTACTAAAGCTTAGTTCCTAAAAGAGTTCTCTCCAGCAACACTTTTTAAAAAGCACGGTGCTAGGCTCATTCCTTAATTTGATTGCTCGAAGAGAATTGGTTGGGATACATACCTTTCAAGTATGGATAAAGATAGATTCGCCTTTTATTATTTTCTCCTATTCCCACTTCTTAGTCTCCTTTCCAAGCCTCTGCTCGCCGTAGAAAATGGTTTTCTTCCAATTAGAAGTTTTTTCTTTTGAAATCCAATAGTACTTTGTATCTGTCTTATTGTAGTTACCATGTTTGGTCTTAATGCTAAAGACAGTAAACACATACATGCTGCATTGAAGGCTTTTATGCTGCTGCATCAGTTTGTGCATTCTTTTCCTGTAGGTGCTTGGTAAATGTAAATGAATCTTCAAATTGCTGTCTTTCAAATGATCCTTTGTAAAGTGTAAAATCTAGGATCTGGATTGAACTAGGCTTTTGAAAAGATGACTTTAAGACATCGCTGCTGCTTCTGGTCTAGGTCAGTAGTTCTTAACCTTTTTTCTGCTGTGAGGTGAAATTTTGACACCTGTAACCATGGATCTACATAGCAGAGAAGTAAAGTATTACAGTAGTTTATAGTTGCCACAATTATTCTAGATTATGCTGTAGATGTAACAGGTAGTAGATAACGTGCAGTTCTTAGGGCAGTAGTTATAACTGTTCCCAATTCTCTTTCACCTAAGAAGGGGTATCAGATTCAGGCACTTCAGAGGTATCAAATAACTTTCCAGAGAAATCACAAGTTATGGTATCCATCTTTCAAAGTAACTTTAAGACCTTTTGGATTTCTTTTTGTTGTTTGCACTGGAAACTATTTATTTACAATTCACATACAGTGTTATATTAGCTTTAGTATACAATAGGTGTTCAGCAGTTCTGTACATTACTCAGTGTTCACCACGGTAAGTGTGGTCACCATCTTATCTCCAAACAATGTTATTACTATCTTATTGACATATCTTATTCCCTATGCTGTATTTTTCATCTCTGTGACTTATTTATTTTGTGACTGGAAGCTTGTATCTCATAAACCCTTTTATAGGTTTTGCCCTTTTCTTCTGGATTTCTCCTTTTCCATTTCAGGTGTTTCTGTTGTTTGTTTTAAATAGGTAGAATCCTCTTTTAATATGGATTAGATTGGTAGTCTAGAGTTTATGCCTGGATTCCATTTCATTTCTATAAGCTTTAGAATTTGTGTCCCTGAAAAGGGACCCAAGGCCTCTTCCAGTTCAAGACTTTAGGAAGTTGCAGAATATCATGAATACAGTGTCCAAGCTTTTCTAGATTCTGGCCAACATCCTTATTAGTATGGATATTTATTTGACATACCTTACTGGTTTACGAGTCAGAATCTTTAACCAAACTGGTATTTATTTGGCATTATTTTAACTACTTAGTGTCATATTTTAAAGTACGCTCATCTTTATACTTTTTTTGTTATTGTTTTGGTATGTGAACAAAATGTGCTTCTTGTTATTGGAGTTTGGATAGTTGAGGACTGTTGGGTCTCAGTTGGGAGAAGGAATACTGGGAGTATTAGCCATTAAGGTATGGTTAAGGGGTAGAACAAATGGAACTTCAGCATTTGAGAGGTCACATCCTTCACTTGAATGACGGTATCATCAGAACTTGTAATAAATATTAAATATTAATGTGAAAAGTTCCGTAGTCTTGCTGATTGTAGATTAAGGGGGTTGGTAAATTATTTGGGAGAATAAGATAGGTCCTAGTAACTTACTTAAAGTGCCTAATTTATACCTGTGGCATAACAACAGTTATGTCTATCACTGTGGGGAGGTTTTACTATAATGAAGTGAGATTATAGAAAAGAAAATCTGAAGACACTCTACATTTCCTATTATAAGAACAGAAGCTAGAAATGAATATGTAAAGGGGCACCTGGGTGGCTCAGTCGGTTAAGCATCTGAATCTCAATTTTGGCTGAGGTCATGATCTGACAGTTTGTGAGTTCAGGCCCTGCATCAGGCTCTGTGCTGAACATGGATTCTCTCTCTCTCCCTCTGCCCCTCCACCTCTCTGTCTCTCTCTCTCTCACTATCTCAAAATAAATAAACTTAGAAAAAAAAATGAACACATATTCACACAGAAATATGTGTACCTAGTGTTCATAGTACTTTAATAGATAAAAAGTGGAAACAACTCAAATGTCCAGTAACTGATGAATGAATAAAATGTGGTATATCCATACAATGGAATATTATTTGGCAATAAAAAGGAATGAAGTATGGATGGATATATGGTACAAAGTGGATGGATCTTGAAAATATGTTGAGCAAAATAAGGCAGCCACAAAGACCATATATTGTATGGTTTAATTTATGTGAAATGTACAAAAAAGGCAAATCTATACAGACAGAAGTAGATGCTGCAGGTGTGGGTAGAGATAAGGAATGTGGAGTGACTGCTAATGAGTACCAGATTTCTTTTAGGGTGATGAAAATGTTCTGGAATTAGTGGTAGTGGTTGCACATTCCTTTTGAATATAAAAATTCAAGTGTATACTTTAGGTGGGTGTATTAATATGGTATGTTAATTATTTCTTAATAAAGCTGTTTTCTTTTGTATTTTTCTAAAAAAAACCAGAAGCTGTATGAAGAGGTATTTTGGTCCTCATGGGTAGTTTGGGGGATAATAGATGAAGGTAGAAGGTCAAGGGGGAAAATGGGCATTTCTTGGCATTAGTATACTATTGCATTATGACACAATACTATCTTCTTTGTCCACTAAGAATGTAATAGATTGTGTTTTAGTGGATTGTATATGAACCCAACTTTTTAACCTTACCTAGCATTGAGGCAGGAATTGTGCATTATCCCAATTGAGAGGATAGTCTTGCCTTTCTCTTATCTTTGCATTTTTTATCATATTAAATTCAGATGCTTGCCTGTTTTCAAGGTAATGCATAATTGTGTTCTGCCCATCTGTTCACCCTACACTCTGCTTTGCTCTTTTTGTTCACACCTACTCAAGTTTGTGTCATCTTTCCTTCTTAGCTCTTCTAATTGGAACAGTCCCTGGTTTTCTGCTTAGAATCACTTTTCTTTCTTAAACACTTGCTTCTGTGAAGTTTTATTGACTTAAAGATATTTTTTCTTGTGACTTAGTATCTACTTGTTTATAAATCTATTTTTTTAGGGCCTTAGTAATTTTTTCCCCAATTCTAGTATCAGTTATTAAATGATATCAATGTCTGGCTCCCCCCCCCATAATGTTTTTGCAATTCATCTATGTCTGTGTCTATTGAGTAGTTTGTTTTTATAGTTGCCTAGCATTCCATTATATGTCTAGACCAGTTTCTCCATTCATCTTGCACGGACATTTTGGTTGTTTCCAGTTTGGAGGTATTATGAATAAACCTACTCTGTGCATTTGAGTACAGGCCTTTGTGTGGACGTATGTTTCCATTTTTCCTGGATAAATACCAAAGAATGAAATTTCTGGGTCATATGGTAAGTGTATGTTTTACCTTGTAAGAAACTGTGAAACTGTTTTCCAAAGTAATAGATTTTACAGTTCACCAGCAATGAGAGTTGCAGTTTCTCCATATCTTCAGCACTTTGCATTGTCAGCCTTTTTAAGTTTAGCCATTTTAGTGGATATATACCGGCATTTTATTACCATTTTATTTTGCATTTCTCTGATGAGTAACGATATTAAACATTTTTCATTTGCTTACTGGGTATTCATTTATTTTCTTTGGTGAGTGTTCACATCTTTTGCCCATTTTTTTTAAAAGTATATTTTGAGAGAGAGAGGGAGACAGAGAGTAGAGGAGGGGCAGAGAGAGGGAGAGACAGAATCCCAGGCAGGCTCTGTGCTGTCAGCACAGTGCTGTCAGCACAGAGCCTGACATGGGGCTCAAAGATCATGACCTGAGCTGAGATCAAGAGTCAGATACTTAACCAAAAACTGAGCCACCCAGGTGCCCCTTACCCAATTTTAATTGGGTTGTTTGTCTTCTTATGACTGAACTGTAAGAGATTTTTATATATTCTAGATAGAAGACTTTTTCTCATTTTCATTATTATAGTTTGAATATTTTCTATGAATATGTGGCTTGATTTTTATCTCGTTAATGTTGTCTTTCAAAGAGAAGAAGGTTTTAATTTTGATAAAGTACTGCTTGTTGACCTTCTAAAATTGTCAATTTTGCCTTCTTTTTGTGGCATGTCTGATAAATCTTTGCCTTACACGGGGCAGTAAGAATTTTTTTGTCTTGTGTTTACTTGGAGGTTTTATAATTTAGCTTTCACACATAGGTCTGTGATCCATTTTGAATTAATTTTAGTGAGTGGTATGAGGTAATATCAAGATTCATTAATTTGTTCTGGTACCGTTTGTTGATAAGGCTTTTTCACTTTTAATTACCTTAGTGCCTTTGTTGACTATCAAATGACCATATGTGTGTGGATTTATTTCTGCACTCTGTATTCTATTCCTTTGATTTAGAAGTGTGTGTGTGTGTGTGTGTATGTGTGTGTGTGTGTTAACAGCATGCTATATCTTCCAACCTTTGTTTCTTTTCAAAATAGTTTTAACTCTAGTATAATTTTTTTTAATGTTTATTTTTGAAAGAGAGAGAGTGCACGAGCTGGAGAGGGGCAGAGAGAGAGAGACACACAGACTCTGAAGCAGGCTCCAGGCTCTGAGCTGTCAGCACAGAGCTTGACATGGGGCTCTAACTCATGAACCACAAGATCATGACCTGAGCTGAAGTTGGACGCTTAACCAACTGAGTAACCCAGGCGTCCCTGTATTATAAATTTTTAATTATGTTTGTGACTTTCTACAAGAACACTTGCTGGGATTTTGATTGGGATTGTTTTGAATTTGTAAATCAATTTGGGGAAAATCAGTATCATAGTAATACTGGTTAAGTGTACAGATCTGTGAACATGATTTTACTTTTTTTTTTTTTTACGTCTTCCTTAATTTCAGTGTTTTCTAATATTCAAGAGAATAGTCTTGCACATATATTGTTAAATTTGTCTTTAAATATTTCATACCTCTGATGCCAAGATGAATGGTATTTTTAAAAAGTATAACTTTGCATTTGTCATTATTGGTATACAGAGATTTGATTAAAGTATAGATCTAGGGCTGGCTCAGTTGGTAGAGCATGCAACTCAGTCTCATAGTTGTAAGTTCAGGCCCCATGTTGGGCATGGAACCTACTTAAAATAAAAAAAAATTACAATCTTTATATAAAAAATACTGATCTTGTATCCTACACCTTGCATTTTGTAGTTTTAGCCACTTTATTGTAGACTTTTTTTGGATTTCATATGTATGTTGTCATGTCGTGTGTGAGTAGAAGCTGTTTTATTTCTTCCTTTCCAATCTAGATTTTTTTTCTCCCTGTTTCATTATTGCAATTATTCGGACCTTTAGTAAAATGGTAGAAATAATGAGAGTGTGCATCCTTTGTTTCTAATCGTACAGGAAAAAAAATCAGTCCTTTATCATTAGCTGTAGGTTTTTGTAGATGACTTTCACCTAGTTTGTTGAGAGGTGTTCCCATCCATGCCTCACAAATGGGTATTTAATCATGCATAGGTGTTTTTTTTTTTATACTTCTTGAAATGAATAATTTTTTTTTTCATATGTTAATACAGTGAGTTACATTGATTTATGAATGCTAAACCAATCTTGATTCCTAAGACAAACCCCATTTGTATTGATATTTAATTTTTTATATATTGCTGGATATGACCTTATATTTTATTAATGATATTTGCATCTTATATAAACAAGTGATATTAGTATATATTTTCTCTTCCTTGCCTTGCTGTGGTGTCAGGATTATTCTGGCCTTATTAAATGTGTTAGAATGTGTTTCCTCTTCCTCTGTTTCCTGAAAGAGTTTGTGTAAGACTGATACTGTAGATGTTTAAAGAATTCACTAGGGAAGCCATCTAGGTCTGGAATTTGTGGGAAGTCTTTTGATTTTGAATTAAAATTTCTGAATTAGAGGACTATTCAGACTTTCTTTTTGTGTCTGTTTTGATAATCTGCGTGTTTCAGGAATTTTGTGTATTTCATTTAACTTGTCAAATTTATTGGCAAAAAATTGCATTTACTACTTAATGTGTATTTAATGTTTGAAATATCTGTAGTAATGTATTCTCTTTCAGTTCTAATGTTAGTAATTTGTGTCTTCTTTCTTATTTTCTTCACTAGCCTAGCTAGGGGTTCTTTTCCAAGAACCAGCTTTTTGGTTTCATTCATCTTATCTATTTTTTTGGTCATACATTTCACCAGTTTCTACTTTTATTATTTCCTTACCTCTGCTTTTAGTTTCATATGTTTTTTTCTTTACCTTCTTAAGGTGGAAGCTAATTTAGAACACTAATGTTAAACCTTGATTTTTTTCTAACATAAATACTTAAAAGATGTAAATTTCCAAGCATCCTTAGCTCCACCCTACATAATTAGATAATGCGCTTTTATTATCATTCAGTTTTACGTGTTTTTAAACTTTCTTCATGAGTTCTTTAACCTATGTTATTCAGAAATGTGTTAATTTACAAATACTTGGGAAATTTTCCAATATATTTTTATTACTGATCATTAATTTTTTTGTGTGGTCTGAAAACACTTTCTGGGAGTGTACGTCTCTACTTGCTAGATGGGATGCTGCTCTATTAATGAATCCTTTAATAAAGCAAATTAGATCTTCAAAAAGAAAACCTTTCAGTATGATTTCAGCTCTCATAAATTTATTATGTACCTTGTTTTATGGTCCAGCATAGATTCTCTCTTGTTGACTATACCAAGAGACATGAGCAATTCCACTGGTTCATAGTGTTGTTCAGGTTTTATATGTCTTTACTGATTTCCTGTCTGCTTGTTTTACTAATTATTGTGAGAGACTGTTGAATTTCTAGCTATAATTGTAAATTTATCTATTTCTCCTTTTAGTTTTGTCAGTGTTTGTTTCACATGTTTTGAAACTCTCCTACTGACTGCATAAACATTTAGGATTACTTTATATTTCTGGTAAATTGACACATTCAGCATTATGATATATATCTCTTTATACCTGGTAAGATACCTTCTCTTGTGACCTGCTTTGTCTGATATTAATAGGCATTCCAGCTTTCTTGTGATTAGTGTTTGTATGGTATATCCTTTTGTATTTCATGTTTGATCTATCTATATCATATTTAAAATGGGGTACATCTCTTTATCCAATATGACAGTCTCTGCCTCCAGTGTAGTCTCATAGTCTCTACCTGTTAATTGGGACATTTAGATCATATATATTTAATATCATTATTCACACAGTTGGATTTAAGTCTCTCATTTTGTTATATGTTTTTTAAATTTTTTCTACCTGTTCTGTGTTTTCCTTTATGTTTTGGATTGCTTAGTTTTTAGCATTTCATTTTATCTCTTTCTAGACTTATTAGTTTTATTAGTTTCTTTTTTAGTAGTTTCTCTAGGGTTTTACAGCTTACATCTTGAACTTACCACAATTTACTTTCATCACTATGAATAATGAAGGAAACTTAGTACAGTGTACTTTCAGTTTTTTCCCCTCATTCTTTGTGCTATTTTTGTCATTTTATTCTACAGGTTATTATACATTACTGCCACTTATGCTTTACACAATCAAACGTCCTTTTAAAAGTTAAAGATATTAAAATAGATGATTAACATATTTAACATTTTTGTTCTCTGTGTAGAAATAGGTTTCTAACTATTTATATTTTATTTAATTTTTTAAAATTTATTTATTTATATTGAGAGAGAGCGAGTGAGCAAGCGAGCTAGCAGGGGAAGGGCAGAGAAAGGAGAGAGGGAATCCCAAGCAGGCTGTGTCCTCGAATCCACGAACCGTGAGGTCATGACCTGAACGGAAATCGAGTCAGATGCTTAACTGACTGAGCCACGCAGGCGCCCCCTGCTACTTCTTTCTTAATTAATAGACTTATTTCTTAAAACAGTTTTAGATTTACAGAAAATTGAGCAGAAAGTACAGAGTTCCGATATACTCTCCTCTTTCCCTTCCCCTATTCTCCCTCTTGCTTTGGCCCCCAGTATCCCTTGTTAGTAACAGTTTGCACTGGTGTGATATATTACAGTTGGTGAGTCAGGATTGGTACATTTTTATTAAGCAAGTTGATAGCTTACATTAGGGTTCACTCTGTTGTACAATTCTGTTATCCTTTTTCTTCCTGAAGAATTTTCAGTGTTCCTTGTAGTGCATACCTGCTGGTGACACATTCTCAGCTTTTGTTTGTCTGAAAATGTCTTTATTTGCCCTTCCTCTGTGAAGCATGTTACTACTAAGTATAGATTTTGATTTGCAGGTTGTTTTCTTTGTAGCACTTTAAAGACTTTGTTTCTTGGGTTTAAACTTGTTTGTATTGTTTTTGACAAGGAGCCTGGTAGTTCTTATCTTTGTTCCTCTCTGTGTAATGTAGACCTCTTTTCCCCACTTTGGCTGCTTTTAAGATTTTCTCTATATTACTGGATTTCAGCAGTTTGATTATTAATTATATGAATTGGTGTGATTTCTTTGTGCTTCACCTGTTTTTTGTTCATTGAGTTTCTTGAATATGAGTTTAGTTTTTGTCAAATTTGGAAATTCTTTGGTCCTTATTTGTTCACGTATTTTTTCTGTCTTCCTCATCCTTCCAGGACTCCAGTTATACCATTTTTAGACTGCCCTTGATACTCTCATGGGTCCTTGATGCTCTGTTCTTTGTTTGCTTTCTATTTTTATATTTTCAAGTTAGGGGTCTTTTTTCCTGCCACTGTTTTAATCTGTTGCTAAGTCTATCCAGTTGATTTTTTTATTTGAGATACTACATTTCTCATATTTGAAAATTTATTGATTTTTTCAAAATCTTTTAAGTTCTTTCATATATATGTTATAATATTTAATTAATTAATTTAGTGTTTCATTGATTTTTGAGAGATAGAGACAGAGTGTGAGCAGGGGAAGGGCAGACACAGAATCCGAAGCATGCTCCAGTCTCTGAGCTGTCAGCACAGAGCCTGACATGGGGCTTGAACTCATGGAGCTGTGAGATCATGACCTGAGCTGAAGTCAGATGCTTAACCAACTGAGCCACTGACCGAGCCACCCAGGTGCCCCATATATGTTATAATATTTTAAATATAATCATTCTTATTTCTGGGTCTGTTTCTTATGTCAGATTTTTCCCCTGGTGTATGTCATGCATTTCTCTATTGTCTTATGTTTAGTAAGTTTTGATTGACTCTTGGACATTCCTCACAGTGTTGTCTGGATTTTGTTGATTCCTCTGGAGAGATTTTAATTTTGTTTTGGCAGGGTGTTACATTTCTTGTGGATGTATTTGAATCGTTTGAGGCTTGTTTTTAAGCTTTGTTCTGGCTGGTCTAGGGTAGCCTTTGCTCTAGAAGTAGCTTAGTACAGCTACTCAGTGATGATTCTGCTTCAGTTTCTACTGATTGCCCCAAGTTTCAATGAGGTTTGTCTCCTTTTTGGTAGGAACTTGAACATCCCCCAGGCTTATGTCAGTTTTGAGAACTTTTGAGCCTGCCTGATCATTATTCCTTGCCTGGCCTTATAGAGTTTCACTTTACCCATGCACAGGTTTGTATTCAACAAAAACTGCATTGTAGAATATATGGTAGCATTTAGCCACATTGTGGCTATTGAGAGCTTGAATTGTGGTTGGTTTGAATTTAAATATGCTGTAAGTGTAAAACACACTGAATGTCAGGAACTTATGGAAAAAAAAAAGAATGTAAAATATCTTTTTATATCAGTTATATCCTGAAATGGTAATATTTTAAGCATATTGGGTTAAATGAATTATGTTAAAATTAGTTTTACCTGCTTCATTTTACCTTTTTTTTTTTTTTTAAGTTTGTTTATTTATTTTGAGAGAGAGAGGGAGAGAGAAAGAAGCCTAAGCAGGCTCTGTGCTGTCAGCCCAGGGCCCATTTCGGGGCTCAAACCCATGAACTGTGAGATCATGACCTGAACTGAAACCAAGAGTTGGACACTTAACTGACTGAGCCACCCAGGTGCCCCCTCATTTTACTTTTAAAATGTGCTTACTAGACAATTTAAAATTACATTTTAGGTTCATGTTGCTTTTTTTGCGTAGAGCTGCTCTAGAAACTCCTCTATAGATTTCAGGAGTGCTTTCCCTTCTTGAGCTTTGTCCTCTCTTGCTGCTCTGCTCTTCTAATTCCCATTACCTCAGTCTCCCTAAATTTTGCTGTCTGTCTTACTAAGTCCACGATATTATGCTTGACTTCCCATTTCTGCATAGCCCTCTGATGTCTTGCATACAGCTATTCGAGGGGACACCTTTTCTTTTCTCAGGTATCTCAGTGTTCAGCTGCTTGGTGTCCAGTGTTTTAAAATTATAGTTTTATATATCTGATCAGTTTTCTAGCTGAGCTCATTGGGAGCGCATGTCTGGTACTTAGTTACTGCATCATGGCTGGTACTAAAAATCTTTTTAAGGCGTGAATAGTTTGATGCTCATGTGTGAGAGCTGACCCTTACTTGAATTAAAAATACCAGTGATGCTGCTAAACATAAGTTTTCATTACAAAATGAAATTAATATTTGAGCAAATATGTAGCATTTATTGTGTTTATAGACATATGTATATATTTATGTTAGGTAGGTAGATAGATACAGATAAGTTTTTTGTCCTGTTTCATTTTTCTCTTCATCGGGATTGATTTTAAAGCTGTTTGTTTTCATACATAAACCTCTTTTTTTTTTTTTTAAATGTTTGTTTATTTTTGAGAGAGAGAAAGAGGCGAGCCGGGAGGGGCAGAGAGAGAGGGAGACACAGAATCTGAAGCAGGCTCCAGCCTTTGAGTTGTTAGAGCCCGATGTGCGGCTCAAACTCATGAACCATGAGATCATGACCTGAGCTGAAGTCGGTCTCTGTTGAAACCTCATTATGCCCAGGTCAGAGGTATCCAGTGAAATTTTGATAATTTCAAACATAAAGCCATCATTTTCTTAATTTTTTTTTTTAACATCTAGACTAGAATAGATGCTTAGGAATTTAGGCCCTTAAGACTTGAAACTAGGAATGTTAATGCCATGTCTGGAGCACTTTGGTTTCATTGCGCTTTCTAATTTATTGGCATTCCCTGATTAAGCATTTAATTAAGAAGCTAATATAGCAAGAGATGGGCATTAGGGAGCAAATTATCTTGGGTCATTCAGGTCTTCAGTTGTTATACCAGCAATTGTGTTAGGTGTTATCTGCTTCATAAAATGTAGTTGAGATATTTGAAAAGAGGAGTTTGAATGTCAGTCATTTCATTTAACCCTTCTGGTTAATATGGTAAATTGGAAGTTGGTAGTGACCTGTGCCACAGCACAAATTATGATATTTGACATTGAACTATTATTGAAATGATAGTGTCTTCAAAGGTTTTATTTGTTTCAGGGTACTTCTTTAAAGTTTTTTTTTTTTAACCTATCCATGTGATTTTTGTGATACTGTCTTATGTCAGTTTTAGTTCTGTTAATTATGATATAGAAATTTAAGTCTTATTTTAAAAGTTATTGAGAAATTATCAGTGTTTATCATTCTTGTTCACAGCATGCACCCACCTGTATTTGTCAGGGTATCTGTCGTATGTAGGTACTGATGTACTGAAGCTGCTCAAATGTATCAATCCTCTGAGACTGAGATTTGCTTTTCTGTCTTTTGAATCCATTGCTACATACAGGAGCATTTATTTTTTCATTCATTTAACAAAAGCATGAACTGGGTTCAGCTGTTAAAAGCATGCCTGGGTTTAAATCCCAGCTTCACCATTTGACTGACTTAGCTATGTGACCTTGGCAGGTCCCTCGTTAGTAGTTCAGTTTGCTTTTTTTTTTTTTTAATTTTTTTTAATGTTTATTTTTGAGAGAGCCAGAGAGAGCCAGAGAGAGAGAGAGAGAGAGAGAGACAGAGAGAGACAGAGAGCCAGAGAGAGAGAGAGAGAGAGAGGGAGAGGGAGAGGGAGAGGGAGAACGCGAGTGAGCAAGCAAGGGAGGGGCAGAGAGAGAAGGAGACACAGAATCTGAAGCAGGTTTCAGGCTCTGAGCGGTCAGCACAGAGCCGGATGTGGGGCCTGAACCCAGGAACCATGAGATCATCACCTGAGCTGAAGTTGAAGCTTAACCAACTGAGCTACCCAGGCGCCCCTATTTCAGTTTCCTTTTAAGGATAATAGGTTATTGTTGGCTTTACCTCTTTTGATTCATGTAAAGCAGTTAGGATACTGGTTAGCAGATGATAAATACTCAAATGTTACTGCTGCTGTTGCAGTTGCTTTTATTATCATCTTGTTAGGTCTTCCCTGGATACCTTTTCTCAAATTTTAATCTCCTCCCTATGAAATTACTTAATTCCTTGCTCTGTTTTGTTCTTTTTAAGGATTTTCTACTAACCTGTTATATATAATACATATTCGTCATTCACTGTGTATTGCAGGTTTTCCCCACGAGAACGTAAGCTCCATGAGGTCAGGCATAGATATAGGGACTTATCACTATCACCTAGAAAGGTGTCTGGAATATACTGGATGCTCAGTAAATATTTTCTGAATAGATTATATTGAATTGTATTCCAGTTATTGACTAGGTATCGGAGATATAAAAATGAAGTTCCTTCTCTAAAAAAGGCATAGAGTACAGTAGAAGAGACTGATACAGAACTAATTATAATTTTGCCCCCTGGAAGTGATGTTGATGGTAAGGGTATTCCTGAGGTTGTTATTCACAGAAGATGCCATTAAACTGGGAAAGATTGTTTTAGAGACAGGGGAAGAGTTTTTCCAGCAGAGGCAAAAACTTGAACAGAATTACAGAGCTCGACAGTTTAGGCAGTGGCTTGTAGTCCAGGGCAACAGCAGTGTTGGTTCATTAGAAGTAGAGGGAGCTAGCAGGTTGGTTGGAACCAGATTTGGGAGTAATAGCAATTAGAGGTACATCAGGTTGTCTAGCTCTTGTCTGGACAGAAGCAATGAGATTTGGAGGTTCAGTATATGAAATTTAATGATAACAATGCAGCACTAATATTTTAGTTTTGGTTTATTTTGAGGGGAAGCATGTGTTTCATTATATCATTATAGATTATTGTAAAAGAACTTGATTTTTAGAATATTTCCCTTAAGAAACTATTTGAGAATTATGTACAAAACAGGTCATTAATAACAGTTCACTTATAGAATTGAGAGTGAATTTTTGATAATAAGAAAATATACTAGGATGTATCAAATTTGTGTTTAGCAATTTGGCAGTAAATAACCAGTTAAACTTTAGTTCCTTCTGTGACACTGACACAAAGCTAGTGTTAAAAATACTTAGTTTTGTTTAGATCGAGTATTCATGAAAAATAGTTTCACTTTGGATTTTTGGATTTTAAAAGTTGGTAATGAAACTGTATTTAAGGAGCTTTTTCTACATTTCAGTGTAATTAGATTAAAAGCTGAAATTGACTTTTTAAAGCAAAGTCTTTTTAACTATGCCAAAAAAAAGTTTATTTGTGTATATGTGTGTTTTAAAGTTCAAGCTTTTAATTATTAATTCATTAATACAAAAAGAATATTTGGCAGTTTGTGTTTTTCCCCCTCTACATGAGGTAGGTGTTCATTTCAAATAGAAACAAAATTATAGTATCGTAATAATTACTATTGCTGAATCAGATTCAAAAGACTGGCATTTCTGTGGAGAAATTACCATTTTTATTTGATGTAACAGATTTACTCAGGGGGTTGGTAGAATTACCCAGTCATGCAATTCTAAATGATTGGATTAGCATCATCATTGATCCTGGCCACTCTGGGTGAGGAAGGGGTGGGTGGGTGCTTTTACCATCTTTCCCTTTTTTACCGTAGCTGCCTTACTACTATTCCAAAGCAAACTGGGGGATTATTCTTTACGCACTAATCCGCTGGTTAGTATTGACCAGTGTTCCTTTTTTTAATGTGAATTATTGACATTGATCAGTTTTATTTTTTTTTTTTGGGCATTTCATGTTCATTATTTTCATTTCATTGTTCTCTTTAAAAGGTAGTGAAAGCTACAAGTATATACATCGTATTTGAATACAAACATTTTATGGCAATGCAAATCACTGACCCTTTGATAATTTTTTTTTATAAAATTTTTTAAATATTTTATTTTTATTTTTGAGAGAGAGAGAGAGAGAGAGAGAGACAGCGTGAGCAGGGGAGGGTCAGAGAGAGAGGGAGACACAGAATCTGAAGACAGGCTCCAGGCTCTGAGCTCTCAGCCCAGAGCCTGATGCGGGGCTCGAACCCACGAACTGCGAGATCATGACCTGAGCCGAAGCCGGATGCTCAACTGACTGAGCCACCCAGGAGCCCCAGTAATATTCTAAATAACATAATACAGTGAATACTTGCAGCTATTTTGGCAATACATATATTCAGTAGGCTGTATGTACCAAGTAAATATAAAGCATATCAAATGATATGGAGGATAGGAAAATGGGACATAGGAAGCCAATTTGTGAATCTAGGAATACATAGACTATCACTGAACATTTAAGTAATACTTCCTGAAAAAATGGGTTAGTGACATTAGAAATTCTCTGTGCTAATTTTATTAGACAAATACAACAAATTACTTTTAAAAATTATTTTTCTGTTATTCAGCAAGTATTTGTGCTGTCTGCCAGGCATAGTGTTGAGAGTTGGAATTTACAGTGATGAAATGTATGTTTAATTCTATTTTAGAGTTAAGAACCTTACTAACTGATCTATTTTTTTCTTTATTAAGGAATTGTCTTTTGTGAAAAAGGAACAAAGAAGAGTTTTCTGCAAGGATCATATTAAGTGCACTTTTTTGCTGATACATTATTTCTAGTAAGACATTTTCATTTTTCTATGTTATGAAGTAAATAAACACAATGGAAATTTTTTCTTTTTTTAAAATCAGACTGTCCTGTGAGCTTGAATGGCAGTCTTTTTGGAGTTTGTTTTGAGGTGTGATGTAGATGAATTAAGGAAATTTGTAAAGTCTACTTGGAATGCATTATATTATACAGTGATAGTTTCTCATATACTTTTTCTGATATTGCTAAGATAATCCCACACTTTTTTATCTTACCCACTTTGTCTTCCATATCAATTACCCTTATTTAAAAAAAGAAAAACTAAAGTAAGTAGTTCATTATTTACTGTGACAATAAATAGGAGAAAGGGAGGGTTTGAGGACATGATTTAGACATTAGCTGAGAAAGATTTTCAAATGAAAGGCAAATCTAGCCATATTTCTTGGAACACCGTAGGAAGGGTCAAAGAAAAAAAAACTAAGCAGAGTTTTTTTAAGTGCAGGCTTATGTTCTTAACTTTGAATCTGTCACTTTACAATTTTTTTAATTTTAATTTTTTAGAGAGGGAGAGAGAGTGTGTGAGCAGGGGAGAGGGGCAGAGGAAGAGAGAGAATCCCAAGCAGGCTCCATGCTCAGTGTGGAGCACGATGTGGGGCTCCATCCTTTGACCCTGGGGTCATGACTTGAGCCAAAACCAAGAGTCACTGAGCCACCCAGGCACCCCTGCCATCTTAAATCATAGGCCCTATTTGCAAAGCCCTGGGGTAGGTTATTTGACTTAAAAGCTTGAAGTGGTCTATGTTAATGGTTCCAGTATGTTACATCTGTAGTTTTTGTTGTGTTTTAAGTCAACATTAACATTTTATAATGTATATATTTTTTTATGTTTTATTTTTTTAAACATTTATTCATTTTAGAGAGACAGAGAGTGAGCAGGGGAGGGGCAGAGAGGGAGGGAGACACAGAATCTCAAGCAGGCTCCAGTCTCTGAGCTGTCAGCACAGAGCCCGACGTAGGGTTCAAACTTACTAACCGTGAGATCATGGCCTGAGCCAAAGTCAGAAGCCCAACCAACGGAGCCACTCAGGCGGCCCATCATTAACATTTTAAATATTAGATATCATTGATCATGCCTGATGATGATGTCAATAAAAAAAACTTGGAGGTACTTGACTTTTTTTTTATTCTTTTAAAAAATAGTTTTGCTGTTTAACATGAAGTGTAATTTTTTTTTGAGTATTAAGTCGTAGAAAAAACTTACTTTTATGAACTTAAGAAATGAGTTCTCTGTTAAAGTACTTTATTCTGATACTAGTTTCTTATGGTTATGTATTTTTCTTGTAAAACCTTGACTGAGGAAAGGTTTTTTAATGGTATCTTTCAGTATGGGGAGCTGGGAGAAAAGGCATTATTTTTTCAACTGAATCAAAGTATCCTTCTCAGTTCAGACCTTGCATACACACAGGCAGAATGGGAATAGTGTAGTCTAATTCATATTTTTAAATATAATCTTTGTTTTCCATAAATCTTTGAATGTTTTTTCTCTTTTTCATCTTATTTACATTTATTTTGTCCACTAACTGCTCAAAACTTTGTGATTTGAGTTAAAGCACTATAGGAATTTAGCCATTCTGATGCTCATAGTTAAGAACTTTGCACCTTCTGTGAACCTCAGGGATGGCTGTGGGCATAACTTAAGCTGTTGCATTTTGGGTCCTGTTTAAGCTTTAGGGAATCCTGTATGATGCTTCCTCCACAAGGCTTTATGGATGTATACAGTTTTTTAGTCTTCATGGCAGGCTTTTATGGCTCTGAGGGTTGTGCTTGAATTAATAACTACTTGCTTAGGAGTTACTCTGAGTTCTTAGATGGGAAATGCTCTTTCCTTTGAATAGATTCATAGTGTTGACTGAAGAGCTTCAAATTAGGGATTTTCCCTATAATTCTGCCCTAATTTGGAGTAGAAATTGGAGAGGTTGGCACAGAGATTGGGCAAAATTTTTTCTACCTTTTTTCCTTTCCCTCATGTCTTTGAACTGTTTTGGGCTCTTATATTTTAGGTCTGTGATCCACTTTGAGTTAATTTTTGTGTATGGTATATGAGGTAAGGGATAAGATTTATTTCTTTGCGTATGAAAATCAAATTTTTCCAGAAGCAATTTTATAAATATTATAATTTTCTCTGTTGAATTACCTTGGCACCTTTGTTGAAAATCAGCTGTCTGTTTTAGGACTCTGTTCATTTTATTCATCTGTATATCTGTTCATGGCACTATCTTGATTACTGTAGCTTTATAGTAAGTCTTAAAATTGGGTAATGTGAATCCTCCCAACTTTGTTCTTCTCTTTGAAAATTGTTTTTCTATTCTCTATCCTTTCCATTTCTTTCTGTGTATTTTAGAATCAGCTTATCAATTTTTACAGAAAAGCTTAATGGGATTTTGATTGTGAATACTTTTATCCTAGAGGCTATACTGGGGAGAATTGACCTGTTAAGGATATTGAGTCTTCTGATGTTTGAACTTGGTACCTCTCTCTGTTTAAGTCATTTTTAGTTTTTCTTAGCGGAGTTTTATTTTCAACGTAAAGTCATTACACCTATTTTGTTAAATTGATCCCTGTTTTATATTTTTATGTTACTGTAAGTGGTAGTGTAAAGAAAATCAGTTTTCAGTTTATTGGTTAGTTTGTAGACTTATAATTGATTTTTATATTAAACTTTGTAATTTGTGATTCTGCTAGCTCATTACTATTTCTTGTGGCATTTTTTATGGTCCTCAAATGTTCTGTGTAGATCATCATCTTGTCTGTGAATAGTGACTGTTTTACTTGCTCTTTAAAATATTTCATATCTTTTAATTTTTTGCTTGCTTTATTGCACTACCTAGTTAGTAATATTCGTGCAATGTTGAATAGAAGTGGTGAGCTGACATTCTTGCCTTATTCCTGATGTGAGGTCAAAAACATTCATGTTTTCACTAGTAAGTATGATGTTAGCTATAGGTTTTTAACCAGATACCCTTTATGAGATTAAGTTCTTTTCTGTTCATAGCTTGCTGAGAATATTTTTTTAAATCTTGAATGGGTTTTGAATTTTTATCAGTTTTTCCGTATCTGTTGAGATGATCACATGTTTTTCCCCCTTTCTTATCTGTTAATGTAGTCAGTTACATTGATTTTTTTTTTTTTTTTTTTTTAGTATCAAACCAAAGAATCATGCATTTCTGAGATAATCCCCACTTGGTCATGATTTGTTACACTTTATGTATTGCTGGATTCTTTGCTAAAACTTAATTAACTTTTTATCATCTGTAGGTATTGGTTTGTAGATTTTTAAAAAAATGTATTTATTTATTTTGAAAGAGATAGACACAGCATAAGCAGGGGAGGGGCAGAAAGAGAGGGAGAGAGAGAATCCCAAGCAGGCTCTGTGCTGCCAGCACAGAGCCCCATATGGGGCTTGAACTCATGGAACCGTGAGATCATGACCTGATCCGAAACCAAGAGTCAGACACTCAACCAACTGAGCCACCCAGGCACCCTGGTTTATAGTTTTTAAAATAATGTTTTATCTGCTTTTTGTATCTGGATAACAGCGGGAGTTGGAAAGATTTCCTTTTCTGGAAAAATTTTCGTACATTTGGTGTTACTACTTCTTGAAGTGTTTGGTACAATTCACTAGTGAAGACCTGTGGGTTTGGAGTTTCTTTGTGGGAAGGTTTTAAATGATGAACTTGATTTCTTTGATATTGGGCTATTCAGATTTATATTAATTCTTCTTGAATAAGCTTCAGTTTGTGTCTTTCATGTTAATTTGTCCATTTCAGGTAAATTGTTGTGTTTATTGGCATAAACACATACTGGCATAAAGCATATTATATTGCTTTACTCTTTTAATCTTTTTTTTTTTTTTTTTACATTTATTTACTTTTGAGAGACAGAGAGAGACAGAGCATGAACAGGAGAGGGGCAGAGAGAGAAAGAGACACAGAATCTGAAGCAGGCTCCAGGCTCTGAGCTAGTGGTCAGCACAGAGACTGATGCGGGTCTCGAACCCACAAACCATGAGATCATGACCTAAGCCGAAGTCGGACGCTCAACCGACTGAGCCACCCAGGTGCCCTTACTCTTTGTTTTTTAATATTTATTTATTTTTGAGAAAGAGGGAGGGAGAGAGAGCGAGAGAGCACAAGTAGGGGAGGGTCAGAGAGAGAGGGAGACACGGAATCCGAAGCAGGATCCGGGCTCTGAGATGTCAGCACAAGCCTGACTCAGGATTCAAATTCGTGAACCACAAGATCATGACCTGAGCCGAAGTCAGATGCTCAACTGATTGGGCCACCCAGGCGCCCCATATGTTCCCTTCCTCTTAATGTTTGAGGGATTTATAGTGATATCCCTTCTTTTGTTCTGGCATTAAAGATTTTCCTTCTTTTTCTAAAGGAGAAATTATTACTTAAAATTTTCCCTTTTCTGCATTTTACAAAGTTTGTGTTTGTAAAAGTTCAAATAATTTTTAAATTTCTTTTGTGATTTTTATGACCTGTATAATTGCCAAATATTTGATCAAATTTCTAGATCTGTTTCTCTAATACATTTCTAAATTATGTTGTGATCCAAGAACATATTTTATGTATTTATTATGAAGTGCAAAATGTTGTCTATGTTAGTGAATGTTTTGTGGGCGCTTAAGAAGAATGATTCTGCTCTTGTTGAGTAGAACTTTGTAAAAATGTTAATTAGGTCAAATTGGTTGATAGTGTTCTTCAAAATTTATTCCTCTGATTTTCTATTTGTTTTAGTAATTGCTGAGAGAGGAGTGTGGAATCTTCCACTTTAATTGTGGATTTTTCTGTTTTTCCTTTTACTTCTTGGTTAATATATTTCAAAGCTCTAATATTAACTGCATGCATATTTAGTTTTCCTAAATATTTTTGATGAGTTGGGTTCTTTATCTTGAAATGTCCCTTTTTATCCCTAGTAATATGTTGTGAAATTGTTTCTGAAGTGGCTTGCATTAGTTTCTTACAGAAGGTCTGCTATTTTTATTTTGCATGAGCCCTCCCCCTGCCATGTACTTTTTCTATTTTTTTGGTCTTAAGACGTTTTCATTGACTGTGTTTTTGTTATTTGATTATGATGTGCCTTAGTATGGTTTTCTTTGAGAAAAATCCTTCTTAGGTTTTTTTGTTTTTGTTTTTAATTAAATTTGGAAAAATATTGGCACTATTTCTTCAATATCTTACTTACACCAGGTGTTGTTTTTTTTTTGCCCCCGAAGGTTGAGGAGGAAATTTTATACATTTGAACTGTTTTGGCATGGCACTTGTACTTTGTGTGTCTCTCTCTCTCTCTGTCCCTTCCCCTTTTTGGATGGTTAACACTCATGTTTCCAGGTTCACTGATCTTTTCTTCTGCAGTATATTATCTGTTTTTAATCTCATCCATTGTGTTTTTTATTTCTGATAATTATTTTTCATCTCTGGAAGTTTTATTTCTTCTGTTTCTCTTCTCACCATGTTCCTGGTTTCTTTTACCTTTTCTAACATTTAGAGCTTTTTTTTAATCATTGTTTTAATGCCCTCATCTGTTAATTCCAGTAACTTTATTTTTTCTGAATTTCTTTATATTGATTGAGTTTTCTCTGGGACACATTTCCTGCCCCCCCCTTTTTTTTTTACTTTTTTATTTTCTTTTTCTTTTTTCTTTTTGAGAGACAGGGATAGAGCGTGAGTGGGGGAGGGGGCAGAGAGAGAGGGAGACATAGAATCTGAAGCACGCTCCAGGCTTTGAGCTGTTAGCACAGAGCCTAACGTAGGGCTAGAACTTACAGACCGTGTATCATGACCTGAGCTGAAGTCAGACACTTAACGGACTTAGCCATCCATGTCCCCCCTCTTGCTTTTTAAAAAATATTTATTTTTGAGAGAGCGTGAGAGAGAGCATGCACGTGCACACAAGTGGGAGAAGGGCAGAGAGAAAGGGAGACAGAGGATATGAAGTGGGCTCCATATTGACTGCGGAGAGCCCCAGGTGGGGGTAGAACCCATGAACCATGAGATCATGACCTGAGCCGAAGTTGGACGCTTAATTGACTGAGCCACCAGGTGCCCTTTCCTGCTTTTTTAAAAAAATTCCCTATCCTTTTTTTTTTTTTTTTTTTTTTGATGGTGGACATTGTAGTTTGACATCCTAGGATGAAGAAATTTTTTGTATTATTTTACATAATGTTGAACTTTTATTTTTGTATTCATATAAGTTCCTTGGCATCAGCTGAATCCTTTTGAGTTTTTTTTAAGCTTTGTCAGCATTGGTCCAGAACATTCTTGTTTTTTAGAGAGAGAGAGAGCATGAGCATGAAAGTGGGGCAGACGGGCAGTGGGAGAGAGAGAATCTTAAGGAAAGCTCCTTGCTCATCATGGAGTCCGATGTGGGGCTCAATCCCACAACCCTGGGATCATGACCTGAGCCGAACTTGAGTCAGATAGTTAACTGACTGAGCTGCCTAGGTGCCCCCAGAACATTCTTTACCGTAAGGTTAATTTAGTTGCCCATTAAGGTTCTGTCTTTCTGAAGGTTATAATCCATGCCAATTTGAGGATTATTCTCGAAGCAATCCTAACCAATATTGTAAAATTTTCATTTGTTTGTTATTATTTTGTATTTTGAAGGAAATTTTTTCGCCTATGAATAGCTTAAGTAGTCTTGGAAGAGCAGATCAAAGCAGGAGGATTTTCTCTACTCAAAACTTATAAATCTATAATAAATACTTCCATTAAATAATGCCAAAAAGATAAACAAAAGAAGAGCCTGGAAGAGGGCCAGTGTATGAGTATATGGATGCTTGCTTTATGACAAAATTGGCACTCTGGTGTAACCAGGAAGGAATTATTTAACAAATGATACTAGAACAATTGGTGATCTGTAAAGAAAAAATGACTCATCCTCTCCATACCACATGCAAAAATCAATTTGATTGATTTGTACATCTCAATGTGAAAGGCAAAACTATAAAACTTTAGAAGCTAATACAAGGAGAGCATGTTCATAATCTTCCAATAGGCAAAGATTTCTTAAAAAGAAATAAAACCTAATATAAATAAAACAGTTGGTACATTTCATTACCTTAAAATTAAGAAATTTTATTCTTGCAAAGTCAAAGGAGAATAGAGAGGCAAACCAGAGTGGAAGAACATATTTTTGCAGTACATATAATAGACAAAAAGCATGTATCACAATATTCAGAGCACTTCTACAAATCAGTATGACAAACAGTCCAATGGAAAAATGGGAAGGGAAATGAAAAGACACTTCATAAAAGATGTAAATATGCAAGAAATAAGTGAAAATGTATTTAACATCATTAGTAATCTGAGAAATATAAATTAAAACTGAGGAGACTCCATCATAAACCACTAGAATGGCTAAAATTTAAAAAGAGATTAACATTGTAAAGTTTTGGAGAGAATGTTAAGTTATGGGAACCCATTAAACACTGCTGGTGGGAATGTATGTTATTACACCTACTTTAGGAAACACTTTGATATTTGCATACTCTGTGACCCAGTAATTTCTTTCCATGGATATATTCCTGAGAGTAATGTGTGAACATGTGCACTAAGGCATGTGTTAGTAATTGGTAGCAGCAGTATTTGTAATAGCTTCAAACTCAATACATTGTTCTTCAATAGGACTGAATGAATAAAATTGTGATATGTTCATACAATGCAATACTGTATGGCAATAAAAATGGATGAAGTACAGCTACACGCTACACAGGTGAATTTTGCAAATATGTTCCTCAAAAGAAGCCAGAGACCATTCATAATTTGTGATTTCATTTTTGTAAAGTAAAATGAAAACACACACAAATAAAGCAGGTAAAATGAAAACTATTATGTATGTGTATAATTATATGTTAACACCAGAAATGCCAATTCCTAATTCCATTGTATGTCTGTCCACATTTCTATGTCCTACCAATTCATTAAAAAGTTTTCTTATTTTGAGTATAGTGGTATACCCCAAATCATATTTATCTTTATAAATATATAGCAGCATTTATGTATAGGTTTGACTCAGGTGATCAGAAGGTTAAGTTTTTAATATATCTAATATTTGAATCATAACATTGCAAATTTATATGGTTTCTAGTAATGATAATTCATCTTTATACAGGATATAATTATTGACAAAGCTTTTTTTTCCAGAAATCATTATGACAACCTGGAAAGTGTTTGGAATATCTGCATATGAAGGAAGTGTTAATATAGAGAGTAAGTTGGTGGTGGTTGAAAGACTAGAATCTCATTTTCATTTCCACACCTTGCCTTGCTGTGTTCTTTATTTCTCTTGTGTGTCTGTGTGAACACAGGACATTGCTCCTATGTAGGTGTAATTAATCCGGGAATGTGTGGCTGGGCTTTCATCTTAATAAGGGCTGTTTACAAGGCTCTTTTCTAATAGTGATTTGAATTATTTGTGCCTATCTGTAAGGAGCCAAGGATGCCTGCCCTCTGGTTTTATTCTCATAATTTTCTGTAAGAGTTTGAGCTATATTCTTGCTCCACTTTGTAGAACTGATTGAGATAGTGAGGAAGTAAGTCACTGACAAACACATGACAATTCATTGATCTAGAAATTAAACATTTTATAGACCTGTCATTCTGATAAATTTTTTGAAATTATAATGTCTTTTAAGTTAGCATTTGGAGTATTTATCATGATAAGTAATTTGTATCATTTTGAAAATAATAGTATTTCTTGCTTTAAGGAAGCACAATTTCACAATTTAGAAAACCTTTAATTCCCTGCAAAATTAAATGAAGCGAGTGATATTAACGTTAAAAAATTACTTTCCATTTCCATCAAATTTACTTAATTTCTGTAGCAAATTTAAGATGCTTACGTGACCAGTATTTGTGACCGATGCATAATTTTTAGTTCTTCATTACATGTTGTGTAAAACAAGCGCTGTATTTCTCTAATAAGAATAGAGCCTAACAGGATTAGGCTCTTCACATTTTACTAAGCTTCCCTTCTAATTTTTTAGTATTTTCCTGAAAAATGTCTCTCATCCAGGGGCATCTGGATGGCTCAGTTGGTTCAGCATCTGACTCTTGGTTTCGGCTCAGGTTATGTTCTCGTGGCTTCTGAGTTCCACCCCACTTTGGGCTCTGCACTGATGGTGCAGAGCCTACTTGGGATCCTCTCTCTCCCCCTTCCTCCCTGCCCCTCCCTACCCCTCCCTACTTGTACTCTTTCTCTCTCTCTGTCTCTCTCTCTCTCTGTCTCTCTCTCTCTCTCTCAAAATAAATAAACTTTAAAAATAAAATAAAATGTCTCTCATCAGAAGGATAGGGTCAAAGCATGCAAAAATATATAGCCTATTAATCAGAGAAATCCAAATTAAGATAGACACCATATTTAAACCACTCTTTAGATTTTTAGATGACTTCTCCCCCCAATTTCTTTGTTTTGTTCTATGATGTTTTTTACCTAAAACATTCTAAATAAACATACAGTAAGAAGTGATATTTTGATGTTACGATTTCAGGCAGGGACACCAATATTCTCTATTTCAGTGGTCTTAACTTTTCCAACAAGTAGTTAGTAGTTTGGAGGTGTCATAGCCAGGCCACAGATAGTTTTTGCAAAGTTAGAAAAAGGCTCTTCTCCCAACTTTGGGTGGATGCTGCCCTCTGAGAAGTTCAGTGCTTAGAGAGTGGGGAACAAACTGGATTTCAGTCCCCATTTGCTTTCTCGTGGCCGTGTACTCATGTGCAGGGTACAGCCTCCACATTGTTCATAGTGGATTTGTGTCATGATGATCCTTGCGTTTCTTTCTTTTCTTTTCTTTTCTTTTAATGTTTATTTTTGAGAGCCAGACTGAGCACAAGCAGGGAGGGGCAGAGAGAGAGGGAGACACAGAATCTGCAGCAGGTTCCAGGCTCTGAGCTGTCAGCACAGAGCGCCAAGCTCACAGACTGCGAGATATGACCTGAGCCAGAGTTGGACACTTCACCGACTGAGCCACCCAGGCGCCCCACCTTGTGTTTCTTTTGATAGATTGATAGCATTGAAATTGTTTGCAGGCCAGAATATGTCATAATACCCACAGAATCCTTCAGGTAGTCCGTTTTCTAGTTGGTAAGGGATTGTTTTCTCGGTGCTGTCTGTACTTTGATCTTATTTCTTCAGTGAGATGTTAAGTGTTTTTGAATTTTACCCACAATTTATGACCACCTAATATAAGTTAGAACTTTATAGGATTAGGTATGAATTGTTTGTAGGGCACGTTCTGTTTTTATGAAAGTTACAGACAACAATACAGTTGCATTTTCAAGTAATGGCCATAAATACATAAGTTCTATATTTGAACTAAAGTTTGTTTTCCTTGTTGAATCATTTCTTTAAATAGTGACTAATAGCCGTTATTGTGTTCATCCAACATATCATTGCATTTTTAAAATGTGTAATTAGATACAGCATGTACAAGTCTGGCTGAAATGGAATGGTTTAGTCATTTTCCATAAAACAGTAGTTTAATGATAGTCTTAAATTAATTTAGAATTTGAATTTATGCCTGGATTTAATTGTACACCATAATGAAAACATCCTATTTTAGAGGGAACAAAGAAGAATGTTCTCATATTAAAAGTAACTGAAAGATAATTCTATAAGGTCAGAAACCTCTGATTGCGTTAAAAATTAACAGTAAGGGAGTGCCTGGGTGTCTCAGTCAGTTGTGTTGGACTCTTGATTTCGGCTCTAGTCATGATCTCATGGTTCGTGGGTTTGATCCCCGCACCGGGCTCTGTGCTGATGCCTGCATGTCAAGCAGTGCCTGCTTGTCTCTCTCCCTCTCTCCTCCCCTCTCTCACTTGTGCTGTCTTCTCTCTCTCAGAATAAATTGGGGGGGAAAAAACCAGTAAGATAGTTTCTCCAAAGTTTGTCTGACAAAGAGAATGTACAGGATGAGTGGGTGTTTTTTTTTTTTTGTATGTTTGTATACATTATAAGGGAATATATACAGGGCAGTGTGTGTGTGTGTGTGTGTGTGTGTGTAATGTAGGTGCATTGGCCAGTAGTGACATTGGGATTAAAGTTATTTGGCCTTGCTTGATTTTTTCTAAAAAGCTGTTTTAGCAAAGTGGATTTCTTGTAGGGTTTCTTGCTTGTTTTAGGTCATTTTTTTCTCCTGTTTTAGAGATCATAATTAGAAGATCCATGGTATTTATACTTAAATGCAATTAGTTTTTCTAATTACCTTTTTATATCATTGAAAGTTTTTGAAATCAAGAATGATGTAGAATGCTGGCCGTGAAGTCTGTAAATGAAATTAAACAGCTCTATTTGTAATAGCATCAAAAGAATAAAATACCTATGAATAAATTTAACAAAAGAAGTGCAACAGCTGTACACCAAAAGTTAGAAAACAGCATTGAAAGAAATTAAAGAAGAAATTAAATAAATGCAAAGACAGGACATACTAGATTTATGGTTTGGAAGACTTAATATTATTAAGATTGCAGTATTTCCCAAACAGACTCAATGACCTAGAGTTACTGTATGACCCAGCAGTTCTCCTAGCTATATATCCAAGAGAATTGAAAATATATATACACACACAAATGTTCATAGCAACATTATTCATGATAGAGCCAAAACAACTCAAATTTCCATCAGCTGTTGAATAGATAAATGAAATGTGGTATTTCCATAAAATACAATATTATTCAGCCAGAAAGGGAGCAAAGTAGTGATAATACTTAACACAGATGAACTTTGAAAACATTATGCTAAGTGCAAGGAGTCACAAAAAGCTGCACATTGTGTGATTCCATTTATATGAAATATCTTGAATAGGCAAATTTATAGAGTCATTGCCACGAGTCATGGAGAGGGAGGAATGGGGAATGATCGCTAATGGACACTGAGTTTCTTTTGGGGACAAAAATATTCTAGAATTAGATAGTGGGGATGGTTGTACAGCTTTGTGAATACAGTACAAAAGAGAAACAAGGGGTGCCTGGGTCACTCAGTTGAGTATCTGGCTCTTGATTTCATCTCAGGTCATGATTGCAGAGTCATGGGATCAAGCCCTGCTGAGCATGGAGTCTGCTTGGGATTCTTCCTCTGCTCTTCTTCCCCACTTGTGGGCACTCTCTCTCTCTCTCAAATAAAAAATTAAATTTTTTTTTAAAAAGACAAATAGGCCCCAAGTTGTGTACTTTAAAAGGTGAGTTTTGTGACATGTGAATTATACCTCAAGTTTAAAAAATCACATAAAAATGAAAAGAGTGAGGGGCGCCTGGGTGGCTCAGATGGTTAAGTGTCCAATGCTTGATCTCAGCTAAGGTCTTGATCTCAGGGTTGTAAGTTCAAGCCCTGCATCGTGCTCAGTGCTGGGTGTGGATCCTGCTTAAAAAAAAAAAAAAAAAAAAAAAAAAGGAAATGAAAAGAGTGGCCTATACTGGTGATCTAATTATCAAACCAGGATGTGTTTGAGAGTGAGGGGGTCTCACTTAATAATTACTCCTGCATAGGGGCGCCCGGGTGGGTCAGTTGGTTAAGCATCTGACTTTAGCTCAGGTCGTGATCTCATGGTTCGTCGGTTCGAGCCCCACATCGGGCTCTGTGCTGACAGCCCAGAGTCTGGAGCCTGCTTTGGATTCTGCATCTCCCTCCCTCTCTGCCCCTCCCTTGCTCATGCTCTGTCTCCCAATAAATAAACGTTAAAAAAAATTGTTTTAAGAATAAAAGTAATTACTCCTGCACAATACACATTTAAGTGGCTGACCTAGTTAAAACAGTGTGTATGTTCTCACTGCTTTTTGGTGTGTTTAAACTATTTTCTTAACCTTTATAGAAGAAGTAAGAAGAATATACATTTTTTCTAGTATCCTTCTTTATCAAATGTGAGGAAAAAAAGATTAAGAAAGCCATGTAATTTGAAGAAATGGGAGAGAAGGTATTTCTTAATGAAAATGAGTATAAATCTGTGTGTTAAGTGCAATGTGTAGATATAATACTGTTAGGACTGTACTCATGTGATTTTTGTCACTTCACTCTCACACGTAGCCAACCAGTGAATGAATAAGGAGTTTTGTGTTGTAATACAATAAAACAGCTTCTCTGAACTAGAGACGTGTATCATAATCTGTGGAGCTTTTAAAAATTACTCTTGCTTGGGCGTTAGTCTCAGTTCTGCTTTGATGGTTTTTGTGGGGCTGGGTTAAGTTGATGCATGCAGAGTACACGTTTTAGTTCTCCATTTAATCTATTCATTTAAGTTGAGAACTGCTACATTAAATCAGTGAATTTTATTGATCCATTTATTAAAATTTACAGTTATTGTTTTGTGCATAAATAGCAGATACCAGAAGCAGCTGAGAGAACTTCATTTTAACTACACCCACCTAGGGGCGCCTGGGTGGCTCAGCCGGTTAAGCGTCCGACTTCGGGTCAGGTCATGATCTCTCAGTTCGTGGGTTTGAGCCCCGCATCGGCCTCTGGGCTGACAGCTTGCAGCCTGAAGCCTGTTTTGGATTCTGTGTCTCCCTCTCTCTCTTCCCCTCCCCTGCTCACACTGTCTCTCAAAAGTAAATAAATGTTAAAAAAAAAATTTATACCCACCTACCAGTCATCTCTCCTCCCTGGCTAGCCCTGTGTGTTGGTTATCCAGAAATTTTGATGTAGTTCTGTAGGCATTGAGATTGGGAGGAATCTTTATTTATTTATTTAGGTTACCTTGAGGCAAGCGTTGTAGTGCGAAGTTGATGGAAGCTGCAATTCCTTTGCAAATGTTGAAACTCATGTTTGGTAGGGAGGAAAGGTATCATCATTGCTATACAGAATAAGAGGGCTTGGGAGATGAGAGACCTGGTAGGATGTCAGAACTCTCTAAGTTGGCTGAGAACTGTCCATGGCCTTTGTACTTTGACAACCCATTGTAATGGCAGTTAAGTTGCTCTCTGTTATTGGATCTGGGGGAGGACACAGTGCCCTGTGTGGTTCTTTCATATCTCTGTTTTCTCTTGTGCAGCCTTGCACAGTTGGGCAGAAATTCCCCTCATGTTCTGCTACTGAAAAGTACCATGGACTCATGATATTGGAGTTGCGTGACTCCTTGAAGAATTTGTAGTTCAGCTTATTTAATGATGGATCATGCCCAGGCAAAAGTTTCCCTAGGACATTTTTGACTAGCTAGCCTTTCTTTAGCCACTACTCATATAGTTCCAGCGGTAATGCCGAATTGTTATACATGACATTAGAGCCAGAGTTTCAACTCTGTCTCCTTGTGTGACTTCATAAGGGTATTTGCCATTTTGGTCCCCAGTTGCTTCATTTAGAAAATGGAGCAAATGGTAACTACCTCACAGGATTATTGTGACTGCTGAATGGCTGTAGCATACATGAATGTCTGCCACAGCTATTGGTACATGTAGGTTTGAGGTACCTTTCCTTTTGCAGTTCAGTGAAGAACAACTAACTACCGTCAAAAGATTGGCTCTTAGAGAGTTTTTATAGCCTGGGACCTGAAATCTTTCTATATGCTGATTTATTGCTTTCATTCATTAATCATGCGGTTGTTTATTGAGCATCTCTTCTGGGCTAGGCACTTTGGTAGCTGCTGGAGTTACAGGGGCAAATACGACATACTTGATGGTCCTCATTGGGCTTATAGTTTGGTTGGGGAAAGAAAGATAAATATTTAACTATACAAGTAATTAATTACAGTTGTGGTAAATACCCTAAAAGAGACCTAGAGTGTGCTCTGAAAGTGTATTAGAAGGAGTCCTAATATAGTTTGGGTGTTAAGGAACACTTCATAGAGGAAATAATGGTAATACGGAGACATAATGGATCTGTGGAACTCCTAGTCAGGGGAAGTGCATGGGATGAGACCCCTGGCAAGCTGGTAGGTTGTATGTATGAAGGCCCTGCAGCAGAAACGATTTAGGAGTTTTGTAAGCAGAAGGGTCTGTGCCCAGAAGCTTACTGGGTAATAGGAAGAGTGGCAAGGAATGAGGGTGGTAGGTAGAGGCAGGGCAAGATTAGACAAGGTTCTGTAGGCCACGTTAAGGGTTTGGACTTTAAGAACGGTGTTAAGTGACATTTGCATTTTAAAATCACTCTAGTGGAAATGGGGAAATTGGATTGGAGGGAATAAGAATGCCTGCTGAGACCAGGCAGGCTATTGCAAAGCCTAAGCTGGACATGGCAGTAGCTGTTTCTGGAAGTAGAGTACCGTGCTGGGACTGGAGTTGTGAGTTGGAACCAGATCTTGTAATGGCTTTGATCTTGTAGGCAGTGTAGTCAGTGGAGATTTTATAAATGAGAATGAGTTCAAGACTTTTATCTTACTGGTACTTGTTACTGCCTACTAAAAATCAGAGAAAGGCAATTAAGTTTAATATTAATAGTCTAGCTCCTTCAGGATCTGGCTTTGAAATAAATACTTGCCCACCCTCCCCCCGGTAGGCCCTTTGCAGAAAGACTTATTAGTCTGAGAGGCATATTCTTAAAAACAAAACAACAATAACAACCACCACCAAAAATCATCTATCAAGCTGCCTTCACTTTTGTACTGTCAGTTGATGTGGAGTGTCTTTTGGGTACTGAATGCCCATAAGTAATGCTGCATTCAGGTTTCTTTTGGCTGACAGATACACCATTTGGAGCTGTGGCCATGAGGTTTTTTTATTACAGTGAAAAAAAAATGTCTCACTATGCCAGTAGAACCTTTCTGAAACAGATATTGAAGTTTGATTGGTTTGGTTAGATGTGAGAGAATTTTGAAGCAGTCTTGTAAGGAACTTCTGAATTTTTGGAAGCAGTGAGTACCTAAATTACTAAGGTTACCGTTCCACTGTCTCCTACTTCATCTTTGTTATAGTCTTTTGTTAATTTGCCTTTTATTTTGCATATGATTATGATCTGTGTATAGTACTAGAATTGATTACTCATTTTCGAAAGCCAGCCTCTACATCCAACACTGCTGTTTAGCAGTTTTTAATTGAGTGCTCGATTAACACATCATCATTTCTTGTAAAGACTGTGGTATTCCGGGTACTGTAGGATATCAGAAATAGGTTTTTTTTAGAACTACATAGGAAACGCTTTCATTTTTAAAACTATATATGTATTTTGTTTATATTTATTTACAAAGCATTTTTGTTTTCTATTTCTAGCCTTCTCTGTATCTGGTATTTTGACTTAGAAGATGTTGGTCTTAGAAACATTTATATATATATTTTTTTTTTTTGAGAAAGTGTGTGCCTAAGGGGGAGGGGGAGAAAGCGGAGGGGGAAGAGAGAGGGATGGGGGAGAGAGAGAGAGAGAAAGAGAATTCAAAGCAGGATCTACATTCAGCACAGAGCCTGACTTGGGGCTCAATCCTACAATCCTGGGATCATGACCTGAGCCAAAACCAAGAGTTGAATGCTCAATCAACTGAGCCACCCAGGCACCCATATATGTCTTTTTTAATGTCCAGAATAAAAATTATAAAATGAAGTTATAAATCAAGGAAAGAATATGATATGAAAATGACCTACCTGAAACATTTAGAAATGATCTATAATTTGTTCTTTGGGAACAGATTAAAATTAACTCTTCAGCTATTTGCATGTATGTATCAGGTAAGATGCTTTCTGTGCAAGAGAAGAGAGGCTAACCAAAACGGTAAGAATTTTGCCATCTTATCTAACATATTCAAAGTTAGGGTGGTTCTGGATTGGCTAACTTGAGTCCCTCATCTGTCTTTTGTCTATCATTTTCATGTTCTACTGTTTAATTATAAATTTATTTATTTAGTTGTCCCTCCCTACCAACATAGTTCCATGGCTACATGTGATTGCCCTAGACTGTGTTTATGCCATGGGTAGAAAAAAAACAATCATTAGTCATAGACTTTATTGCTCTGGGTTGTTCTTAGCCTATTTTCTGTTTCATCTTTTATTTTCATTCTTAGAAGGAAAGGAATATGAATAGTCTCTTAAGTATCTAATGATGTTTATTTTTAAGTTACACATATACATCAGGGAAGACGAACATTAAGAAAAGCATAGAGGGGCACCTGGGTGGCTCAGTTGGGTAAGCATCCATCCGACATGCGACTTCAGCTCAGGTCGTGATCTCCCTATTCGTGCATTCAAGCCCTACGTTGGGCTCTGTGCTGACAGCTCAGAGCCTGGAGCCTGCTTCAGATTCTGTCTTCCTCTCTCCCTGCCCCTCCCTCCCTCACTCTGTGTCTCTCTCAAAAATAAATAAACATTAAAAAAAAATTAAAAAAGAAAAGCATAGAGACTTAACAAGTGCTTCTCTCTGTAGTCAGAAGCCTCTCAGACAGTAAAGAATCCTGTCAGTAAATCCAGTCCATTCGTTGTGATGTCTGTGGTATAAATAAAATGAAAATGTGTTGAGAGTAAATGTTCTTAATGAAAATCCTATATATTTAAATCATGAACTTTCAGGTAAATTAAGAAATGATTTTTCCTTTCATAAAAGAGAACTCATAGGTTTCTCCTGAATAGCTAGCTCTCATTATAATGTAAGGTTTTTTTTATAGGTTTATAGTACCTGATGAATTTCTCTAAATATCGAATTCAGTTAGCAGAATTTGAAACAGATTTTTTTGTGTGCTTCTCAACCCCCCAATTTTGTCTCCTTTGTCTTTTTAAATGTTCCATAGCTGGCAGCCAAGCTTGTGTTGCCATCCTTAATTTTATGATCAAATAGGTACTTGGAATAAACTGAGTAATAATAAGTATAAAGTTTTAAGCTCTTGATATATATGCCAAGTGCTGAACAGAATCTTACTTGACTGTAGCTCACAGTCATGTATCTAGTAAACAACTCTGATGTCTGGAAAGTGGAGAAGATTTTGTGTTTGTGTCACCATGGGGCCTCATGTCTTTATTGTACTGTTTCCAGTCTTTCTTGTGAACACATAGAACAGGTCCATGGGAAAGAACACCCTCCCCCCAGCCCCTGTGTGTAGGTTTTCCAGATTCTAAACTGTCATACTAGCCCACTCAGCCTTTAAGAATATGTTAAAAGGTGAACTCATTTCTTACCAGCTTTTGTGGTAGCAGCCTTTTTATCCCATGTTCTGCCAAAGGTGAATCAGTTCATTGTGTAGTGTCTGCTGAGAGAGGCTTGTCATTCTTTGGAATTCCATTCACATGGTTGCCCTACAACCTCAGGGTTTTGACAAGCTCAAGAAAAGTTATGTTTGTGTAGGTTATAGGAGTCTCTTTTTGTTGGGATAGGAGCTGTGTTATCCTGAGGCATTTTAAGATTCTTAGCTGAAGTTGTATAAAGCACAGTTTGTTTGTTTTTTAGTAGCTGGACTTTAAAATCCTTTCTTGTGTAAAATTGAGAATTGCAGAAACCATGGTATTGATTAGGTGACTTGCTCTCATTGGTAATTAATGTTCAGTGCCCATTTTCGTAAGTACAGAATACTGTTTTAGGTACGGTTTGTGTTTAAACTTTATCTTAATTCTCTGGAGGTATGCAGTCAAATTAGTTGAGATTGAAAGAATCTCATCTTTTGGTGATAGAAATATAATGGAAATATACCAAAATATCTTGGGATGCATTTGTTTGTTGTTAATTAATTATGTAAAATAGTCTTTCTACCCTGTAAAGAATAAATGGTCTTGATTTCATTTAGGAATGAAATGCTGGACTCAGAGGAGTCATCCTTCTGTTGATAATGGCCACAAACTTGTTAATAAAATGATGCAGGGTAAAGATTTTTGTTCTCTGATTGTTATATATTCTATGTCTATAGAAAAACAATGATCATAATTTGGGATGCTGTACGGAATTGGAATATTCTTACGGGCCTCTGTATGTCTCCTGTGGTCTCTGTATTTTGATATGTTTACTGTATTGTTTTTCACATATAACTAAACGTTGTAACAGTTGAAGCTTTATTCCTTACCCCTTGGCTGTTATGAAAATACATTTCTCTCTAATGGCGGTCAGTATAAATACCTTATCAGATAAACAGGGCAAATTTCACTGAATTTGAAGAATTCTTTTCCTTATGATCTTGTATGTTGTACTGTCTGGAAATCTAATTATCTTGAAATCTTGCAAAGTTTTGACCTTTTGTGGATTGTCCTTCTCTCTAATAATATTGTTGAAAATGAGATCCTTGCTTGCGTAAATGTCATGTAGGGTATTATGATGCCTTGATTGGTCCCCCTTCTATTCCTGACCAGCTTTGGGATTTGGAGTGGGCTTCCTGTTGTCTCTGCCTGCACTTTACTTGTATGTAACAGAAAGAGATTGGGACCCATGTCTAATTCCTGCTATTGACATTAAGTGTTATAAAGTAAAATGAAGGTTTAGGAAAAAATGTTTCATGTAAATGAATGTTATTTATCAGAACTATTATGGGTGATTTTCTGTTAATGCAGTCAAAGATGGGAAATTTTCCTTTATATTCTGAATAGATGTCACTAGAAAGTAGTAATGCTTCTTCTTTGGCCCTAAATATTCATGATTGTCAGTTTATTTTTTTATTGTACTTTGTAGCTGCAATATGTATTTATAATTAATTAGTTTTTTAACTAACCAACACAGACTTCTGGAATGGCAAAGAAATGGCGCCTCTGGGCAACTGTGGAATTGTTCCTGTGATTCTTACTGTGTGGAGAGGCCAGACAGGTCCTTCCTTTGAGTTGCAGAACATTTGTCATGATTACCGTGAGAAAGACAGCAAGAGAGGTACATTATAGAGCTACTTGATTTGAGAGGATTTGGAAAAATTAATGTAGGATTTTAAAAAATCCTTTGCAGCATTTTGTGATTTCCCTAAAAGTGCGAAAGAAATTTTTGCAGAAGAAAATAATGTCTTATTTTGTCCATTGAGGTCAAGCTGGAGAAGTATAACATTTTTTTTCTTAATAATGATATCTTTAATAACTCTTTGGACGTCCTTCAACTTTCCAAAGCACTATCATTTCAGTGATGATTTATGTGGTCTGCATGGTATTCACAAAAATACAATCAGTCTTCGTTCAGCGGAGATTATACTCTTCAGATGGTCCTGTAGATTTCATTTTTAGAAGTGTTTTATAAATATTAATTAGAATTGTGGAATGTTAGAGCTGAAATACTGGCTAGCATTTCTAGAACACCTTATATATGCTTGGCACTGTAATAAAGATTTAATGGATACCACTGCATTATTCTTATGAATACACGTGTGATATTTGTTATTATCCTTAATTTATTGTTTGGCATAGAAAAGTCAAGTGACATTTCCAGGGGTCACACAATTAATAGCAAAACTAGAAAAAAACTATTGATGTCTTTCCATCATATTTAAAATAAAGTTATCTAACTCCTGCTTGCTTCTCCAGTATCATCTTTTCTCATTTTCCTACAAATGCCTTGTGCCCCAGCCCAGCTATTCTAACTCCTATGGTTTTATTAAAATTCCATATCCTTTTCTTTCATATCATGTGCCCTCTGTCTCAGTAAACGTATTAAAACACCTGAAATCAAAACAATAAAACAAAACACTTAAATGCTCCCTCCTTGACTGTGTTTGTAAATGATGTATATCTGACTCATGAACAGGTTTGAAATGTGTGGGTCTACTTAATACATGAATTTTTTTTGGATAAATATAGTACAGTTCCATAAATGTGCAATAATACACAGGATTCCTGCCCTTCCCCCACAACTCTTAAGAATTATGATCTGTTCTAAAATGTAGTTGAGAAACTTTGGATGAAGCAAATGAATAAATACATTGATGATGTTGCAAGCCAAGGTTCTTACCATGGAGGAAGGGAAGAACAAATAGTGAATAGAGAAGGCAGAGAAGAACCTTGTGGGAATTGGAGGTATCAGTATGAACATATGTTCATATTATATTTATATATTTCTAGGGGCGCCTGGGTGGCTCAGTTGGTTGGACGTCCCAACTTCGACTGAGGTCATGATCTCACAGTTCGTGGGTTTGAGCCCCGCATCGGGCTCTGTGCTGACAGCTCGGAGCCTGGAGCCTGCTTCGGAGTCTGTCTCCCTCTCTTTCTGCCCCTCCCCCGCTCATGCTGTTTCTCTCTGTCTCAAAAATAAGTAAAACGTTAAAAAAAATTATATATTTCTAGAAATGGCTTATAACAGTGCCATTACAGTAGCACCGTCCAGATCTTGGCTTCTAAATCCTGTGCCCCAGTAACAGGAACCAGAATCACTTGGATAAATGGCTTTTTCTGGGGATGGCATTTAAAAAGTATTTTCCCCAAACTGGATGGCAAAATGAATGGAATGGTAATCTATTTCCCATAACCATTTGGAAATTGCCAACTTGGGTGCCTGGGTGGCTCAGTCGGTTAAGTGTCGGACTCTGGATTTTGGCTCAGGTCATGAACTTGCAGTTCATGGGATTGAGCCCTGCGTTGGGGTCTGCACTGACAGTGCAGAGCCTGCCTGGGATTCTTTAACTCTCTGCCTCTCCCCTGCTCTCTCTTTCTCTCTCCCTCTCTAAAAATAAATGAACTTAAAAAAAAAAAGAAGGAAAATTGCCACTATATTTTTCACATTTAGGAAGAAGGCTCCAAAAGTCCTTTTGAGACAAAAATTTGTTGAACAAAAGTGACTCTTTTTTTAAAGTTTTATTTATTTTTGAGAGAGAGAGAGAGTGCGCGGTTGCGCCTGAGCAGGGGAAGGGCAGAGAGAGAGGGAGAGAGAGAATCCCAAAGAGGCATCACGTTGTCAGCACAGAGCCCCACGTGGGGCTCGATCCCACCAGCCATGAGATCCTGACCTGAGCCAAAATCCAGAGTCAGATGCTTAACTGACTGAACCACCCAGGCGCCCAGAAGTGACTCTTTTTACAACCCTTTCAGAGAAGATTGCTCAGATATTTCCTTTTTTTGATGAAGTACACATGTGAGATGGGATTCTTTGATCTGGTTTATGTTAAAGCTAAAAACTGGGGCTGTCTTCCTAAATGAAATGAAGCCAATACCTCTTTAATATTAATTTTTTTACAATCTCATTCTTCTTACTAAAGATATTATTTTCAGGTATGCATTTTTACAAATTAGGTCGTTTGATTTGTTATTTATAGTTACCATGATTTTATAATTATGTTATTACCATATTTTGGTACTTATTGTTACTATATATGTATTTTTATATACATTTATCATATAATCATGGAAATTATAATACCATGAAACATACATGCACATATATACATGGATTATACGTAATTGCTTCCATTTTACTTGATAATTATGTTTTCATTATTTTTAAGGCTACCTTTCATTTGTGGCAAGTTATACTATATTCTGTCTTATATAGTAATAAGATTTTATATTCAAATACATTTATTAAAGTGAAAATGGGAATTTATGTAAA
Source organism: Cryptoprocta ferox (assembly GCA_028646485.1). NCBI lineage: Eukaryota > Metazoa > Chordata > Mammalia > Carnivora > Eupleridae > Cryptoprocta > Cryptoprocta ferox. The sequence continues at coordinate 120,241,650 of CM053560.1, read as the reverse complement.
GAAAAAATAGGTAAATAATAGTGTCAAGCATGGTACATGGTTAGGAGAAATATTGAGAAGTTAGGGTTTGAGTGACTAAAGTTTCGGAACAACTGCTGTGTGATACAAATCTACTGTGTGATACAGTAGAAAAAGTCCTGGCTGTTTGAACTGAGACTTTGGATGGTTCACTTTTCTCCTTGGATTTCAGCTTCTCTGCTGAAGGGGTAGAGGTTATAATAATATAAAAAATATAATTTCTAAGGTAATTTGAAAATTACAGTATTCTGTTATTTTTCAAGCAGCGTGATTGAAGTTTGGCAGAGAAAAAGGTTTGAATTAAAAATGGGTTCTGGAAGAGTGTTGACTAGTCACTTCCCCTTCCTTTTGTTGATATACTGTTTATAGAAAAAAAAATCAGAGTATCTGCTAAGCTGAAGGAAAAAAATTTAAGTTACATAGAAACTGTATATAATATAGTTGTATGTACAGTATACTTTTATCCATTTCATATTTTAGTTTGCTTTTTTATAAGCTATAACCTTACATACCAGTTTGACATTTAATTATTAGAAATTACAAGGTATTTTCCATTTAATTTTTTCTCCTGATTCTGTTGTATGTATAAAAAAAGGTACTAATCTGTTTCAAGGGAAGGAAATATGTGAAATAGGAACATAGTAAATACTCATATTTTTTATCATAAATATTAATATCATGCTTAGGAATACATTTGTTAGTAGTAATAAAGAATCACTTTCCTTAAAATATTTACATTGTGTAGTATTTTAGCCCCATGTAGTACATATAATGTGTATAATTTCCATTTTCCTCTTCTAAAAAGTTACTTTTATTTAGAAATTGTCAGGTACCAAAGGTTTTGCAGCTAGTTGAGTGAAATGTTTGTGTTTGGATCTAGGTTTCTTGCTCAACTTGTAATAGACCTTCTCAGTCAGAAAGTGCTTTGAAATTCCAAGCAAGTTGTGAAGAAAGAGTAATTGGAAAATGGCACAAAATGCTAAAGCAGAAGGAAGATTTCAGTTATGTTTAAAGTTCATATTTTTGGCTTTCAGGATTTTTTTTCTTCTTAAATTTAAAAGAATCCATTTTGTTTTTGTTTGTAGTAACGTTTTTCCTTATTACAAGATGGTATTAATTTTTTAAAAATGTTTATTCATTTTTTGAGAGAGACAGAGCATGAGTGGGGGACGGGCAGAGAGAGAAGGAGACACAGAATCAGAAGCAGGCTCCAGACTCTGAGCTGTCAGCACAGAGCCTGATGTGGGCTTGAACCCACAAACTGCAAGATCATGACAAACCGCGAGATCATGACCTGAGCTGAAGTTGGATGCTTAAGCGACTTAGCCACCCAGGCGCCCCATGATGGTATTAATTTTAGAAAAAAATTTATAGAAAAACTAGAATAAATTCTTGAAAGTAGAATGCATTTTTCAAGAAAAGCTGAGAGTCATTTCTTTTTGAAAAAAACATAAAACCATTTTTTTAAATTGTTGGCCAAATTGTTTAAAAACCTTCTGTCTAGAGGGTAGTTTTGGGGTATTCATTTGCAACAATAATAAATATCTTGTTCCTTGGGACTTTGGTGTTGTTTTCATTTTATGTTTTGTCCCTACGTTAGCACATTGTTTCCCACAACATTAATAATGTCTATATGCCCAAGATTTCCAAAGGCGTATTTTTAGGTCTAATGTCTAAGTCTTATATCTAGCTTCCTGTTTGACATTTTCATTTGTATGATCCATGACTATCGCAAGTTTAATATGTCCAAAATTGAATTCTTAAGTTTCCTTCTTTTAAAGGAGTAACGAATTATTAAAGATTTTCTCTTGTTAAATACTTATTTCTTAAAAAAAATCCAGTTGGTTATGCACAGTTGTGCAACTGTGTACGGTTACTTTTATTACAAAAGGTCTTTTAGTAGTTTTTGAAAAAAAAATAACTCATTTACTAGAATCATCAAAATGAGATGTTCTGATGAAGTCAAAGATTAGTGTTTATTTAATAAGAACAAACCTTAAAAAGTAAAGTTTACCTTCTGTTTAAAGTCCATGCTCTTAAAATATTTAGTTACTTAAGCAACAAGTTTTTTTAAAACAGTAAACAAAATTGATTTGAAAAAACTGAACATCTTTGATCAGTATTAGTATGAATTGGTCTGAATTTGCTAGATTCTATGATCTTTCTTTCTTTCTTTCTCTCTCTCTCTCTCTCTCTTTTTTTTTAAGTAAATAAACTCTACCCTCAACATGGGGATTGAACTCATGATGCCAGAATGAAGAGTCACATGCTCTACTGACTGAACCAGCCAGGTGCCCCTGATATTTCTTAAAATTAAGACAGCAGAATCCATATTGGGAGTCTCTTGAAATCTAGTTTATGATTTTATAAAAATGACCTACTAAAAACAATGTCAGTTAACTAAGAGTTCTGTTTAAACTAATTTTTTACGTTAATGTTGCCTGAATACAGGTATAGGCCTTGGGATTTAGTTAGTGATTCCCGTCCCCGCTCCCAAGGATAAGGTATATTACTTTGTGAGGAAAAATGCCCATCTGTGTTTGCTAAAGATAAGTGTTCTAAAGGTAGGTGTTATATGTTTCCATTTCTACTAAAACTCCTTTAGCTTCATCATATAGAAAAATTAGTACTCAGTTGACCTAATGGATTACTAGTTGGCTTAATCATAATCCTGCAGTTGTTTTAAATGTGTGTACATACTTTTTTTTTTCTTTTTAGTATTTGTATTTTTTGAAATTGTGGCCAAAAAAAAGTTCAGTGTAGCAGGAGGGAGAGGAATGGAGTGCCTGGGTGGCTCAGTGGAGCCTGCTTAAGGGTTCTCTCTCTCCTTCTGCCCCTCTCCCCCTACTCACTCTCTCTGAAATAAAAAATTAAAAAGAAAAATAAATATACAGTTCAGTGGTATTAAGTACACTCACATCACAGTGCAATGATCACCACCATCTGTCTCCAGGACTTTATAATCATTCCATATTGGAACTTTATATCCATTAAGCATAATTCTCCATTTGTCCCTCCCTCTCGTCCCTGGTAACTATCATTTCATTTTCTCTATGAATTTTGACTACACAGTGTACTCGGTGTACCTTATATAAATTGAATTATCTAGTATTTGTCTTTTTGTGGCCAGCATATTTCTCTTACCATAATATTTTCAAAGTTTATTCATGTAGCATGATAGGATTTCCTTTTTTTTAAAAAATTCTTTTAAAAATGTTTATAAAAATAAGAGACAGAGACAGAGCATGAGCAGGGGAGGGATAGAGAGAGAGGGAGACACAGAATCTGAGGCAGGCTCTAGGCTCTGAGCTGTCAGCACAGAGCCCGACGCAGGGCTCGAACTCACAAACTGCAGGATCATGACCTGAGCTGAAGTCGGACACTAATCGACTGAGCCACCCCAAGGTTTCCTTTTTTTAAGCTGAAAAATACTCCCATTTTATGTAGATATCACATTTTATTTCCCTATTTATCTGCAATGATATTGGAGCTATTTCCACCTTTTAAGTGAGAGTAATGCTCCTAGGAACATAGATGTACAAATGGATTATTGAAGTCCTTGCTTGCAGTTCTTTTGTGTATAGACCTAAAAGGAATTGTTGGGTCACATGATGATTTCTCTATTTCATTTTTTGAGTAACCACCATACTGTTTTCCACAGAAGCTATAGCATTTTACATTCTCAAAAACAGTGCAGAAGGTTTATCCACATTCACATTAAGGCCAGTTGTTTTTTGTTTTGATAATAGTTATCCAAATAGGGTGAAGTGGTATGTCATTGTGGTTTTGATTTGCATTTGCCCAATGATTAGTGATGTTGAGCGTCATTTCATGTGCTTAACGGGCATTTGTATATCTTCCTTGGAGAAATGCTATTTAAGTCCTTTGCCTATTTTTGTTGTTGAATTTTAGGAATTATTTGTATTTTATGGATATTAATCTCAGATAATATGATATATAATTTTTTTCTTCCATTTTGTGGGTTGCTCTTTTACTCTGTTGACCATTGACACTGTTTGACATTTGGCCATGTATTCATAGATTTGTCTGGGCTCTTTATTCTGTTCCATTGGTCTATATGTCTTTCTTTATGCCAGTGCCATACCATATTGATTACTTTAGTTTTATAGAAAAATTTGACATTAGGGAGTGTGAGTCCTCCAACTTTGTTCTTCCTTTTCAAGGTTATTTTGGCTATTAGGAGACCCTTGAGATGCCATATGAATTTTAGGGTGGCTTTTCATACTTTTGTAAAAAACATCATTGGGATTTTGATAGGACTTGCATTGAATTTGTGGCATACTTTGGGTAATATTGACATGTTAACATTAAGTCTTCCAGTCTATGAACATAAGGTGTCTTTTTTATTTATTGTGTCTTCTTTAATTTCTTTTACCAATGTTTTTTCATTTTGAGTGTAAAAGTCTTTCATGTTGATTAAGTTAATTCCTGAGTTAAAAATTTTTTTGATGCCATTGTAAATGGAATTATTTTCTTTTTTCAGACTGTTGTTAGTATAGAAATGCAACTTATTTTTATGTGTTCATTTGTATCCTACTACTTTGATGAATTTGTTTATTCAACAGTGTTTTGCAGAATTTTTAGGGGATTCTTCGTATAAGATTATATCATCTGCAAACAGAGATACTTATACTTTTTCTTTCCAATTTGGATACCTTATATTCCTTTTTCTTGCTTAATTGCTTTGGCTAGAACTTCCATTACATTTTTGAATCTGAGTTGTGAAATACGTCATCCTTGTGTTGCTCCTGATCTGATCTTAGAGGAAAAGCTTTCAGTCTTTCACCATGTGAACATTCTGTAAGCTATGGGATTTTCCTATATGATTTTTATTATGTTGAAATAATTTCCTTCTATTCCTAGTTGATTGTTTTTATCATAAGAGTATTGTATTTTGTCAGAGTCTTCTTTTTTTATCAATTTAGATGGTCATGTGGCTTTTTTCCTTCAATCTCTTAATGCAGTTTATCACATTGACTGATTTTAGTATGTTCAATCATCCTTGCATTCCAGGAATAAATCCCACTTTGTCATGGTGTATAGTCCTTTTCACATGCTACCTAGTTTGGTTTGCTAGTATTTTCTTCAGTATTTTTGCATCAGTGTTCAAAAGGGCTATTAATATTTCTTTTAGTGTCATTGTGTGGCTTTGATACAGGGCAGTGCTTACCTCAGAATAAGTTAGGATGTGTTCTGTTCCCTTCAGTTTTTGGGAAGTGTTTGAGAAAGATTGGTGGTAGTTCTTTAAATGTTTGGTAGAACTCCCAGTGAAGCCATCAGGTCAAGTACTTTGCTTTGGCAAGAGTTTTTTTTTTTTTTTTTTTTAAACGTTTGATTGTTTTGAGAGAGAGCCAAAGGAGGGTCATAGAGAGGTAGAGAGAGAATCCCAAGCAGGCTCTGTGCTATTAGTCCAGAGCCTGATGTGGGGGCTTGATCTCACAAACTGTGAGATCATGACTTGAGCCACCTTGTTGCCCCTTTGTAAGTCTTTCAGCTTTATTCTTTAAGGTAGTTTTGACTATTCTGTAAACTTTTTGTATTTGCAAATGAATTTTAGAATAATCTCGTTGGTTTCTGCATATAATAAAAGAAAACCTGCTGGCATTTTGACTAGGATTACATTGAATCTTTAGATTGATTTGGGAAGAATTGACATCTTTATGAAATTGAACCTTCTCAGAATCTGCAAAGATGAATTTGTCTATTAGTGTATTTTAAATTTCAGGATCAAGACATTTGTTTTCTGTGTTTTGTTTTAGGTAACTGAAATAATAGCATCTTTTATTTAATTTTCTGCCAGTGAGAGTGCTTCAGTATAGGTGAAAATTTTAATTTTGAAGGAAAGAAAGGAGGAATTGCTGCAGCCAATACCTAAATAGGAAGGAAAGCAGCATGTAATGGGATAGATGCTGATGGGTTGATAGTTGTGATGGCAGGAATTTGAGGAGTTTCTCTTTTGATTGCTACCTATTCTACTGATGAAAAAAATAGCAAAGTCATCAGCTGAAAGTAAGGACTGGTGATGAGTATTGGAGTTGTGAGGAGAGAGAATGTGGCATAAAATAATCAACCAGGAAATTGGGAAATGAACATTGCTAAACTTAAAGTCAGGTTAATTAGCCTGGTTAGCATGGTTGTTTATTGTCAACCATATTCAGCTACATGGAGCATGTAGTCAAGAGTGGGTTTTGCCAGGAAATGAGGGGAGGGAGAGGGAAGAGCAAGAGCCAAGGGAGTAAGGGTATATAAAAATTTAACTGGATAAGGAGGAACATAAACTGGGTGAGGGACAGTGAAAAGGTAGTAGGTGTAATAAATTGTAGGACCTAATGGGATCAAAAAATTGTTATAATTAGGTTATTAGAGTGAGCTGGAAGTATAGGAAGTAGTGGTTAAAGAGTTATACATGCTAGTTTTGTTTGGTATAATTTACTCTATGATTTTGTTATTTGCATTAATCTTCATGTGATAAGTATAGGACATGTTAGGAAAAACAAGTGCATATTTTTAAATCTAAGACCTTTGGGGCCAGATATGTATTCAATTTCTTTTTTTGTTTCCCCTCTATTACTTTTTCCAGGGACTTACCAGTTTTATTGATCCCTCCAAAGAACTAACTTTTGGTTTTGTTGATCTCTGTTGTATGTTTGTTTCCTATTTCATTATTTTATGTTCTTTTATTTCTTCGTTTGTACTGTTTTGTGGTTTAATTTGTTCTTTTTATAACTCTGATGGTTGCTTAGAACACGGATTTTTTGGCTTTTCCTTCATATATGTATTTTAAAGCTATGAATTTTCCTCTTACACATGGTTTTAGCTGCATCCCATAAATTTTGATATGATGTAATTTTTAAGAGAATAGTTTTTTATAAATTTTTTAATGTTTGTTTATTTTTGAGAAAGAGACAGGGCATGAGTGGGGGAGGGGCAGAGAAAATCTGAAACAGGCTCCAGGCTCTGAGCTGTCAGCACAGAGCCCGATGGGGGGCTCAAACCCATGAACCGCCAGATCATGACCTGAGCCAAAGTCGGCCTCTTAACCAACTGAGCCACCCAGGCACCCCTGCTATGATGTAATTTTAATAGCATTCCATTCAAAGTATTTTCTGATTTTAACTCTTATTTCTTCTTTGACCCATGGGTTATTTAGAAGTTCACTGCTTCATTTCACAGTAGAAGTGTTTTCAAATTATATTTTTATCAATTCATAGCTTAGTTCATTGGAGGTCAAAGAAACATGTCTGTCCTTTGAAACTTGTTAACAGTTTATGATCCAGATTTGGGTCACTTTTGGTAAATATTTTTTGCACTTAACAAGAGCAGAAAATATATTCTTTTTAGGTATAGTGTTCTGTATGTCAGGTTAATTGTAAAGTTCAAATATTTTTGTTTCTGTTTCATCTGGTCTGTTCCTTGTTTTGGTGTTCATGTTCCATCAGTTACTAAGAAAGCTGTGTTAAAATCAACTTGCTAGGGGTGCCTGGGTGGCTCGGTCGGTTGAGTGTCCAACTTCGGCTCAGGTCATGATCTCACAGTTCATGGGTTCGAGCCCCGCGTAGGCCTCTGTGCTGACAGCTCAGAGCCTGGAGCGTGCTTCTGATTCTGTGTGTCCCTCTCTCTCTCTGCCCCTCCCCTACTCATGATTTGTCTCTCTCTGTCTCTCAAAAATAAATAAATGTTAAAAAAATTTTAAAAAATCAACTTGCTAGAACTGTGGACTTCACTTAGTTTCCTTAGTACTGGCTGAAGTTTATTTAGAAAAAGTATGTTTTCACAGCTGCAGAATTCAGTATTTTAAGAAACTTACGTATGGGAAAAGACACATGAAATTTCAGATGCAGTTTGTAGAACATTAGAGTCACATGTAGACTTTTTTTTTAATTTATTTTTTTTTGAGACAGAGAAAGCACGTGAGTGGGGAAAGGGCAGAGAGGGGAGGGGAGAGAAGATCTGAAGCAGACTCTGTGCTGATAGCAGAGAGCCCGATGTGGGGCTCGAACTCACGGAGGTGAGATCATGATCTGGGGCCGAAGCTGGATGCTTAACCGACTGAACCACCCAGGCGCCCCACATGTAGACATTTTTGAAGCACGTGCATCTCTGTTGCTGCTGGCAGTAAGAAAGAGGTTATGATAATAGAATTCTTTGAGCTGTTGTCTGCCATATATGTTTGTCTTTAATAAGTTTCTAATTGCTGTTCATATTTGGCCTTAATTTTGCTTAGATCTGTGGAAAGCACAAAAAATGTTGAGAAAGTGTTAAAATTGTGGCAAAGGAAACAAAGCCAGTGAGAAAGCTATCACATAGGAAGTCATGCAGTATTTTACACCCTAACCATGATAATTTACTATTGTCAATGGACATTTTCTGTATTTCATTAAGTTTTAAAAGAGAAATGTTTGGAGATTATGAATTTATATGTAACATAATTTTTTCTATTTAAGATAATGGAAAATGAGCTCCTGGTTAGGGTTTTGCGTAGAATATCTGAGTTTCAGGAACAGATTCCTGACTTTTAAGTGTTATTAGGTACATTCAGGTTTAGACTTGCTAGAGCTTTCTGGTGAATTGAACGTTTATTGTAGTGAAGTGTCCTACTGTATCTATATCCATGTATTTATTTCATGCATTAAAATCTAGTGTGATAAAGTATAGTCATAAAACTTTCTCTTGAATTGTGTTCTACACAGTATATTCTCCATGCTTTGACTTTCAGTCTTTCTGTATCCTCATTTATATAAGATGTAGTCATCTATAATCATCATATAATTAGTTTTTGTTTTCTTTTTACATACAATTTGGATTATTAATTCGTACCCCCCCCCCCGCTATTAGCTTGTTAGCATGTGTGTACTTTTATATACTATTCTTGCAGTGGTTACCTCAGAGATTACCACATGCATCTTTGACTTACTGAAGTCTAAAGTACGTTTTCTGTTTCCCAGTAAATGGAAGGATTTTAGAACACTTTGATTTCGCTTACTAGGCTTCCCAATTATGTGCTGCTGTTGTTGTGTATTGTAATATTTTAGATTCTATAAAGTATTATTATTTTATTTAGTCATTATTCATTTAGAGTTACATATTTACCCTGTTCATTTTATTTATTTATTTACTCATTTAACTTAACTTTTGGTGCAGTATCCAAGCTGTATTTGGGATCTTTTTTCCTTCTACTTAAAGAAGTCCCTTAAGTGTTTTCTGATGTTAAATTCTTTTTTTCTGTTTGGCTAAAAATGTCTGTATTTTGTCCCCCACCCCTTTTTTTTCTGGAGAGTATTTTTTGCCAGATATGGAATTCTAGTTTGGCATTTCTCCCATTCCTGGCACTCTGAGGATATCATTCCATTGTCTTGGGCTTCCATTACTTATATGAAAAAGTCAACTGTAAATCTTACTATTGCTTTTAAAGTTAACCTTTATTTATTTATTTATTTATTTTTGGCTGCTTTTAAGATTTCTCTGTCTGTGGCTGATCTCTGTCTCTTTGTCTCTTTCTCTCTCTCTTTCCCTCTAACCTACTCTCTTTACTCTGATATACCTAGTTGTGGTTTTTTTTGTATTTGTTTTGCTTGGGTGTTTGTAGGTCTTGGATTTGTGCCTTGATGTCATTGATAAGTTTTTAACTATATGTCTTTAAATATTTCTCTCTTTTCCTTCTGGGACTGTAATTACATGTATTTTGGATTCGTGTTTCACTGTTTTTTCACACTTTTGTATTTCCCATTTTCATGCCCTTTTTGGCTTCAGTGTAGGTATTTTCTTCTTTCCTATATTCTGGGTCAGCTGTATCCTACCTATTGTTAAACTCATCATCAATTTTTTATTTTCTGTCTTCAGTATTGTACTTTTTTTTTTTAATGTTTTTTGAAATTTATTTTTGAGAGAGACACAGACAGCGTGAGCAGGGGAGGGCCAGAGAGACAGAGACACAGAATCCAAAGACAGGCTCCAGGCTCTGAGCTAGCTGTCAGCACAGAGCCTGATGCGGGGCTTGAACCCACAAACTACGAGATTGTGACCTGAGCCGAAGTCAGACGCTTAACTGACTGAGCCACCCAGACACCCCAGTATTGTACTTTTCAATTCTATGTTTTCCATACTTTTAGCATTGTCTGGTAATATTCTTTGTTTTTTTAAATTCTTTGAACACATTAATTTACTTTAAAGTTCTTTTCTGATAACACCATTATCTGGATCTACTATGGTTCTAATTGTATTGCCATTTTAAAATCTTAGTTTTCAGTCTGGTCTTGACTGGTAATTTTTTATTTTTAGACATTTTATATAAAAATGATAAGATTATTTGAATTTCTAGATGATACTATCTTTTTTCTGGTAAGATTTACTTTGGCTAAAATCTTTTCAGAAGATTTTACTGACTTGAGGTAGGCTAATCACACTAGGTAGCCCAGATCACCTTAATCTAATCAATGAGTGAGATGATCTGAAGCTATACTTCCCTCCTTGAATGGCCTAGTCTGTTTCTAGTTTATCTTTATACCGAGGACATAGTCCTTTGGATTCCCTCCAGATTTCCTGGTGTGTTTACTGCGGCTATTCTTTGGTAGGCCCTAAATCTATTTTTGTGTCCTACCCATAGATCTCTTGAAACCTCTATTTAGCTTCTCAGCCTCTCAGTCAATGTTCTTAGAATCTGCAAATGACTAGGGGGATATTTAGTCTGAAGTCTGGTCTTAACAGATTTCTTCCAGATCTCAACCCTTCAATTTTGTCTTAAAAGTTCTCCATTGATTTTAAGCAGATTAATTTTCTTTATTTTCTTCCCATTCTTAGAATAAGTTGGTTTGAAGTAACTTACTCAACCATTGTCAAAAGCTAAATGCTCAGATCATGCAGTGCTGTATATACCTTATAGGCATTAGAATTGGAATGTAGAAGTATTTATGTTGCCTACTACAGTTCAAGTTTTTATAATTGGAATTGGATGCAATGTGATCTATTAGGGAACATGATTTGAAATAATCTGACTTTTATTGGTTTATATTATAGTCTAGTGAGAAAACAAAAACATTCTACAACACAACTGCTTGTTTGATTGGTTCCCACCAGTGACTCACCATACTTCAGTTCCTCTAATGTTTCCTGCTTCCTCTTGTCACAGGACTTTTGCGTATGCTTTTCTCTCTGACTAGAGAGTGTACACTCTCATACTCAGGTTTGGGTGTGAGGCACATTCTCAAGGAAGCCTTCCCTAACTTATGAGTTAGATAAGTGAGGTCAGATAAATGAACTTCCTCATTTTGATTCATACAGATTCATTTATATGATAGTTTGATTAATGTCTGTTTTCCCCCGCTAAACTGTGAAATCTGTAACAGAAATCATGCTCCCCTCCCTTTTTTTGGACCATTTTACCCTATGTGTCTAGTTCAGTGTTAGGAAGTACATTTTTTTGCAAGTAGGTGATCAATTAATAGGTTATCACTTGTTAATAGATGTTCAATTAATGTTTTTGTGAATGAAGAAATGAAAGAATATGAGGGAAAATATGTAAGTATTGCCACGCTTATGGTAATGATGATACTGATAAGAATTGAAAAACTCAAGCTTTTGGCAAAAGCCAGGTTTAATCAAACATGGATTTGCTGTACAGTACTATTGAAGTTTTATGGATATACATGAACAGTATTAAAAATACTTAAGTAAAATTCCCCTGAGAATTTATTATTGTGAATGTTTTAGCATTTATCTTTCATGCCCTTGTAAATATTTTATTATGTAAGTTTTGGAAACGTTAGGTTTTTGATAAAACTATCATTCAGAACATGACAGATTATATCATTGCCGGTTATTCAATTACAGAGATAAATGGAATTAAAAAATTCTGTTCTTGAAGAATTCATAGTCTCAGGAAAATGGACTTGGAATTTATCATACACATACCCACAAAGTAAGGTGCTGTCGTTTACTCTACCAGGGGAAAATGAATCTTGACTGATTAGGAGGATTTTATTAAATGGCTAAAGGAACAGTGTTTCATTTAAGTGTATATTATTATGAAATCATTTAGTGCCTTTATGGATTGAGAGATAGTAATTTTGGTGATGGCCAGGACAGTTCGCAAGAATAGTTTGTAAAGGCAGATTGGGGCTACCCAGATTACTAATTCATCCTTTGACACAGAGGCCATCAGAAGCATTCAGGGATTTTCTGTCATGTTAAAGAGGAGAAATTCTGGAGCCAGACTCCCTGAGTTCATATTCCAAGCTCTGCCTTTCACTGTGTGTGTGACTTTAGACACATTATTTAGCATCTCTGTGCCTCAGTATCCTTATTTATAAAATGGAGATGATAATTATAACTAAGAAGATTATAGTTTGGATTGAATGAGTTAAGACATGGCAGGTACTTAGAAAAGTATTTTTCTAGAAAAATCCTAGTTAAGCATTGGCTCTTGTTGCTGCTATTATTATATGCATTGAGAGAAACTCGAAGGTTATAATTGTACTCTTTCAGCCAGAACTAGAGGCACAAAAAGATTCAAGAGATATTTTAGGGGTAAAGTTAACAAACCTTCAACTTAATTACCAATATTCTATAACCAGGAATTTCAACTAATCTGCCCATGTGCAGCATAGAAGCAGGTTTGAAATTTGTATAACATTTTCATGATTTGCAAACTTATAGAACTTAAATTTTCTAATTTGTGTTTTCTTTTAGATCTTATAGAAAATTTCAGCTGTAGCCCTTGGACTAGAAGCTGAAATAATAGAAGCTGTGTACGATGCATTAGGGTATTGAAGAAAATTAATTTTCAATTAAATATTTGGAATATAAGGAAGGAAAGGTGACTGAAAATGGGGCGGAAGAAAATACAAATCACACGCATAATGGATGAAAGGAACCGACAGGTAAATGAAAATTTTAACTTATTTATTTAATTGATGTAAATATTTTTTAAAAAGGAGCATAGGATAGAATGGTTGAATTTTCCTTAAACTTAATTTCAAGGCTTAATATTTTTATTTCCAAACTAAATAAAAAAATTTAACAAACATTTCAGCTTGTCATGTGCTGTAAAGAAACTTTTACCTCTTATTACAGAAGTCATAGATGTTAATTATAGAAAACAAAGGAAAAAAGAAGAAAAGTTAGATTACCGTAGTCCCACTGTTACTGTCCATTGTGTAAATTTATTATAATGTATTTAGTCTTCTGTTTGACTTTTTTATGTATTAATCATTATTATAAATTACCACCTCTATTTTCATAATTAGGTAATAGCTAAGTTAACTGCAGTTTTCAGCGAATGTGTTTGGGTCAGTTAAATTTTCTGGTTAACCAAGGAATAGAATTTTTTTTTATAACTCACCACAAACATTTCTAAAGCATTTATGTATTTACCTCGGTTTTAATTGATAAAACATACTGAACCTAATATTCAGCACCAGTGTCAATAAACCGTTACAAGTATTCAGGATAATTATAATGATACTGATACATGAAGTGAAGACCAGGAGTTGTAAGCGTTTAGAGGAGGAATTGGCAAACTATGGTCCGTGGGCTGGTTGGCTGTTTTGATAAATAAATCATTAGAACACTGCCATGTGCATTTGTTTACCTAATGTCTGTGGCTGCTTTCACATTACAACAACATAACTGAGTAGTGGCCCTGGAGATTGGATGGCGCATAGGCCTAAAATCTTTACTCTCTGGCCTTTAAGAAAAAGTTGCCAATCCCTTGGTTTAAAAAAAAGAAGGAAAATGGTTACATAGAATATTGTAAATGAACTAGTATTCAGAGCATATGCAGGAGGCAGAGATGCTGTCTCAGAAAAGGTTGCCTGTCAGGAGAAATGTCCAGAAAAGCTGGTTTCTGGAAGCTTACCAGGAACAGAACAGTATTAAAGATATGTTCTGCAAAGTCTGAGTAGTAATTCACCTGGTATAAAATTGGAGACAAAACTCAGCTGGCAGCTAGTAGAGAAGTTAGTGGAAGTGATTAGAGTTGCCAGTAGACCAAATTGAAGAGAACTCTTGTTTCATATCATGAAGATTCTTTTCTAAAGTGTAAGGCTCACACAGTAGGATTCTTTATGAAGGGTGATAAAATAGGGAGGACTGGTAAAATAACCATTCCATCATTCCAAAGGGCTGATTCTAAGCAAGGTTGCAAGTAATTGTCTTTTCGTAAATCTGAAGATTGTGATCTGTAGATGAGGCACATCTCTACATCTTATATTATATATGTGGGACACACAGAATATACATGTAAAATAGGTTTATTAGGGAATAACATAAAAGCAGAGAACTGGCAAAGCACATAACATTCCTTAAACTCTCATTATCCCTTAGAGAGTCATGCTAAATTCAGCGTAGGTACACTGGATCTACCAGTAGAAAAGACCCCACATGTTTAGAGGAATATGGGAAATAGGAAAAGGGGAGCTAGGAATAATATTGTAAGTGAATGTGTAAGGGAACTTTTTAATTAAGAAAATGATCTTATTTAAAAGATAGAGCCTGCCACTGTAACTCAGCAACTAGAATTAGCCTGTTAATATGTTAAATTTACCTGCTAAGTCATCTTCTTGCCAAGCTGCCAAATGGGGCAAGGGTATCTGAATGTCTTCTCAGATGATTTTGGAAAAGAATGCAGAAAAGAAACAGAATAGGTAGTTGGGCAGTTTATTTTTCAGGTTTAATTAGGCATAGACATAATTTGTCATTTTGCATTTGTGGATTCTGAGTTAAAAGTTTCATTCTTGCATTAAAATAGCAGAAATGTTTCTGTGCAGAAGAGAATATGTGTCATTTATTCATCCACATTTGAATACCTACTGATTCTGGGAGGGACTGTGTTAAGCACTGGTAACTCATTGAAAATATATAGCCAGCATAGACGATTTAACTATATGGCAAACAGAAGGTAAGCTTAGGTGATGGGAGAGCTTATGGAAGGCAGCACCAGCCTCTAGTTGGAGTAGGTTAGGGAGCAATACAGAAGGAGAGAATAGCATATACAATTTTTAATGATTGGATTTTTTGAGCTAGTAAGATAAAAATCACACTTCAAGTCTTTAGAACAGTGAATGAAAAATCTTGGTGGTGACACTGTCATACACTTAACGAGCTGCTTCACCTCACTTCACTTCCACTTGGAAGCTTTCATTCACTTCACTTCCACTTGCAAGTTTCCACTTCCATTTGGGAGTTTCTGGTGAAACTTTGTGTTTGTCCTTGTTGGTGTAATACACTTCTATTTAAAAAGTCAACTTTGTATTAAAGTATAAAGAAAAGAGCACAAGTCCTAAGTGTGGCTAAGTCAGTTATTGCAAAGAGTGCATGGCCATGTAGCCAGCATATCCCAGTGCACCACCACCACAGAAACTCTTTGTCCTGTGTCCCCAGTCTTTATCTCCCTGCCCCACTAACCTAACTTCTGACACACAGATTAATTATGTCTGTTGAATTTATGTGAGGAACATGTGTTCCTTTGGGCAACATTATGTTGGTGAAGTTAATGTTACTGTTGCATGTCGTTATATATGTAGATGTATTTGGTACGTTTTCATTAACGAATAATGTTCCATTGTGTGGATAGAACACAGCGTATATTCTTATTTTTTCTATTGTAAATGGACTTTTAGGTTGTTTTGTATTTTGAGACTATTATAAGGAGTGCTGTTTTGAATAGTCTTGTAAGTGTCTTTGGTACACATGAACACTTGGGTGTATACCGAGGTGTACAGTTGTGAAGTCAGATATACCTACGATCAGTTCTAATGGCAGTAGTTTTCTAAAGTGATGGTGCTGATTGATAGTTTACACTGCTGACAATTTGTGACAGCTTCAGCTGCTCTGAGTCTTCACCAATACTAGTTTTTATCCCTTTCCTGTTCGCTATTGTGGTAGGTGAGCAAAAGTCACATTTTAATTTTAAGTTTTTGTGATGTTTGATGAAGTTCACTTTTCCATATTTCTTATGAAAAGATGTTTATTTTACTGTTTGCTTCTTTTCCATTTTTTTGCCCTAGTGGGCTACCTGACTATATTTTTCTTATTCGTATGCATTCTGCGTATAGTATGATGTGAGTGTTTTGTTCATTATGTGCAGTACAGATAACTTTTTTCATACCATGGCTGGCCTTTGTACTTTTCATTTTTTTTTAATGTTGTCCAGTTGGTCTTCTTGTTTCTCCTTATGGCTAATGCTGTTATGTTGAAGAAATACTTATCACAAGGCCATGACAATTCTCTTTTTATGCTTTCTTCTGTTTTTTACCTTTCATGTTTTAGATCTGTTACCTATTTGGAATTTATTTTTGTGTGTGGTTTGAGGTGTCGGGGTCAAGATTTGTTTTCCTAATAGATACTCAGTTGACCCAGTACAGTTTATTGCAAAAACCATCTTTTCTCCACTGCTTGCTTTTGTCATGAATCAAGTAATCATACACATATGTGGGGCTGTTTCATTGGAGGAATATCTATTCAAATCCTATGCCCAATTTTGTTTTTTATGGCGTTGTATCATCTTCATTCTGAAAGCTGTTTTCATTGGTTATAGAGCTCTAGAGGCGCCTGAGTGGCTCAGTCAGTTAAGTGTCCAACCTTGGCTCAGGTCATGATCTCATGGTTCAGTGGTTCAGACCCCGTGTCAGGCTCTGTGCTGACAGCTGAGAGCCTGGAGCCTGGTTTAGATTCTGTCTCCCTCTCTCTCTGCCCCTCCCCCATTCATCCTCGGTCTATCAAAAATAAATAAAACGTTAAAAAATTTATAGAATTATAGATGGACAGTTAATAGTCTCTTAATACTTTAAAACTGTTATTTTTTAACTTCTATCACTTCTATCAATTTCTTTGAAGAGACCACCTTTCAGTATCCCCCCCCTTTTTTAAGACAATGCATTTGTCCCCCCTCTGATTACTTTTAAGATTTTTACTTTTTCACGGGTAGTAAATTTTTTATTGTAATGTCTTCAAATATTTTTTGTGCTCCATTCTTTTCTCCTCTGGGATTCCAGTTACATGTAACTTAGTCCTTTTGACATTGTCTCATATATTTCTTATGCTTTTTTTCTCCTAGAATTCTTATTCTTTTTCTCTGTCCCTCCACCTGAATGTCTTGTAGTGAATGGCCTGTTTTGTAGTAATCTGTTTTCTGTGCTCTGGTAATCCTTTACTTGGTTTTTAAAAATTAGCTGTTAAAACACCTAGTAACTTATTAACTTCTGGTATTACGTTTTCAATTATAGAATTTCTTCTTGATTTTTCTTTTTACAGATTTCAGTTCTCTGGTGAAATGGCCCATCTTTTCATGTATTTTGTCCACTTTTCACTATTTTTTGGAAAATATTAATCATAGAGTTTTTTTGTCTGCTAATTCCTGTATTTGGATTACCTATAGGTTCATATCTGATCCCCTTTTCTCTTTGTTTTCGATTATATGGTCATTTCTTCTGACGCGTCTTAATGGTTTTTTATGAGCTGTTAGACATTGTATATGAAAGATATAAATATTCATTATTATGGTACTTTCCTGCAGAAATGGTTTACCCCTCCCTCTTACCATTGAAATTAGGTATTGAGTATCTTAGACCAAACAGAGATTGACCTAAGTGGAGGCTAGGCTGCAGTTTGGGTGAAGCTTTTGGTTGCCCTTCAAGGAGGCTACTTTTAGGAGTAGTCTTTCAAAGCTTTCAGCGTTGATACCAGTGTGTTCTTGGGGCCCAGTCCTTGGAGCATTTCTTAAATTTCTTGTTTTCTCAGCATTGGAAGATTACAGAAAACTCTACTCTGCTTTTTTCAAGCTTTCTGCTTTTCTTTTTAACCTTTACCCCATGCAGCCTGAGAGTGACCACCTCAGCTTCTACTCCTCCCTTCTCACTAGTTTATTGACCCATGGAGTCTTCAGTTTTGTGTTTTCAAAACCCAGGACAAAAGCTCTGTGTCAGCAGCAACCCACTGTGCAAAGAAAGGATAAATTCTTTGTTGCCCTGTATCCAGCATCTATAAAGGCTTGTAGGGGAAAAGCCACTGCAGAACACCATTTTACATCTGTCAGGTTCTCACCCCTCTAGAGTCTTGGCATCTTAAATCCTTCTTCCTTCAGCAGCTTTCCAGTGTCTTTAAACAGATATATTTGATATTTTGTTTTTCTGGTTGATCTCCGTGAGTTCTTTGGTCTTCTACCAGTTGCTCCATCTTACCTAACAGCAGATTTGTCAATTTCTTTCTCTATTTTATTAGTTTAATATGTACTGTTTTATATATTTTGAGATAACATTTTATTAGGCTCATACATATTTAGAATTGGTGAATTCTTGGTGAATTTTTCAATATATCGTCAATATATTCTCTATTCTCAGTGAGTTATGCTTATCTTAAATCTACTTTGTTTTACATTAATATAGCTACATCTTTCTTTTAGCTAATATTTTCTTGATATGGTCTAGCTCTCTACATTTGCTTTCCACGTTACTGTGTCCTTATGCTTTATGTATATATTTGATAAATAGCATATGGATGGATATTTTGAAATCTAGTCTGATCATATTTCTTGGCTTGCCAGTGTACTTGGATTTTATTCTTTGGTATTGTTTGTATATTTAGACTATTTTATACCATCTTACTGACTTTAATTTGTCAGAGGGTCTCAGGCATCAAAAATGTCACCATCATATCACTCCTTGTATCCTTTAAGAACTCAGATTTCAGCTTTATACTGCGTCCCCCAAGGAAAGGAACATTGGAGGAAGATATACTTTTTCTAGATGGAAATCTGCCAACCTTGGAGGTTTTGATTAAGAAAGGTTGGGAAGTCAATGCCAGAGGTTAATCCATCCCTACCCATGTTTTTTTGACTCTCATCCCAAACAGTGCTTCTGTGATGCTCTGTTGTTATCTTAGAGGACATTTGTTTGCACCTGCACTGCTGCCAATCTCTGTTGTGAAGTGGCAGGCATTGAGTGTCCCAGGAATGAAGAGGAGAGGCACAAGCTGAACCAAAACTGGTTTTTAAAATTTCTCTTATAACCCTACTGGTGGTTTCTTCTTCAGTCTACCGGCCTCCACACATGACATTCCTGCCCCCTCCCCTATCCCACCAAGTACATATTCCAGCATAATATGGGAATTCTCACACTTTTCTCCACTATTTCTTAGGATTCGTAATACTTTTAGTTCCAGTGGGTTAATTCTGAGGGAGGTAGGTCCTGAGTCAACATGTTGTCAGAAATCTGAATTGCCTAATTTTTTTATATTGTTAAAATTAGTGGTTGTATTCTGTTCTGTAGTCCTAATTTTCACAGTATTTAATTATAGTTCTAAGTAGAAAGATGCATTGATTATCACTGGTTCTTTACTGTGGCTTTTGCATTCTTTTGTTGTTTTAATCTGTTTCCTGGTTCATGGATTCATTTAGAGAATTTTTTAGCACCACTCAGTGCCATGTGGCATTTTAGAAGCTGAGTATGCAGCATTGAACAAAACTGAAAAAAATCCCAGTGATTTTCAATTTGTATTTTATTTAGATGACTGTACTTTTTCAGCAAGTAGTTTTATTTTGTTTTTCTTCCAAGAAGAGTTTGTGGGTGCTATACTTTCTGAATATTTTTATGTTTGAAAATGTTTGTTGCTTTATACTTGAAGTATGACTTGGCTAGGTATAATGAATTCTGGGACCCCGTTGCTTTTCCCTAGAGCACTGCAGAGATGATTTCAGGGTATTCTGGCTTTGAGCTTTGCCAGTATCAGACTGAGTATATATTTCTCTTCTCCTAACAAGTGACTTGACATTCAGTAACTTAACCAGAATATGCCATGAGTTTTGATTACTTATCGTTTGTGTGTGCATGGAAATTTTGTGCCTTTTCAATATTTTGGTTGTTTTGTTTTCTTTCATTTGGCATGGCTATACTTTTTTTTTAGAGAGCTCTTGAACTGGAAGGGGCAGAGGGAGAGAGGGAGAGAGAAAGCGAGGCTCCACTCTCAGTGTGGAGCCTGATGTGGGACTTAAACCCATGACACTGGGATCATGACCTTAGCCAAAACCAAGAGTCAGATGCGTAACTGACTAATCTACCCAGGCACCCCTGTTTCTAAATTTTAATCCCAGTGTAGTTAACATAGTGCTATATTCATTTCAGGTGTACAATATAGTGAGTCACCAGTTCCATATATTATCAGCGCTCATCACGAAAAGTGCACTTATGTTAATCCTTTTCACCTGTTTCACCCATCTCCCCCCCCCCCCCTCCCGGTGACCATCTGTTCTCTATAATTAAGAGCTTGTTTTTTGGTTTGCCTCTCTGTTTTTCCTTTGTTTGTTTGTTTCTTTGTTAAATTCTACATATGCGTGAAATCATAAGGTGTTTATCTTTCCCTGACTGGCATATTTCGTTTAGAAGTCTACTCTCTGGATCCATCCACATTGTTGCAAGTGGCAAGATTTTATTCTTTTTTATGGCTGAATAATAATTCCATTGTGTACATACACCAAATCTTCTTTGTCCATTCATCAATCAGTAGACACTTGGGCTGCTTCCATAGTTTGTAAATAATGCTGCAGTAAACATAGGAGTGCATATATCCCTTTGAATTAGTGTTTTTGTATTCTTTGGGTAAATACACCAATAGTGTGATTACTGGATTTTAGGGTAGTCCTATTTTAGTTTTCTGAGAACCCTCCATACTGTCTTGCACAGTGGCTGCACCAGTTTGCATTCCCACCAAGAGTGCGTGAGGGTTCTTTTTCTCCCCGTGTTCTTGCCAATGCTTGTTGTTTCTTACATTTTTTATTTTAGCCATTTTGACATCTGTGAGGTGATTATCTCATTGTGATTTTGATTTGCATTTCCCTGATGATGAGTGATGTTGAGCATCTTTTCATGTGTCTGTTGGCCATCTGAATGTGTTCTTTGGAGAAATGTTTGTTCGTGTCTTTTGCCTGTTTTCTAATTGGATTATTTGTTTTTTTGGGTGTTGAGTCGTAAAAGTTTATATATTTTGGATACTAACCCTTTATTGGATATGTCATTTGCAAATATTTTCTCCCATTTGGTAGGTTGTCTTCTAGTTTTGTCAGTTGTTTCCTTTCTTTTTATTTCTGTGTCCCAATAGTTTGTATTTGCTTTTATTTCTCTTGCCTCAGGAGACATATCTAGAAGGATGTTGCTATTACCAGTGTCAGAGAAAGGTACATGCAAAAGAATGAAACTGGACCACTTTCTTAGACGATACACAAAAATAAACTCAAAATGGATTAAGGACCTAAATGTGAGACCTGAACCCATAAAAATCCTAGAAGAGGATACTGGCAGTAACTTCTGTGACATGGTTTTATTTTTAAACTGGGGCGCCTGGTGGCTCAGTAGGTTAGCGTCAGACTTCGGCCCAGGTCATGATCTCACGGTCCGTGAGTTTGAGCCCCGTGTCGGGCTCTGTGCTGACAGCTCAGAGCCTGGAGCTGCTTCAGACTCTGTCTCTCCCTCTCTCTCTGCCCCTCCCCCACTCATGCTGTGTCTCTCTCTGTCTCTCAAAAATAAATAAATGTTAAAAAAAGATTAAATATTTTTTCTTTTCCACTCGATCTGTGCTTTTTTAGTATTTATTATCTGTTGACCATATCAAACATCTTTATTCATTTTAATGTTTTATTTTCTGTTTTGATTCTTTGCTTTTCCTTATCGTGGCTTTTATCTGTTATGATTTCTTTTTCTGATTCTTTTCTGAAAGATACTAGCTCACTTTTTAGGTCATTATGCTATCTCTCATCTTTGGCAATGATATTAGGTACAAGTTAGCAAAGGAGACCCCTCCCCCCCCTTTTGGTTTTACATCCCCTAACATTCTATACGCAAAACAGGGTCTTTACAAGGTTTTCCTCCCCCCTCCCCACCTCATGGTCTTCCCTCACTTCTGAATCTTACGGCACTAATCAAAGGATCTCTGACTAGACGTTCACATTGTTACTTTT
>CM053560.1:120104758-120219171 GCA_028646485.1 Cryptoprocta ferox | reverse complement strand
AATTTGTCATTTTAATGAAATTTAGATCTTCAGCTTAAAAACAGTATTTGTCTTAGAATAATAAATTGAATATTGAATTATAATTAGGTAGTCTATATTCTCTAAGTAGCTGAATTTTAGGTTATGTTGTTACCTGCTTCACATGAAATTTGTGAGCTGAAATGTAGCTGTCTTGCAACATTACTATTTAACAGGGTACTGATTAGGAGACTGATACTCACTATTAGATGTGTTTGAAAACTGATATCTAGATGGAAAATCCCTGCATGATAACCAAGAACTTGTAACTGCAAACTCTAAAGTAGTGGCAAAATGTATTTTCTTGCTTTGTATCTTATTATTTTGTTATAATCTAATCTCCTAGGCAGAATGGTTTTATCTTAAAAAGTAATCAGTATCCTTTCCTTCTTTTTCCTGTTTTCTCCCCACTGAATTCCATTTTTTTTGTTTGCTTCCCAAATCTATTTGTAAAAACAAATATTTCAACAGATGTCGAGATTTTTTTTACTTAACTTGTAATTTGTCTTTCATATTGAAAATTTGAAAATATCAAATGTAGGCCAGTATTCAAAAATACTAAATAAAAGTTATTTGGGATGTGTGGTACAACTTTCATATAAATAAGTACCATAAACAGGCTAGATTGTTTTGGCTAATTAAATTTTCTAGTCAAATAAAAGTTTTAATAAAAAATCTTTCGGGGTGCCAGGGTGGCCCAGTCACTTAAGCTCAGGTCAGACTTCGGCTCAGGTCATGATCTCATGGTTCGTGGGTTTGGGCCTCGTGTCGGGCTCTGTGCTGACAGCTCAGAGCCTGGAACCTGCTTCGGATTCTGTGTCTCCCTCTCTCTCTGCCCCTCCCCCGCTTGCGTGTGCTCTCACTCTTGCAATCTCTGACTCTCAAAAATAAATAAACATGAAAAAAAAGTTGATTTATTTTTGAGAGAGAGTGTGAGTGAGCCTGTGTGAGCGAGGGAGGGGCAGAGAGAGAGAAGAATCCAAAGCAGGCTCCATGTAGTCAGCAAAGAGCTCAACAATAGGGCTCCATCTCACAAACTGTGAGTTCATGACCCGAACCGAAATCAAGAGTTGGACCCTTAACCAACTGAACCACCCAGGTACCCCACCGTAAACACTTTTATTAATGAAAGTGTTAGCCAAGTTGTGAAGAAGTAGGCACTCCTAAACATTGCAGATGAGACTACACATTTGTAGAACCATTTAGGAGTGTTAGTATTTGATAGTTTCTAACAAACTTATGTATGCGTTTGTCTCATGACCCAGTCCTTCAGACTGTGTCTTTTGTCTTTAGTTTGTAGACTTATGTTTCATAGTGTGGGTTAGCACTCTAAAAAGAACTTAAAGTGTATTCTGAGATTGAGCAAATAAACAAATGTACTATGGGTAATGAAAGCTGGGTTTCTTACTGTCAGTGAGGGGACAGAGCTGTGGAAAGTGGGAAGGGTAAAATAAACCCTGTGGCATAGACCTGGTGGTGGAATTGGAAGTATTGTGGGTCTTAACATACTTTGGTAAAAATAGTAAAATGTTGAGGTAGAGGTGTGTGCGTACACATATGTTTTCTAGCTCTGTCTGCAAAGGGGCTTAGAAACCATAACACCCAAGTAACTTACCATCCAGGTCTTGGTTTCTAAATATAATTCTCTACCCTAAGAATCAGCTTCTTGAAGAAATGGCAGCATCTAGGGCTGGGATGGGGAAAGAACAATATGAACCTGGAACATCTCACTGCCAGCAAGTTCAAAAAAACATTGGGAACATGTCAAGTGGACAGAGGAGCCAGTGTAGTGGATCTCTTGCTGGTAAAATCAAAGACCATCAAAAGAAATAAAATCATTATAACTCATAGAATAAAATAACCTATGAGTTGATATGACTTGAATGAATGAATGCATAAATGGAGGAAAAGCAAACTGTCTTACAATAAAATGCCAACTAGTAGTAAATGTAGGTACAGGGTATCATGAAATGAGAAAAATCTCCATTTGACAACCAACATAGTAATAAGTTTTTAGGCAAGAATCATGAATGGATGCTAGTCAGTTTGTTAAAGTTTGATAAGTGAACAGTATATTTATGTGGAAATTTTCATAAGATACTTATTAAAGGGGAAAATAGTAACTTTGTAGGGGAAAAGTGTCAGACACTGTTTTAACCAAGTAACAATACCAGTTATGGGGCAAGTAGATGTCATGTGCATTTTCATATGATATATTGTGGAAAGAATATCACTTCTAAGCCGTTAAAATGCAGTCTAAACAATCAGAAACATTGAAGTCAAATTGAGAAACATATGACAATATAAATAGCCTATATTCTGCAAATGTGCCAAGATCTTGAAAGACAGACTGGGGAAGTGTTTCAGATTAAAGAGGATACAGTTGAATACAACATCGAATCCTAAATTGCATCCTGCAGCTAGGGAAAAAAAGCAGTCTTTTTTCCCCCCTATAAAATAAATTAGTGGGATAATTGAGAAACTTGAATAAAGCTTGTAAATTGGATAATAATGCTATATCCTTGTTCTCTGATTTTGATAATTGTATTTGTCCATGTTTTTAAGAAAGTTTTTAAGAAAGTTATAAGGCAAAGGGACCTTATAACTTCTGTCTTAGTCTAAAGAATTTAGAAAAACAATTGTGTGCATGTGTTTATTTAGGGAAAGCAAACATGGTAAAATGTTAACAGTTGGGGAGTTTGGGTGAAGATAAATGGAAAATTTTGTACTACTTATTGAAAATTTTCTATAAGTTTGAATTTACTTAATAAGTTAAAGGGATGACAGAGTTTATAAGAATATAAAGTTAATTTTATTATTCTCGTATAAGTTGTTAGCAGTAAACCAGAGTGTTTAAAAAATCGACTAAGTGCTGTGGATAAGATGAAAAAAGATTTTATTCATAAAAGTTGAAAGTGAATTATTAATATTATAGTTTTCAATGTTATGTCTTTGGTGTCATTGAAGTATAAGTGTATTCTTGTGCACATTTTTCTTTTGCTGAAAAACTCTTTTTGGCCTGGGGCAAGTTGGAGGAATAGGGAGATTATTATAAATCGAATCCCTTCCTCCACTACTTTCTTCATCTCGAGGTCTTTCTGGTTGATAACTTAGAAGAAATGTTTTTGAGTTAAGTATTTTTGGAAAGTAAAACAGGGACTGGCATCCTCTTTTTACTGGTCGTGAACTATAGAGTTTTCTTCCATCATGCTTAATGGATACCCTGTAAGCAGCGTTACTTGTCTTAGTCTTAATGCTGACTTGTTCAGAGCTCACTTAATTTGAAAGTCTTTGACTAGAGTCAGGATTATTCTTGGAATAAATGCTTTGCTTTGTTTTGCTGATTGTCATTTTCTTCCTCTTCTTCAATACTGGAAGTTTGGAAAAAGATTTTTTTTAATGTTTTTTATTTATTTTTGCGAGTGTACAAGCAGGGGAGGAGCAGAGAGAGAGGGACAGAGGATCTGAAGCTGGCTCTGCGCTGACAGCACTGTCTGATGTGGGGCTTGAACTCATGAACCGTGAGATCATGACTTGAGCTGAAGTCAGACGCTTAACTGATTGAGTCACCCAGGTGCCCCTGGAAGAACATTTCTAACTAAACTTTGGTAAATTCAGAGTTTTAGTGCAGCAAGTACATCTAGGTGCATTGCAAGACATAAATGATTTCAAGTTCAGTATTTTTAAAAGAGTAAACTTTAATAATGGTATTCTTCTATTCATTATATTCTTAGAGTGGTAATAATATAATGCCAGGATTCTGAGACGCAGTATTACAATCAGTAATAAAAATTTAAAACTTTTAAATGACAAATATTATAATTTTAATATATAATGGGAAAGTTAACATATAAATGGGAAATTTGGGAAGGTATTTGTACAACATAGTTAATATTTCTGTACAAAGAGCTTTTACTTAGATAAAAAGCACATCACAAAATACAAAAATGATCAGAAGATAGGCAGATTTGAGAAAGCAAATCTCAAATAACAACGAATACAAGAAAAAGATGTCTAATCACTACTGGTTAGGAAAATGCATATTAAAGAACTGAGATTTTTATTTTATGTCTATCATACTAGCAAAACAGTTGTAACACTTATATGAAAAAATTGTGAAGTTATTTAAAAATACCTTAGTATACCATTTGACGTAGAGGCATATCCACAAGGTGTGGTCGAATGAGTGCAATAAAGACTATTGATAGAGTCCCAGTTTTATAAAATGGCTGACAACATCCCTTCTATGTGTGTACATGTGTATGTGAATATGGTTATGTGATCTTGTACAAAAGTATAGAATGAAAAATACTAAATCAGAAACATTGGTTAAGGGGTTATGTTGGTGCAAGGGAAAGTAGGGAGGCAAGCATAAAACATTATATTCCATATATATGCATTTATATAAAGTTGATATATTTATGTATTTAAAAAAGTTTTTTTAAGATTAAATAATGAAATAAGAGATTTATTTTCAAAAGCTGAGGAAAGGAACCATTAGGAACATGTAGTGTGAAGTGTGTTCCACAGATAGGGAAAATAACAAAGTTCTAAGGAGGAAAGTAGCTGGTAGTTAAGGAAGATACATGTGCACACCTATGTACACACACACACACACACACACACACACACACATCAGTGAAGTTTAATGGATGTAAAGGAGAGTGAAGAGAAATCACTTTAGATAGTTTGAGGCCAGATAACTTACTTTGTTTGCTAAATGAGTTTGGATATTACTTTTAGTGCAGTGAAAAGCTCTAAATTTCTACTTATACTATTTAATTTATGTTTCAAAAATATCACTTGGGCAGGTATGTGGCACATATAGGGTGTAATAGGTGAAGCAGGAAATTCAATATGATCATTATATTAGTAATATACATGAGAGATGATGTAACTTGGCCCTGGATGGTAGTGGTGTGAACAGAAGTGAATAGATTTGAGATATGTTGTAGAGGTAGAGTTGCCACAATTTGCTAATGGATTGGATAGGGCAGATTATTGGAATAAGAGGGATCAAGGATAACCCTTACATGTTTTTTTGGTTTTGTATGAATGGGAGCTGCTGTCACATGCTGAAATGGAGAAGAATGTGGAAAGAGCATATTTGTTTTTAAATTCATAGAACTGGATGCAATCACCTGGCAAGGATTCTGGGGTAACGAGGAGAAGGGGGCCCAAGTGTAAAGCTTATGGGCACTCCAATAAGTAGAGGATTGAGGCAAGGTTATGAGCAGAGAGCGGATTTGAGAGAGAGAAGGTGGGAAATAGTTGACTTGGAGAATGGGCTAATGAGAGACAAATAAACCAAGTAATGATGGTTAGGCAGTGTTGAGTGTTAGTTGAGATTTATGGTCATCAGTTTAGAAACACCAGAGGGGTGTGTGTGTGTGTGTGTGTGTGTGCGCGCGCGCGCGCGTCTTGCCTGCATGTTCCCAGGAGTTGCCAGCTACTTGGGATAAAGATATAGGGATGATTGGTGTATGTATTGGGGGTCAGTTCCTGGTTGGGACTGTGCCAGGCAAGTATGTTCATGAGAGAAGGGTAAAGTATGTGTGTAAGGGAGTGAAAGTAGTGATGAACCATGAAATCTAGAGAGGGAAGAAAGGACATGAGAATAGACAGTAACAAAGCGATGAGGTAAATGGATTGGAGGACTGGTTAAAGGTTAAAGAATTTCTGGATAAATAATACAAAATAGAAGAGCTACATAGGCAAAATGGAATACATGAAGTTGAGATTTCAGAGGTGATTATTGGTGATGGCAGAGGTAGAGGTATAACAGTAGGAGTGGGTTCTTGACATGTGGTGGAAGTGGTTCATTTGGAGTTGGGAGATGTTTTTGCAGTGATTTTTTTACATAGATACTGAAGTCACTGAGATAAGAGTAGAGCTAGAAAGAGAAGTATCAGGTGATAGTTATCAGTGCATGAGGGGGTCATTTGGTGCCCATAACAAGGAGAATTATTTGGTGGTATAAATTTCATGGTGTGAACTTCAAAATATCTGGAGTTTTTGAAGGAGAAGGAAGGAAAAATAATTTGTAAGACAGAGTAGGGAGCAAAAAGGATATACCTTAAAGTCAGGCTTTTGAACATAGCAGATATAATATTTAAAAAAAACAAAAATTGGTCTCTGTTTGAGAGGACTTAAGGCAACTGGTTCCAGGTAGAAACTGGAAGAAATATTCAAAGAGGAATTTCAGGACATTGAGGAATTTTAAACTGGATGATAAGGGGCCAGCGATCAGCTGTGTCCTCTGGTTCTTTGCTTCTGCAACAGACTAGCAGCTAAGGATAAAGGCAAACCTCCTCGGGAGACCAACTGCGCTGTCAGGAGATAGAAGTGAAGTGTGGGTGGTAGTCTGGTGGCACATGGGGAGTAGAGGCTCATGTGGAGCGTGAGGCTGGAACCTTTTTCATCTTTGGGATCTGACTCAGTGTTAAAAGAGGACTCATCTTTAGGTAACCTGTATTCAGGTACTGCTAATGCTTTTACTAAAAATATGCCTTTTTTGCTTTGATTGTCTAGGTCACTTTTACAAAGAGAAAGTTTGGATTAATGAAGAAAGCCTATGAACTTAGTGTGCTCTGTGACTGTGAAATAGCACTCATCATTTTCAACAGCTCTAACAAACTGTTTCAGTACGCAAGCACTGACATGGACAAAGTTCTTCTCAAGTATACAGAATATAATGAACCTCACGAGAGCAGAACCAACTCGGACATTGTTGAGGTAACAGATGTCTCTAGTATGCCTGAATTGCAGAGTTAGAGTGAATTCTTCCATTTAATAACTTTACCTGTCAGATTGCTTTTCACATCCAAATTATATATGTTTATATATATAATTTATTTTGTTTCTCTGAATCATTTCTTGGGATGATCTAATTATTGCTATAATTATGTGTGTATATATATTTTTTTCCCTCTGAATCATTTCTTAGAAGGATCTAATTATTGCTATGTAATAACCCACTTATGCTATAAACATATCCTATTTATTGAGACAAAATAAGCTAGGCTCTTGTACTATATACAGCAGTATAATCTAACATTTTATCTATGATTACTTGTATGAGTTTTAAAGTTAATATTATGAACTATATCACTTGGGATAATATGAAGTTACACTTTTAATATGTCTTAATCATTTCATTATGTCAGTGACTACCCACAACTTTAAACACTAATGAAGTGGAAGAAAATGATCCAAATAATCTATTTTGTCAGTAGTGCTTTAGTTGTGGGGGGAAGATGGCTTCATTTTTTTTTTACCCCTTATCTGCTGTCCTTAAGTATCTCTCATAATTCTGACCTAATTAAAATGAAAACAAAAAATATTTTTTCGAATTATTTCCATCTTATTCAGAAATAGTGTTTTTAAAGCAAAACCTTCAAAAAGGAGAATCGGTATGCTTTCCCCTTTTATTCTTTTCTGCTGCAAAATCTTTTTATAAAAGTTAACTTTCCATATATATTTTTAATGGCATTCTAAATTAGCTTTATACTTTTGTCATTTTTGTTACCTTTAGAGATTTTGTTTCATTTTTATTCAAAAGGGAATCTTTCCCCCCACTACTTAAAAAGATGCATACTTTGGCTTACTTTTGTAATAGAATTCCAGTAAATTAGGGATTTACTTGGTGAAAATATTGAAACCATGTGAAATGATGCAGAACTAACCATAAAAGAAGAAATGAAGTCCTAATCTAAATTTTATTTGAGTAATTAAGATAAAGATTCCTTATTTTGTAAGAATCTAGTTTACTTGCCTCTACAGATTAAATGCATTCTAAATTTCACCTGTATCGTATTTCTCTACTGCAACCATTCCTTTTTGGGCAGTAATTGATTTAGTTTGTTACTGCAAAAAAAAAAAAAAAAAGAATTCTGCTACTTATAATAAAAAAAAAAACTTCTGTTTCTTTTTAGCAGTTAATTAATCGTTTGCAGTGAGAAGTAAAAGCATTATGTAATTACAGCTACAACTCATCTTTGTGCTTGTTGCCCACGGTTTTATTTAAATGGCTCACTGCTATGAACATCCCCTGAAATGTATGAAGCTTTTGATTTTGCTTTTGTTGATCATTTCAGTTAAACTCCATGATAACATCTTAGCCAAACCAATTATATTTATATCAGTTGTAAGTTACTTTATATTATTTAGCATTTGTGGCATATCTTATCGCTCCAGTGCAATACAAGTCAGTAGACTCTTTCCCGTTATATATCATAATGCATTTTGAATTGTAATTTTGTAAATTAGAGGATCCTTATGTGGGTAATCTTATCAGAGACCTCATAACTGGATTTCCTTGAAATGGAGAGTATCCCTGGTGTGTTTGAATTAAAATGACATCTTATTTTAAAAATCTCCATATCTTACCAAAAGCTCCACTGCCTAAGTCAGAGGAATAGAGTTGACTTTTATAATACCAACAACAGATAGATATGCAGGCTAGTTTCACTGTAGAAGGCAGCCATCCCCTTGACCCTAACTACTCTGCTCTTTCATTGCAGCAGTTGTTGGTCTTGGCCCCTGGAAGTTGAGGGTGCTCCGCACAGCCTAATGCTTCCTTCCTTAGAGAATATGAAGAATATAGTCTGATTTAATCCTCACAGAACTTTCAGACTTATCTCAGTCTTCACCTCTGTTGTGGTCAGCAGTCAAAGTGTAAGAGAGTAAATCCCAAACAATTTTTTAGCAGCCTCTATTAGAATTTACTTGAGTAAGAAGGAAAATTTTTGCAGGTCAATTATCAATTGGGATTTTGATGTTTTCTTTTTAATTGAATTTCTTAGATGTAAGTGAACATGAATATTACCAGTAGTTCTTTATGAAGTTCAGAATTCTATAAAGATAATGGTTAGAAGACACATTGGCTTATTATAAAGTATTAATTTGTTGGTAGGATAAATTATAAGACTTAATTTACCTTGCATGTTAAGTTTACTGAATTAACCTTCATTATAAAACAGTGGTGGTTACCCTACATATTCTTACTAGAGTAGTGCAACTATATCCTTATTAGAAGTATATACATATCTGAGTTCCTTTTATCAGTGGTGGTAATGGCTTATACTAATGCAGTACAAAGATTGTTATGAACCAAACTAAGTTTACAGGACCAGAGTAATGACAAATACCTAAAGAGTTTCCTATGGGTTAGGCACTTAACAAATATCTCATTTAAGGATATTTATAGAATACCATTAAAAGTACTTTTTTTCAGATAGTTTCTTTTGAAACAGTTGTAATTGGAAATACACTGTTATCCATTTGATCATTTTAACAAAAATATTTGAGGGGCTCCTGTATACTATGGACTCTGCAAAGTGATGTTTTTTAGACATTTCTAATTCAGGCCCAAGACTATTCTTTCCACCCATTGTTTTGTAAGCCACTTAGGCACACTTGTGCCAACTGAAGATTTTATATCTGTAAACTTCGAGCAAGTCGGTGTGATGTTCTGGATGTGTAAAAAAGCTGTCTCCTGTGGCTTCATCAGCAGTAAGTGGAGGCATAAACAGCTATAAGCGATCCACATTAGTGTTTCCTAATGCACTTGATCCATAGTGAGACTAACTGAAGACTTCGAGAATAACTTTTATAAGCCCTCTAGCCTGAATTTACTGTTTCCTGTTGCATATAAGTTAGTCGTTAAGATCCGTAGGATTTTACTTTCCCCCATATTTCTAAAAACCATACCTGCAAGAATGCACATGGATTATGCCTATGGAATTAGATCTAGTATGTTTTCTGGGAGCACAATGGAATAAATATATTAAAAGTAGTTGGTATTTGAATATTGTGATGATAAACAGATATAAAGGAAGACATGGTGCTCAGATTTATCTTCCTTTTGATTTTAACTACAGATACCAGAGCCCCATCTATAGAATGGTGTTCTATCTTTGCTGTCCCTTGTTTTATATTATCTATATCTTAAAACTAGTTTTTTTTTAAATTTTAATCAATTTTAACAAGTACAGTTGATAAAAAATAACTTCTGTGTAGCTCTTTTAAAAAAATCAACATATTTTAAATTGCACTTGGGTCTTTTAAAGTCTGCAGTGTCCAGTAGAATGTGATATCTCCTACATTGAGAAGGCTAAATAAATGACAATAGAAACTTAGATGTTAGGAAATTAGGAGATTGTCATAAAGAAACTTTATGAGACTTTATAACTGGATTTCTTTGAAATAGAGAGTATTGTTGCTGCATTAATGGCATCGTATTTGAAAACGCTTATCATACACTGCTTTTTAGGAGTATATTCCTTATAAAAAATGAGCTTCATTACTTAATTTTCTATATTTCAGTAGGAGACATTCTGTATAAATGTCATGAGAGATCTATATTCTATCTTTCCATATTATTAAGCATTGATTCAAAATGCTTATATGTGGCCCAATTTTGTTTGGGCCTACAAAAAGTAGTAATTTAATTGAAATGTACAGAAACAATGTTATAACCCCCATATTTTCTTTTTACTAAATTAAGGTTTAAAAACCTGTCAACTATTGTATACAGTTTTATAAGAACATTGGATTTGTCTTAAGTATTAGAAACTAGTAATGAAAATAACCAGTTACCATTATTTCACACACACGTGTGTGTGTTTGTGTGTACATTGTGTTTATACGAAACAAAAGCCAAGGCCCAATAGAAGGGTTCTGCATCAAAATAAAAATTATGCTAAAGCTGTGAAGTGGGGATTTTAGCAGGTGCTACACAATACATGCCTGAGATTACTTTTGTATCCGTTTTTTCTCTCACTTTACAAAAATATTTGAAATCCTAAATATTCTGGCATGTAATATATAAAAATAGTTATGATTTGGTGGTATTGGAAAATATTCAGTACATACCTTATGTGATAATTCAGATCATTGTGCTGTCGTTTAAGGATGTAAGAGACCATGGCCATTTATCTCTCTATTTAATATCTTGTAAACTGTACCCAGATAGAGGTATTTTCCTCACGACAGGAATACTGTGGTACTAAAAAAAAAAAAAAAAAAAAATCCATTTGCATTATCTCATTTGTTCTTCATATCCAAGGCAAGCTTTTTCAGAAGTGGAAATTGAGACTCCATTAAATGACTTGCCCAGAGTCATGTAGCAATTTAGTGGCAGAACTGGGATTAGAACCTCAGTCATTGACATTACCACCTCCCTCTCCTCCCCAGTTTACTGAATCCATTGGAGCTCTGGAACATTTCACCATAAATGGATAAGATTTTATATATAAATCAGTAATGTGTTCAACATGTAGCAAATGTGAATAAGTTTTCCTCAATAATAAACAGAAAATTAGTGAGACTAATTGCAGTAAGATTAAGTGGTGCCATTTATCAAGTTGCAAATATAACCTGGTACTCTTCCAAGGGCTTTTATTTATTTTATCTGATTGAGGTCTCTTATTGTCCCTGTTTCACAGATGAGGGATTTGAGGCACAGTGATAAATGAAGTAAGATGACAATAATTTGGATTCTAAAGAATGAGAACGTCTGGTTTTTTCTGGTCTTATTAATCCCTGCCTGCTTTCAGATTACAAAGGAATTTAGAAATCATTAATATCTTAGAGGAAGATAGGGAACATACAATGAATCTATCGATTATTAAATAAAATGAGCTGGTAGTAAAAGTTGAGCCCGGCAGCAATCCGTTATTTAGAATCAGTGGCTCTCAAGGTGTGGTACCCTGACCAGCAAGCAGCAGCATCACCAAAGCACTTGTTAGATATCTGAGTTCTTGGGCCCCACTTCACACCTACTGAATCAGAAGCTTTGGAGAAGAGGCCTAGGTAATATGTATTAATTTGAATTAACTTGTCCTAGCTGAGGGAGACTCAAAGCTTCAAGTTAACTTACAGTCTCTTGGCAGTAAAAAAAACTTTTAAGTATTTTTCTTCCCAAGAATATCCACTGGAATAATTTCAAGCAGTGAGCAAGCACAAATTGTAACTTTTAAGGCCTTCTAAAAAGCAGTTGAAAATAACACGCTGATTTTGGTGTGAATTGCAAACTAAGGAACACATTTCTGATGGGTTACCTTTCAATGCAATCCTACATGGTTATACATATGTGCTTCTTTGAATGTATTTAGGGGGTTGGTGGGGATATGTGGGCAGTGGATTATAGTTCCTTAGTTGAACAAAACAGAAAAATAAGTGACTTTTGTCTCCTGAGATCATCTAGTGCTGACCTTGTAGAACTGGAGGCATGCTTATGCTTAGGATTTCTGACAGTATTATAATATTCTCATAGAGCCTTTTTGAGCCAATCAGTTTTTTTTTTTTTTTTTTTTTCTCCCCATGTTACCGATGAGGAATGGAACAGACAGGGAGTGTTTAAGAGGCTTGCCTAATGTTTTACAGGGCTGCAGTGGAGCGGCAGGGAAAGGGAAAAAATAATGAGACATCTGAAGACAAGACAAAGCTTCCCTCCGCCTCCAGCCCCCTGCCCTGCTCTTTTATTCCTAACAGAACCTGAAGCAGCAGGACGGTGATTCACAGGGTGAGGCACACAACCCTCATGGCCCTCTTCCTCTCCTCACATGTCCTGCACCGTCACCTCACACTGCAGTCACCGTAGCTCTAGCAGTTTCAGTTTTACTATGTTTATTTTTACTGTGTATTTGAATATTATTATTTATCATATAATTATTGGTTTTCATTATGTGCTTTTTAAGGAATTGTGCATCTCTACGTGTGATTTTTATTTTCTTGAGGTCAGATTTTTGTCCCATCAGAGCCTGAGGGTGTTGATACATAAATGGGAGTTCCTGGGGGAAAGGGGTGATATATATCACTTTATAATACAGCTTACAAACATTTCTGTCATGCATTTCTTGGTTTATTGATGAATACCTGTAGATCCTTTTAATGTGTCTTTGTGTCAGGGATTGAGTGTTTAAGTAGTTGCAGTCAGATAAGTTGTTCTTTCTCTTCTGGAAGCTCTTTGCTACATTAGCCATATTTTTGGCCAGTGAGAAGAGGGGTAGGGAGGGTACCGAGGGTTGGAGGAGTGGTCGGAGAAAACTTCCCCTGGAGGTGACACCATTGTCTTAGTCCTGTGAGGGACAGGGGAAGGGAAGGAGAGGGGTATTCTGGCTTAGAGGTGCAACTTACCTGGAAATTAGGAAATGAAACATAGCACAGTTATTTTACGGAGTTAAAATCAACGAAGTGTAGCTGCAGTAGTGTATAGCATGAAGAGTGGAAATAGCTAAGACCTGGGAAGTAAGCCAGAGCCTGAAAGCTTGGATAGCTACCGAAAGAGCTCTCTAGGTTTACTGACTCTGTTGCACTTCCCAAGCCAGACGTTGTGTTCAGCTTGCACTGTAATTGTTTTGAAAGGGGTTGAAAGGAGGGAGGAGGAAAAGGGTAAAGATATTGAATATAATAATTATTTTTACACTTTTAATTTATTATACTGATATTTAGTACCACGTACAAGGTGTCATGTTAGACATTGGGAATAACTGGCCATATTTCTGCCATTTTCCTAAAAAGATGATGTGTTGGCTATTTTATCATCTTATTACAGAAGTTCCTTTGTTGGGTATATTTCAGTGTAGATTGAAGACACTTAGAATCCCAAGATTTTGATGTTTCCCACCACATAGTAATCAGCATATAAATGTTATATTAATTACTGTTAGAGCTAGAAGCTTATTTAGTGCAAAAGATGCAGGGTACTTACCATGTTTAAGAATGTTCTGTGTGTGCCTTTGTGAAGTGAGATATATATGTAGCGTAAGTGATATCTCTCTTAAAAAGAGGTAGCAAATGCAAGCGTGCAGTGTTTCTAAACTAGGCCATTCGAACACGTAATTCCTTAAAATTGAGACAACTGTATACTTTTCATTTTTATTTTGAAATTATTTTTGTAGCTCAGTTTTGAGAGAAACTCTAGGGATCTAGAGTCTAAAGAAAGAGAGATCTTCTTAGCACAGATTGGTCATAACCCCACTTTTAAATTTACAGTTACAGTCAGTACTTGATTTGTAAACCATTCCAGTTGGTAGTGTGAGCCTCTTATATTTTGGAAAAGTAAACATACCTTATATATAGGTTTTGTTTGGTGGGTTGATTTGTGAATCAAATCAGTTTTTGATATGTATTTTGATACTTGTGTTATCCTAAGGCTATTCTATGAAGAATATCATTATGTGTGTAGGCACACTGACATGTGATTATATTTCTTTATTCAAAGAATATTTCCTATAAGTTCTTTAATTGATTAACAGTGAAAGTTCAGAAGATAAACTTTTAAGATTGGTTTTTAATATTAGGACTTTTTGAAACTCGGTTACAAGCTACAAGTTTGAGACTTAACAAAGCTTGAATTCATATTGGAATTTACTTCTTTTTTTTTAATTAAAAATTTTTTTTAATGTTTGTTTCTGAGAGAGCGAGACAGAGCATAAGCAGGGGAAGGGCAGAGAGAGAGCGAAACAAAATCCGAAGCAAGCTTCAGGCTCTGTGCTGTCAGCACAGGGCTTGAACTCACTAACTGTGAGGTCATGACCTGAGCAGAAGTCAGATGCTTAACCAACTGAGCCACCTACATGCTCCTGGAATATACCTCTTGTAATTCAATGGAGAATATTATCTGTCATGCTTTGTTTTTATAGAAATTTTCTTTTCTTATAACTGGTTTGTTATTTTGTGGTGGTTTCTGGGCTTGAGTTGTTATTTCCAAAATCTGTCTTGTAAACCTCAGAAATGTTTATGTTCTGCAAAAAAACAAACAAACAAACAAAAAAAACAAAAAAGACCCTTAGAAATAGCAACTAGTATTTGTACAGGATTTTTGAAAACCAGCTTGCTTTTTTATGCTACCAGTATTCATATAGGATTGTTCCATAATATGATATAATTTAAACATTTTAGTGCTATCTTCCATAATTGTATAGTTGCATTAAGTTTTAAAAATTGTTCTGCAACTTGGGAGTATAAAAAAATCTATCAGTTATTGTTTTGTAGGACAGTAAAAAATAAGCATTTAGGTGGGGATTTAGGCATTTTGTGAAAGGTGTTATAGTTCTCAAATTCTGTTATTTGATATTTCACTTACTATAGTTCAAAGTAAATTTCTATATTTAGTATTATAATTAGCATTTCTTGGTTATACTGATCAGCTATTTTATTGAATGTTTATGGTACCTGTTTAATAGGAAAAGAGAGTAGTATTAAAGTTCTAAACCTTGTGGAGTTAAAGATCAATTAAAATCATGTAGGTGGTAGCATTTTGCAAACTGTTTTATATTAATTAGGTGGTTTCTGATTGCCAGCAACAAAAGACATGATTCAAACTCCTCTTTAAAATAGGGGTACTTGTTATATATCACATAACAAAAAATCCAGCAGTGTGTGGTAGAGATTAGGCTGTGCTCCCTCAAGTCTTCAGCTTTGTCCTGATGCCAACTTCATCATATTGACATGGCCCTTACATCTGCCCATAGCATTATCTATGGCAGCATTATCCAGTAGAGCTTTTTGTGGTGATGGAAATGTTCTATATCTGTGCTGTGCAGTATGGTAGCCATTAGTCATGTGTAGCTGTTGAGCATTTGAAACATAACTAGTATAACTGAGGAACTGTATTTTTAACTTTAAGTAACCACATGTGGTTAGTGGCTACCATATATAGTGGCACCAACATAAAGCATTAGAGATCAGTTGTATCCTAGAGTTGCCAAGAGATGTTCTAAAATTAATTTCTTTACACAGGTGTAGATGATCCGCCTCCACACTCCTCACTGAAGTACACCAACCATGGTGGTGGGGAGGAAATGGAGAGTGCTCACTGGCTTGTTCTAGCCTGATGCTCCACCCCTGAGATGTACTCTAAAGCTGCAGTAATCCAGGAAGCTGCGTTTATAGGGATAGACATGTAGCTCAGTGGAACAGAACACAGAGCTCACAAATAGACCCATACCTTCATAGTTAATGGATGTTTGACAGAAGTGCTCAGGGAAATCAATCTGAAAAGGAAAGTCTTTACAAAAGATGGTGCTGGAAAAACTGGGTATACATACAGAAAAAATAAACCTCAGTGTTTACTATACATTTATATACATTTCTGTAGAATAATTTATATATGTGAGTAATAAAGGTGAGGAGCAGACAGATTAGTTGTAGTTGATAGAGTTCCTTGAATACCAATCTGTGGCATTTGACATTTGGCTCATGGGAATTGGGCATCCCTTGGAGGTGTTCAGAAGTTTGGGTAGTCAGACAGCAGTTACAAGAATACTAATCTGGCAGCATATTTATCAGCATTTTAAAAGACGTTTATAGCTTTTAAAAATAGACTGAAATCCCATCTTTTAACTATGATAGGTCTTTAGTAATGTTGAGATCTTATGAAGAAGAATGCTATTCCACTTGGTTTGAATGGGGAAGGGTGATTAAAGTAGAGGTTTAGGCTTTGTTCCAAAGATGATAATATATTGACATGTCGTGCTTTTTCTCAAGTGATCTGTTAAAAAATTTAAGAGCACATCATATGTAAAGAAGGAAATATTTAGAATTTAACCATAACGTGAATGTGCTCAAATATTATTTTATAAATAATCTTTATAATATGATCTCCTTTAATGCAACAATTTGAAGTATTTTTACTTAAAATCACTTCATTATTATTATGAAAAAAATGACTAAATGATCAAAATTACTATATAAAGGAGTTTATGTGTTATAAGAAGGTTTGGAAACCCTGATCTAGTTCTGTACTTCATTTAAATGATAAGGAAGCGGGAGTCCAATTCAAAGCAAAAGGCTTGTCCAAGGTCTTACGAGTATGCAGTGACAAAACCACGACTTAAATAATGTTTTCTTGAAGACCCTGGATCTATCTCTGAAGACTGTGAAACTTCTGAGGCTGAGTCTTTGCGAAAGAGCAGTACTACTCTTCCCAGTGGATTTCCAAAGATCCAGCACACAGCTTAATAATGACCTATAAAATTAAACTACAAGCAGTGTTGCTTACTTCAGTGGTAACTAATTTATGATACTCTTAAAACATCTTCAGATATTACCCAGAGCTTGTAGGGACAAAAAAACAGAGTATGTTTAAGTGGAAATAAGGTTCAGGAGTGAAGGGGATGTGATTCTCTTCACTTCGTAACACTGGAAATAATGCCTTTATTTCTATATTGCCCTGTCTTCAACATTGATTCCTAGCATATAGTATTTCCAACCTTTAGAGAAGTAAACACTTAAAAAAAAAAAAAAAAAAAAGTACAGGTGCTTCTGCTGTAATGCTGTTTATGTGTTCCTGAAAAGCCTCACAAACTCCAAAACCTGTGCAATTTTGTGTTCTAAGCAACACAAACTAAAAAATAACCAGCAATTAAAAAGAGAGCTGGAACTGCTCCGTGAGGTAACTTAGTGTATAGTTAGTGGCTACCACAGTGGGTATTATAAATGCACAGAATTAATTACTTGAATAGAAACTCTGGCAGCACTTTAATTAGGATGGAGATAGTGGGTCTAAGGACAGTGCTGAGGGCAGTGTAGTGATGAGCAGTGGAGGGTGAGGGGTTGCCTTTTAAGTGAGCCTGGGAAATACTACCACCTGCAGCAGGGCTGGGAGTGCTCCTCTGAAGCCCTCCTTTTCAATTTTCTTATAATGCACATCACGCTCCTGCTGTCTGCAGGTCTTTCTCCTTTCCTGCTAAATGTTATACTTCTGTTCCCACTTTTCTGGCTCCCCTTGCCTAGGAAAAATCCCCAGTGCACCAGAGTGACTTCTTTATTATTCTGACACCATTCCCTATTTATCAGTTTCATATCACCTAATTTACATTCCCAAACACATTGTGGTAGAGCAGACTGTATTGTTTAATCATAGAAGGGTTTTTGTTTTTGTTTTTTGTTTTTTTTTTTTAAGAGAGCATTCATCAGCTATGTTCATCTGAATAAGTAGCTGCTATACATAAAAGAAAATTATTCAGAGAGGGGGAAGTTGTATTATTTTGCTAGTTTCTTTTAGGGTATAAGGGAAAGCTGTTTTCATAGATTCTCTTGGCTTTTATGTCATGTAGTTCTGTTCACTGATTATCGTAATATACCTGGATATAGGACTCCATAGGTATGAATTCCAGTGAGATTATTCATAATCATAGTAAAGATTTCCCGCATTTTCTGTAACCTGCATAAAGTGCATTCAGATTGCCCGGTATCTTTATAAAGCATTGCCTCTGAATCTTCACTATCCTGTGAAATG
The DNA here is from genome assembly GCA_028646485.1 of Cryptoprocta ferox. Taxonomy (NCBI): domain Eukaryota; kingdom Metazoa; phylum Chordata; class Mammalia; order Carnivora; family Eupleridae; genus Cryptoprocta; species Cryptoprocta ferox. The sequence goes on along the minus strand of CM053560.1, from coordinate 120,200,906 downwards.
AATGTTCAGTGAGGTAACTTAGTGTAGGTAGTGGGTATTATAGACAAACCTGAGATTAACTTTTTTTCTGTTCTTTTTATTGAGATATAATTTACAGACCATAAAATTCTCCATTTAAAATTATACATTAGTGGTTTTTAATATATTTACAAGTTTATGCAACTATGAACACTAATTCCAGAACATTTTCATCAACCCAAAAAGAAACTTGGCACCCATTAGCAGTCATTTCCCAACTCCCCTTCCCTCATCCTGGCAACCACTAACCTTTTTTCTGTGTCTATGGATTTGCCTATTCTGGATATTTCATATAAATGAGATTATGTAATATGTTCTCTTTTGTGTCTGGCTTCTTCCATTTAGCATAGTATTTTCAAGGTTTGTCCATTTTGTAGCATCTAATAGTACTTCATTCCATGGCTGAATAATATTCCATTGTATGGAATACCACATTTTGTTTATTCAGTCATCAGTTGATGGTCATTAAGTTGTTTCCACTTTCTGATTGTTATGAGTGCAGCTATGAAATTTTTGTACAGGTTTTTGTATGGGCATGTTCTCATTTCTTTTGGGAGTGGAGTTTGCTGGGCTGTATGCTAGCTCTGTGTTGAACTCTTTTCCACATTTAACTTAAAAGGCAAAAACATCATCAAAAAACTTTGTGGATATCATTAGAAAAAGTTTGGTTCATTTTTTCCTAAAAATGTTTATTATTCTCTAATGTTGGACCAGATTATCTGCACCAACCCTTCAGCTGAAGACAATTAAAAATACTAGATGAATTGTACAAAAACTTCTTTATAGCATCAAAGAGCTGTTTAAGGAACATGCCAGACCAAAATCTAAGAAAAGGTAAAAACCTAAAAGGCGAAGACGTATTTAAAGCTCTGACTACCCTAAGTCATTTTCCCATCTGGATAAAACAGTTGAAAACTAAGCTTCAGGTTTTGGTGGATCCAGAGGCAAAGGGCAAGTCATTACTTCCAGGTTTCCAAGTCTAATACATTGTCTCCCATATCAAACTGGAACCTAAGGAAGAAGGAAAAATCCACTGCCTTTTTCCTACTGCAGAAGATTGCAAGGAGAGGTCTGTTATACTAAATAAATGGGAGAAAGGAGAATAAGAAAAGAAAGAGAACTTGTTTCTCAAAGGTTGTAAAACAGGTACCAGCATTGTGTGGAATCACTGGTCAAAGTCACATAATGCAAGAAGTCCAAAAAATTTTGCCCCAGGTGCCTGGAAGAAGCAAATTTATATACTTTTGGAAGAAAGGCACCTTAATTCTAGGCATCAAAAATCTCTTTCAGATAACTTTTCAAAACCACTGAGCATCCATCATACAAAGATGACCAACCATAGAAGAAAACAAAGCACCATAAGCAAAATGCAGCAAGAAAGAGCAGAAACTGGTGCGCCTGGGTGGTTCAGTTGGTTAAGTATCCAACTCTTGATTTTGGCTCAGGTTTTTGGGTTCGAGCCTTGCATTGGGGCTCTGTGCTGACAGCGCAGAGCCTGCTTGGAATTCTGTCTGTCTCCCTCTCTCTCTGCCCTTCCCTTGCTTGCTCTCTGTCTCTCAAAATAAATAATGATAAACTTAAAAAAAATAAATAGCACTGACACCTAAATATTTCAGATACTGTTGTTATTATGCATAGATTATAAATAATTTCACTGTTTTAATAAACAAGCTTACAAATATTTACCAGAAACAGGGAATTATAAAAGCAGTGATAACAGATTTGAGTGAAATACTCAGAGCAATGAAAAAAAACCTCAGTAACCAAAATGAAAAACTTAGTAGACATGTTGGAAATGTATTTGACATAGTTGAAGAATTTGTGAACTGAAAAATGTTATTTGGAAGCTCAGCACAAAGAGATGAAAAAGTGGAAAATAGAAGATGCTGTGAGAGAACAGGAAGATTGGTTAGAAATTTTAACCTAAATTTTTTTTGGCATTCTGGAAGGATGGGAAGAGAGGAGATAATGAATATGAATGAAGCAGATACAATATTTGAAGACAGAAGGACAGTTTTCCAGGATTGATTTAAGTAACTCAACAAATCCTGTACAAAGTGGAAAAAAAAATCTATACATAGATATAATGAAACTACAGCAAACAAAAAACAGAAAAATCTTCAAACAGATTATCTTCAAAGGAGTGCTGACTCTAAGTAGTAGCAAATGAAAATCTGTAGTCAGTGCAGTGATACCCTAAATGTGTTGAGAAGGTGGAAGTTGGATTCCAATCTAGAATTCTATACCCAGAAAAAATGTCTTCAAGAAGGAAGGCAGGATGCCTGACTTGTGCTCCTGGGGAACCCCATTGTTTTCTTTCCCCTGGCTGGCAGCATGGAGGCCTCTCAATGCCTGGAGTTTCTGTAAAGGATGTGAATCAACAGGAGTTTTTCAGAGCTCTGGCTCCCTCCTCAAAAATTCTGGAGAGCTGAAAGTCCCTCAGTGGGTGGACACTGTCAAGCTGGCCAAGCATAAAGAGTCTGCTCCCTGCAATGAGAACTGGTTCCACACACAAGCTGTCTCCACACACGGCACCTACACCTTCAGGGCAGTGCTGGGGTCAGCTTCGTGGCCGACATCTATGGGCAACTTCAGAGAAATGGGTTCATGCCCAACCACTTCAGCAGAGGCACCATGAGCATGGCCCACAGGGTCCTCCAAGCCCTAGAGAGGCTGAAAACAATGGAAAAGGACCAAGGTGGGGCTGCAGACTGACACCCCAGGGATGAGAGATCTGGACGGATTTGCTAGACAGGTGGCAGCTGCCACCTAGAATCATTAGAACAAATGCTGGGTTAATAAATTGCCTCATTAGTTAAAAAAAAAAAAATGAAAGCAAAACACCTCGTATTAGTTTTGCATCTAAACCACCTCAGGTGTTTGAAAAGTCGTCCAAACCAAGTCCGACTGCTATGGTAAGAAAGCAGTCTTTATGAGAAGATCAGATGACCTTCACAACATTCATGTGGACAGTGACCCATATCTATTTTATCAGTGAACCTCAGAACCTAGTAGGGTGCTCTAAAATTTTGTTGGATTAGAGGGAAATAAAGAAGGTAAATTAAGTCGTTTGTGCAGTTTAAAAAAACACAAGGATGGTGAAAACCAAGAGCCAAGACTTTTAAAGATGTACTTTCCTGACTTCACACTGCACTGAGAATCAAGTTTTTCAAAATATTTGTTTATGTATGGAGATTTACAACAGAATTCTATTATCCCTGTTGATAAGCTGAAGCTACTAGACTGCCTGATATTCAGCTTCTGGGAGTTAAGTGTCCCAAAATTGTTGGTTTTGCTTGGGGAAGGGGAAGGAAGTATCATTACCATTTGCTGAGATCTTTTCAATCAAACCTAGGGGTATCATAGAACTGGATAAGGCTTTAAAATTCAAAGAAGCCATAGTTTGAACACCACACACTTCTTACTGAGGAAGATATGAATAAGATCGTGGAGGAACTGGAGAAGGACCCCAAAGGCCTGCCAGCAACTACCTGCAAAAGAATGTGCTCTCTTCCCAAGGTTGAAGTGGTTTCTGATCACGACCTCCTCTGCATTCTCCCTCTCATTTGTTGACTGATTAATGCAGTCTATTGAACCAGCTGAACTAAAACAGCATAGTAGAAAGAGCATTGGACTGGACATCAGAAGACTTAGATTCTAGTCCCAATTCTGCTACGTAACAGCCATGTGATGTGATAGGGTTGAAGGGAGAGTACTTGGGTCTCTCGTAAGCTTATTCCTATTCTCTGTAAAGGCAAGAGGTGAACTAGATTACAAAGATATCATTTAATTTTTTCCAGCAGCTATTTTAATACACTTTTTCATGCACATAAAATCTCAGGACCCTATTGTGCCTCAAAAATTGTGACCCAGGGACAAAATTCCAGAAAAATACAACCTAACAAAATGGAATAATAAAGCTATAGACAACCGGAATAGTGTTATTGTCAAGTTTCTACAGAAGAGCTTCAAATCCAGATGTCCTCATAAGCAAGTACTAACAGATTTTTAGAGAAGAAATAATGCCAATATTTTACAAATTCTTCCAGAGAAAAAGAAGAAACTCTCTTTCCCCCATTGTATGGAGCTAGCCTAACCTTGATAGCAAAACCAGCAAGGATAGTTCTAAGAAGAATCGGAAGTCAGCCCCACTGAACATAAATGCAAAACTCCTAAACAAAATATTAGTCTACTTTTTTGAATTCACATCTTTTTTTATTGGAGAGACTATTCACTTTGATCCATTTTCTCTTTTGCTCAGGCGTACATATAGACTCTATGATAACCTCCTTTTGTGAGTGGCCTTGTGACTAAGTTGGCCAAAGGAATGTGAGTAGAAATAATAACATGGTACATCCAGGTCTCATCTGCAAAATACCTCCCACATGATCTTTATACTCTTTCTTCCCTGTTTGCCAGCCAGGTGCAGAGAATCCAGGTGGGAACTCTTGAGGTTTTGTTGTGGAACCACAAGATAAGTGAGTCTAGGCTTTGAATAACGTCATGCAGGTCTCTCTGAGATAAGAAACATTCTCATTTGTCTTTATATGAATAAGAAACGTCATTGTGTCAGGCCACTGAGATTTGTGTTTATTAAAGCATCTCATATAACTTATGCTAATACAGAAATTAAATCCAGCAATATATAGAAGGGACAGTATACATCATGACTAAGTAGGATTGATCTCAGGAATGCAGGGTTGATTTAACAGAATTATACCATTATTGTGGACTGGAACTCTTAGTATTGTATACATCTGTGCTACAAAAAACATAATCCTTATAAGTCAAAATCCCAAGGATTTTTTTTTTTTAAGAATTCAACAGCTGATTCTGAAATGTAGGGAAATTCAAGAGGAAAAGAAGACAGCTTGAAGAATAACCAGGTGAAAGGGTTTACTCTATAATATATTGAAACGAATTTTAAAATTATAGTAATGAAGATAACTGTGACAATGGCACAAATACCAAATGCCAAACATATCAGCAAAGGGATAGAGAGCTCAGAAGCAGAACCATGCACATACATGGCTGTGATCACTAATCATAGGGGAAAGAACAAACTCTTAAATTAACAGTGCTGGGATATATATATATATATATATATATATATATATATATATATATAATCATGAAGGGAACAAACTGTCTTACATAAAATCTGCCTCCATGAAGATTATGACCTAAATGCAAAAGGCAAAGAGAAAAGCTTTTTCGAGGATGATTTTGAGTTAGGGAAGGATTTCTTAGACAAGACATAAAAACTGTAAAGGGAAAGGGAAAAAGCCCCAATAAATTTGGTTTCATTAAGGGGCACCTGGGTGGCTCAGTCGGTTAAGTGATCAACTTTGGCTCAGGTCATGATCTCGCAGTTTGTGAGTTTGAGCCCCACATTGGGCTCTGTGCTGACAGCTCAGAGCCTGGAGCCTATTTTGGATTCTGTGTCTCCCTCTCTCTCTCTGTCCCCTTCCCTGTTTGCACTCTGTCTCTCTGTCTCTCTCAAAAATAAACATTAAAAAAATTATAAAATTAAAAAAAAATTTTTATTAAAATAGAGAACCTGTTTTTTATCTGAAGGCAAGTGTTAAAAAGCCACAGAATGAGAAAAGATTTTTATGGTGCATAAAATTAGCAAAGCTTGTTGATTTCAAATAAAAGAATGACAATAGAGCAATAATAGAACAGCTCAATAGAAAACTTGGAAAGTACTTCAGCAGGCACTTACAAGGAAATTTAAATGGCAAATAGGTACGAAGTGTGTTTCATTTCCTTAGTAATCAGGGGATTGCAAATTAAATCCTCATTGTGGGTAGAAAGGTGCATCAATACAGTCATAGTTGTCCCTTGAACAACTTGGCAGTTGGGAAAGTAGCCTCCCTGTGCAGTACAAATCCATCTGTAACTTTTGACCTTCCCCCAAATTTAGCCTCTGACTAGAAGCCTTACCAATAATACAGTTGATTAACACACATTTTTGTATATGTATTATATATATGCTGTATTCTGACAATGAAGTCAGCTGGAGAAGAGAAAAGGTTATTAAGAAAATCGTAAGGCAGAAAAATACATTTACAGTATTCTGTATTGATTGAGAAAAAATAAGTGGGTCAGCACAGTTCAAACCTTTGTTTGAAGGTCAACTGTACTTTAAAAAATGGTTTGGCATTATGTAGCATAAGATAAGAACCACATATTTTATGAACTTAACAGTTCCATTCCCAAGAATATACCCTAGAGAAGTGTGTGCAGATACACAGGCTATATCTGCAAAAATGTTCATAGCACTATTTTCATTTTCATTTTAATAATGACCAAAAGATTGAAGCAACTCCAATGTCTATCTGCAGTATAATGAAAAAAGGGTTTTTTGTTTTTATTTTTACCTATACAATGTTCAGTGAAAATGAACAAACTATATGCAACCCTAAGGATGAATCTAATAAACATAATGTATAATAAGAGAGGCAGGACAAAAAATGCATTGCATATATTCCATTCACATAATATTTAAAAGTACATCTAAATATCTTTAAGGATGTGCATATATGTGGTAAACCTATAAAGAAAATCCAGGAAGTTTTGTCATCACAGAGTAAAGATAGTATTCTCTGTAGAGGGCAGAGGAAACGGTTGTGCAGTTGAGGGCAATGTATAGGTTCAGTTCTAGTCTGGTTTTGATCTGGTTAGAATTACTGGTGTTCACTTTATAATTGTTGAGTTCAATAAAATTTTATGCACTTTTCTTTGTGAGTGTTCCACAGTTTTAAAAAATTAAATGTTTTTATGCATTTTCAGAGTGCCTAGGAAGATTAAGAAATAGCTTTCAAAAATAGAAACAGTTATTTAAAAAATGAGGAAAAGGAGAACTTTCCTCACTTAAAAAGATTCTATTTCATTTAAGTTCCTTGGAACTTGAGACCTATTATTCCTTTATTTTATAAGTAGTTTTATCTTGTTCTAGATCTAATTATCCATTCATCCAGTATTTATGGAGCATTTACTGCTCAGGTGCTTGACAGAAATGAGATTTAAGGTGGGTGGTGATATTGTGGATTGATTAATTAGCTCCTCATGCATTTAAAAACCATGCATATATACCTTTTGAGTACTTTCAGATCCATAATTTTGCTTCTGAGTACTGTGCTTCTGTTAGTTTGCAATGGAATTTGACAATTGTAAAATTGAGCATAACATTAAAGCACATTTCAGTTTTTGGTAGACATTAGTTAACACAGTCTTGTCAGGCATGGGCTCTGGTAAACACTCAGGCAGTATGGACTCTGGAATCTAAAATTTAGTAGCATATCTCAAAATACCAGAAAATGTGAGTCTCCTGAGATTTTTATCAGTTATTTCAGACTTCACCTCGTTTAAATATTTCAACTTATTTACAGTGAAAAATATCAATACTAGATTTCTTTGCTCTATTAAAAAATAAAAAATTATGGTAATATATGTGTGATTGTATATATATGTATTTATATGTATTTATATATACATGTGTGTATATATCTAATTCCCATGGAGAATAAGTGTCTAAAACTTTACAGTATTTTTTGCTGATAAGAGAATATAAGCTAAAAGAAATTCATTTAAAATTGGCTGCTCTTAATTTATAATCCATTTTGAAATATGTATGCTTTTTAAGTTTATTGTATAAAAGAAAACTTAGATATACTTAGGAAAAAAAAGTCTAAATAGCATTGTTTTTGTCTCAGGTTTCTTTTTCCCTATCTGCTTTCTACCATTTCCTTATTTTTTCCATCTCCACTATCACCAACAGACTGAATAATATAGACCAGAAAATGAAAGGCATATGTGCAGGCAGGGCCTGCCAAGCAGTGTTATATACCCAGCAGTCTGTAAATGTTTCCTTGAACTTGAAAGATGAGGTTGCTAATGCTTTATAAGTAGAACAATACAACACTTGACTTTAAACATCTTTGTTCATGTATGTACCATTTGAGTCAATTATGCTTGGCCAGAAACAGTAAATTAATAATCCTCAGTCATCTGACTTACAGGTTTGGGACCCTTTCTGAACTCAGGGTTGTGGAAGCACTATCCCGACTTGTTTTGGGAATTATAGGACTTAGATAAGGATATGGAGACTAATACTATGTGATATAAAGGTTTATGATGGCTTTTTTTCATCAAGGTTCTTTGATTATAAGAACTAGAAATCCATGTAAAGTAGCTCAAGATAAAGGAAAATTTATTGAGAAAATACAGGAATACAGGCAGGTGGCACCCAAAGCAGGAAGGAATACCTGCCTGGTTTCCTAAAGGCTTAACACCAGGAACTCCCTCTCAGGGTCGTCTGCATGGTGTCTCGTCTCTGCCACCAGGGCTGGTTTGCAGGATGACTCTCCTAAAGGCACAACAGATGCTCTTTATGTAAAAATAATTGATGTTCTGGGTCCTGTCCTATTTTTAACCATTTTTTTAAAATGTTTATTTATTTTGGGAGAGAGAGTGCACATGCAAGCAGGGGAGGGGCAGAGAGAGAGGGAGAGAGAGAATCCCAAGCATGCTCCATGCTGTCAGCACAGAGCCCCACACTGAGCTTGATCCCACCAACCCTGAGATCATGACCTTAGCCGAAATCAAGAGTTGGATGCTTAACAGACTGAGCCACCCAGATACCCCGCCAGTTAACCATTTTTATAATCAGAGCATAATTTACAAATTAAAAAGTTATTGTACTGTCTTTTGTCTCTGTAGGAGAAAAAGTTTGGTGAGCTGCGGGACCTTTTGTCTCAGTCCTGATTCAGATTTTTTTAAAAAACTGGGTTGGTCCTCTATAGATGGTATGAAACATATGTATGAAATTAAGAAATTATACATATGAGGGGCACCTGGGTGGCTCATTCGGTTGTGTATCTGATTTTTGGCTCAGGTAATGATCTCGTGGTTCGTGAGTTTTGAGTCCCAATTCGGGCTCACTGCTGTCAGCCTATCAGCACAGAGCCCAGCCCCTCCCTTGCTTACATTCTCCCAAAAATAATAAATATTTAAAAATATTACACATGGGAAATTATATTTTTGTAGTTCAGAAGCAGTCAAATAACAATTTCTGTGAATCAACCAATCTAGTACAAACTGATGTCTCCAGATTGCCTTATTATTTGTGTGTTTTAATAAATTCATAACTATGTTTTAGAAGACTTCTAAATTGTCATAGTATTCTGATCTCATTCTTCCCTGTTTTTTTTTGTCTTGCAAGTATTAATAAATACATATTTCATGTTTGTATAGCACCTTGTTTTGTCTAGACTCTGAAAACGTAAAGCAATCTAGACTTTTAGTCTTTGATTTGAAAGTTCATAGATTAGGGTACAGTAGATAGGTAAATACAAGGTAGCGTATGTTAAATGAATGTTCTGTAGAGTAAGCGACCTTAAAATTTTAGGATAGGGAAACAGTGGGGGAAAGTTTCACGGAAGATGGGGTTAAAACTAGACTATAGTGAGCTGTAAAACAAGTCATATAGATAAGAGGGCAAGGTTTCAAACAAATGAGCTGATAAATAGGAGCTTGGCTGTTGGTGACTTGCATTTAGCCTAGGGAATTTTGATTCTGTATTCTATAGCTGTTATTTCAAAAGAAGGTTGTGAGATATACAAACTATCCCTTGGGGTTCCGGAAGAAAATAATAGAAATTCTATTTTACCCTAAAATACGCTTACTAATATTTAAAAAGAATTGATACAATTTACACATATAAACTGTAAAATATAGGGACTATAGGTCTTCCAGATTTCAGATTAGATTTGAAAGGAAGCATAATCATTACTCATACAACTATAAAATGAATATAGATCAAACGATTTTACTTAACTGAGTGAATCAGTAAGATGTCACAACCAGTTCAAAGAACTTTTAAAATACCACATATTAATAGTGAAGAATGCTGAAATGAATTTATACATGCAAGAAAACTGGTCAGCATCCACAAGGTGATAATCAGTGATACTCCACAGGAAACACTTTCTATGAACAGGAATTACTTGAAGTCACTGTTCATTTTCTGCCAAGTTACCTAACGTCCATCCCTACACAGTTGTAAAGTAGATAAAACCTGAATGAAAGTTCAGCCAGAATATGGTTTTCACTGTTTTTTCTTCAAATTGATATAAAAATTTTAAATTTCACAGCCTTCCTATTGATGGAGTCTTTAATCATTAGGCAGAAGGCTTTAAGTTCCTCCTCATTTAGCTAAAACTCATTTAATTAATACCAAAGATAAAAACAAAACCTTCTTACCCTTTTAAGTTTAATTTGGGCATCTCCAGCTCAGAAACTGTGGATGCGACATAGGGATCCCTTTTCCCTTGGAGAATCCCATCACCAGCTTGAATTTTACCTTAGAACTCACTTGCTTCAGATGGAGAGGAACCCTTCTTCAGGAGATTGTGGGTTTACAGTTTTAGACCATTGTACTCTCAATTCTGTGATATGAATAGCAATTAATTTATGAATTGTCAAAAGAATTAAGGATTATTCTCTTATTTCTGGAAGAAGAGTACTGATAAATTATGTCTTCTCTGATCATATATCCTTAATTTTTGATACTATAATAAGTTAATACAGATCATTAATCAGTTAACCAAATATTTTCAAAAATTTAACAACACATTAATTTATTCCTATAAAAGCCAATACTCCATCTCATACTAAGTCCTAACAAGAGGTATTAGGAAGCTCTTTTCCCCTTGAGTTTATATTTACTATGAATCATAAGTCAAGGGTAGTTTTACTGTCATAACTGTTAAACAGTAATCTTCAAAAAAAAAGGTAAAGTTATGACTCTCAGATATAAAATGAACATGAGTCAAAGATTTTAACTCCTGAATGAGGGAACTGGAAAAAACATTACAACTGGTTAATAGGTAAATCCAAAGATTGGATAAATATATAAGCCCGTCTAGAAAGCAAAATAAATTTGCTTCATAGATGCCAAAAAACAAACAAACCAAAAACAAAAACTGACCTCTTCCGTAGTGAAGAAAGAAGTCAATTGAACCTCCATCATATAGAATTTATTTGCATGTCTATAAATACTAATTATTTCCATTACTATCAGTTTCAACAAATTCGTGTCTACAGAGTTGTAAAATAGCTCAAAGGCACAACCCCATAGAATCAGATGACCTAGAAAGATGTGCCCTGAACAATATGTAGCTTTCCATTAAAGGCACTTAGCAGTTATTTTTTGATCCATTTAAAAATCTTTTGGGGCACCTGGGTGGCTCAGTCAGTTGAGCATCCAGCTTGATTTCAGCTTAGATCTCACAGTTCTGTTGATGAGTTCGAGGCCTACATGGGGCTCTACATTGATAGCATGGAGCCTCCTTGGGATTCTCTGTCTCCATCTGTGTGTGTGTGTGTGTGTGTGTGTGTGTGTGTGTGTGTGTGTCTGTCTCTGTCTCTCTCTCTCTCTCTCTCTCTCAAATAAATAAACTTTGGGGTACCTGGGTGTCTCAGTCAGTTAGGTGTCCAGCTTTGGCTCAGGTCATGATCTCGCAGTTTGTGAGTTGGAGCCCCGCATCGGGCTTTGTGCTGACAGCAAAGAGCCTGGAGCCTGCTTTGGGTTCTGTGTCTCCCTCTCTCTCTGTTCCTCCCCTGCTCACATACTGCCTCTCTCTCTCTCTCTCTCTCTCTCTCTCTCAAAAATAAATGAAGATTAAAAAAAATTTTTAATAAACTTTAAGAAATAAAAAATCTTTCAAAATCTGTGTTTATATAACTAATGTTAAAGGTAAATGTTAGCTAAAGGCATTATTTAAAACCTACATTTTCTACCATAGATGAAATTACGTAGAAAGAACCTGACTGCATTGGCCCAAAATACAAAAAGAAGAACTATTAAAATCATAACACAGTTTAACTCTACCTGACAAGTAGAAAATGTGTTTTTTTAAAGGTGCTTATTATTAGCTGACCCTCCAAAAATAAAATTTATGTCTATGCACTAATAAAAATTATAGGTGCATTCATTTTAGCATTTTATTTAAGTAATCATTGTAGTTAAAAGTCTTTAAACATGTTTGGAACAGTGATACAAAAGAACATAGAACAGATATCAGGATGAGCTTAAATTGATTAATAACTTAATTATCTAAGAAAATCAATTTAATGATATACACCTGAAATTTGAAATTATTTTGGCATAACTGAGTTTTCCCCTTAAGTTTGCCATAGTGTCACTGAAAACTTTGGATTGCATGTGCAAGAATAAAGAATGTCTGAAGTGCTATTTACTTCAGAATGGAGTGTTACCATTATCAGTAATAGCTATAGAGCATGCACAGTGCTGGTGCCCTTAATGAATTTTTTCTACTTAAAAGCAGATTCCTCAAAATGGTAGCTTTTCAGACTGTTTTCTTCATTGAGCAAGTATTTTTCTTGTGGCTAACTTGAAGCATGTAAAAAACTGAAGCCAGCCTGGTTCTTATATGCCTCGCCTGGCCTTGTTAATGGTTACAGCATTCCATTTGTTAGTACCTGTGACACAGGAGAAACTTTTACTGTTATGCTATGTGGTGACGATAAAGAAGACAGAAAAAGTCTTTTTATGGTAGTTGGGTCCTCAAAACAACTCTTCGTGTTCTGGTGATAAGACACAAGTTGGATATCTAGTAGAGGTACATGAGCTTGTTATCTGCAGAGCCGATAGAGCCTCTTTAAATTCCCTCGCAGTGACAGGAACCTCATCTGACATGAAGGCTTGCAGAGCTGGAGATACTAGAGCTCTGTTCTTCCTCATGAGTACAAGTAGGGTTCACCTTGTTGTTGTAGAATAAAAATTTTGTGTGATTGTTTTAAAAGGTTATACTCTTTTTCTTCAGTAATTTAAAAGGGCTTCAAAGAGGCACGTACTTGGTGGTTCCTGATAGTGGAAGAGCAAGACTGTATGAATTACCTAGTCTTAAGATACATGAATATGTTGGGAAAATATCTAGAGATTTCAGGCTAGAATAAGTCTGCAAGTTCATTATGAAATCTGTGTGTAGGCATCAACTATATTTGTTTTGTTTCTAGGGCTGTGTAGGTTATAAGAGTTCATTGTGGTCCCAACATTCTAAGTGTTAACATCTTCATTGCTGATAGCAGCTTGCAGGGCTTTGGCAAGCAGAACTCGCTACCATGAACAGGGGAGAATACGTGTCTCCATCTTTTAGTTCTAAACAACAGGACCTTTTATAGTTCAGTACACATAATGGTTCATGTGGTTAGACTCAGAGAATTTAGAGCCATGGTGCCAACGTTGGGGAAATAGGTGTAGTGTGTGCTCCATGCTCATGGCTAGTGATTATGTTGTGGTGAAGGTTTCAGGTATTGTGTATGGATTCCTGGTGCACGCCAAGTCATTTGAGAAGTTAATGTCTCTGCACTCACGATTTCTTAGGATTAAGCAAAGCAAAGTCACATTGACTAAAGAGATGATAATAATAGTAAATGAGGCAAATAATAATTTGACTACAGAGAAACTAAGAAAAAATTCTCGAAGCTTAAACTATTGTGTATTTATATTCTTTCAAGGAAAACATTTTGTAAAATAAGCATAATTATCGTAAATCATGTTTTAAAGGATAACAGGATTTAGGGACAACTGGATAGCTTACTTGGTTGGTCATCTGACTCTTGGTTTCAGCTCAGGTCATGATCTCATGGTTCGTGAGTTCAAGCCCTGCATCAGGCTTGCTACTGTCAGTGCAGAGCCTGCTTTGGATCCTCTGTCCCCCTTGTCCCCCTTGCTCTCTGCCCCTCCCCAACTCGTACTCTTTCTCTCAAAAATAAATAAAACATTAAAAAAAATAAAGGATACCAAGATTTATTATTATGACTTAGTTAAAAATATACCTTAAAACTAATTTAAATAATAATTTATTAACCCACTTATCTAGTACTAGTCTTTTGATCAAACTTTGTTTCCCAGTCAAATAAACTCTGTTAGTTTACATAGAAAATTTTAACTTCCTAAAACTTCTCAGTATTGGCTGGAAAATAAACAAGTCTCAAAGCTATTTAAGCTATTGAACTCAGTAATGCTACTTTAAAATAAGATCCATCACGATTTTTAAAAATTTAGAAATACTGGAAATTAATATATCAGATTGTTAAGCCCTTGGTTTTAAAGTTACTCATTTAAATACTGGACATTTCTTGATGACTTTAATGAAAAAAAATTAAAAATCAGAAAACCAACTGTTCATTATATTTGTGCCTCAAAGTAAGCCGAAAAATAAGTCAACATACAGTCTAGGAGATACTTTGATGATGCTTAAGAAAGTTCCCCAGAAAGTCGATTCAGTGGATTAGATCAGCCCATGAAAGAGCTAACAAAAGGGGGAAAGATACATGCTGAATAACTTTTTTTAACCAATTTAAAAAATATGGAAAGTCATACTTTATGTATGTGTATGTAATACGTGCATTCTCCAAAGGAAGGAGTCATTACTGTCATGTAAATAAGGATTTGAGTTTTTATGCTTCAGGAGTATGTAGGAAGATCATAGTATTTAAGAACAAGTTAGCAGTGAAATTATTGGGATATGGTGCTAATTCCTTTCGGTGAATAGGAAAAACTCTCAGGTGGAAAGCAATTTCAGTAGGTGAAGTTGCTGAAATGTTCATTTTATGAAGGTACTGTGATAACTCCTCAGAGCATCATTTTGAGACATTCCTATCTCAGTTCTCGCACGCATTGGCCCTCTCCGATACGTTGAGGAGGCTGTAATCAGATTCAGGTTGTAACTTCAGAGCCGGCAGTAATTTAGTATTCTCTAGGAAGTTTGGGAAGAAAGAATCCAAATAAGTAAATACTCTTTTTTTTTTTTCTTAATGTACAGCGGGAGCATTCATTTTGCTTATTTCTAAGGTTTACCTTATTTGAAGGATTAGAGTATACATTTGTGATCATTTAAAACCATTTCAGTGGCTCTTGTAATAATTCATTCAGTCTGTGCTCTCTTAATAAATTTTACAGAAAAACTCATGGCAAGTTAGTGTCATTTGTGTGTGAATTTTCCAATTGTATTTCAGACTTTAAGAAAGAAAGGCCTTAATGGTTGTGAGAGCCCTGATGCTGACGATTACTTTGAGCACAGTCCACTCTCGGAGGACAGATTCAGCAAACTAAATGAAGATAGTGATTTTATTTTCAAACGAGGCCCTGTAAGTACTTTTACTTTACCTCTACTTTTTATTTGTTGATCCTTTTTGTTAACTTCATTATATAGGCTCTGAACAAGAAGGAACACAGAGGGTGCGACAGCCCAGACCCTGATACTTCCTATGTGCTAACTCCACATACAGAAGAAAAATATAAAAAAATTAATGAGGAATTTGATAATATGATGCGGAATCATAAAATCGCAGTGAGTACGAAAGTATGGTTTGTGCTTTTATCTTGTGCATGAAGAGGTTGGCCACAGTTCTTGTTTATTTTCACAGTGGGTGATGACACCAGTAAGTAGAAGGGGAAGAAATTTCATTAAATTTTTTTGGTTTTACAGAACTTCAAAATAAATTGGTTACAGTCTTATAGTAGTGCATGTTCAGGGTCTTTAAACATGGAAGTGAAGAAAAAACATCCTAATTCCAAATTCTACTTCCTGTCCCCTGAACTATCCCCTGCTCTGTCTTTGGATAGAGCACCTAAACATCCTGGATTCCAGTTCTTGTTCTGTAAAGTGAATGCGTTGGTTTACATAATTTTTAAGGTCCCATCTAGCTCTAAATTTCCATGATTTGTAAATACAAGGTGATACAAGATTTCCCTCTCCCGCTCATGACTTTTGAACAATATTACATGTATTTTAAATAGATCTTGAGACTATAAAATCTAAAACGGTTAGATTTATTACAAATTTGGTGTTTCAGAATGATTTTGAATTATTTTGTGTGGTTGCTACACTAGTAGTGGCTTGTTCTTTGGCTCTTTGTAAATGTCCCAAAACTATGTAACAAAATATCTCCAAACTCCTAAGTCTTTCCTTATACTGCACATATTGAGGAAGAGAGCCTTGACTCAATTTTCATTTAAGGAAGCAATGTTCTTAAACTGGTTACAAAACAAAGCATTGGCCTAACATTTTTCTGTGCTCATACATCGAACCATCGTGGCAACCAGTACTTTTTTGGAGTTCATGCCCCTTTGATAGTTCTTCAGAGAATTCTCATGGGAAGCTCGTTGGGAAGAGCTTCTTAAGACAGCTATTCTGGATCTGATTTTCTAATGTTATGTATGTATTGTAGGCTTCATAGAACAAATTGGTTCCAATGCTGATATTTATTTCAGAGTTAATTATTAGAATTAATTCTCATAAAAACTGTCCCTTAAAGTATGCATCATGGATTTCTTCAAAGTAATCCTCTACTATAAGAAGCTCATGAAAAATAAGTTTAAGGAAGTATTTTTGTGCTGATACCGTTATTATTCTTAAAAAACAAAACAATAGCAAACAAAATAAAATCCCTTCTGACCTCACATGGATATTGGTGACTTTGTAGTTAATGTTAAGCTGCAAATATTGTGTAAATAAAATTGCTTTACCTTTGAAAAAATTTTTATCATATATCCATTGTTTTATATCAGTTAATGAATTATTATAATTTCTATTGGAAATAAACTATTGAATAGAATACATAAACTATTTATATTCTCCAACTTTGAATTAGCAGTGTTAACCACTCCTTGCAATTACTGTTTTAAAATATGGGGAGAGGAAAGCTTTTTTCCTTTCTCTATAATAGAGATGTTATAAAAAGAATTGTTATTTTCATGGTTAACAAGTATATTGTATGTGATTTATGGAGGAATGCAAGAAGAAATAGGAAATATTATTTTAAGGGGGTGTGAAATGTTTAGGAGGGAAAGAAGGTAGCATTTATAATATTTGCAATTTAATCTTCATACAATTTAAAGATAGGCTGTCAGTAGTTAATTTTATTGTTTAGATTATTTCTTTGCATTTTCATTACACTCAGATTGCATTGTGTTGTGTATATTTAACTTGATTTTTTTTTTTTAGTTTTGTCCATTAAGACTGTCAATTAAATAAAACTAGGGCTTATTTATAATGTACCACATTTGGTGTATTAAGTTTATAATATGTGTATATATTTTCCCTCTTTTGTTATATTTGTAATTGCCTGATAGAAATGTAATGTTCCTAAACTGGTTTGCATTATTAAAGTCCTAATTTTATGTTTACTTGGTAACAGTGATATATTCTGTAATGTCTAAATTTGACAACACTACTTTATCAGGTTCTGACATTTAATTTTCATCTGTGAATATTTGAAATTATGTATGTATTATATTAGCATATATGTATTCATATATAAAAATTGAAATTGAAAAGGTTCATGTCAAATATGCATTCAAATACAACTCTAAAGAAGGCAGCTTAAATTTGCAAATTTAGTAAGAAACTATCCCCATCCTCTACTTTTAATAACCAGAGTTACTTTATCAAATTAAAGTTCATAAGTTATTACATTTAATATAGATGAAAATGAAACTAACAGTTTTTTCTTCCTTGTTCTTTATTCACAGCCTGGTTTGCCACCTCAGAACTTCTCAATGTCTGTCACAGTCCCTGTGACTAGCCCTAATGCTTTGTCCTACACTAACCCCGGGAGTTCACTTGTGTCCCCATCTTTGGCAGCCAGCTCAACATTAGCAGATTCAAGCATGCTGTCTCCACCTCAAGCCACGTCACACAGAAATGTGTCCCCTGGAGTCCCTCAGAGACCACCAAGTACTGGCGGTGCAGGTATGTAGTGACACCTGTTCTGCTGGTTCTTTCACAGAAAGGTCAAATGAATTACTAACATAAGCAGTTTCTTATTTTGCTACTCTTAATTTTCTGTCTTTGATGAGCAAGAGTCACTGCTACATAATTGGCTTCATTTTAAAGAATATTTTTGAAAATTTACTATGGGCGCTCTAACATCTGTCAGGCACAGTAGAACGATAATACAGAAATTGCCATCTAGAATTTTCCTTATCATAGGAAAGCCATACTTTGACAGGCAGAAAATTTAATTAGCATATCATGAGCAAAGATTTGAAGTTGGGGTGTGAGCGTTCATGTTAAAAATACAGAGAATAGATCTACCTGATTGGAGTTAGAGTTCATTAACTCAGCAGAAATTTGCAGTGCATTTACTTCTTCACACTTGTAATGCAGTGTCTCCTCTCCCTCAAATCCTAGATTTACTAGTACTCCTTTACACTGCCCCCCGTTCTCATCATTATTTGCCGTTTGCTATTGATACAGGAAGGCATACACGTCAAGAGCTTGGTAGATGAGCTTACACACACACACACACACACACACACACACACACACACACACATTTAACTACATCATATTACACAGTAATGCCAAATTCAGAGTAGGCTAGTATTTTTGTTTTTTAGGAAAGGAGTACAGGTTACTTCATTCAGATAAGGAGAACCAACTCATATTTATTCTTTGCCCTCTCTCTTTGTAACGTTTTTAGGTGGGATGTTGAGCACTTCAGACCTCACAGTGCCAAATGGAGCCGGAAGCAGCCCAGTGGGTGCGTGAATTACTCCTGTTTCACTTTGTAGGCATCTATCCTATCTGAGATAAAAGGAATATTGTACTTCAAATAAGGCCTTCTACCAAATGAAGAGCCAAAAATGGGTATATGATCAGAGTAGACATGTCCCTTTGTAGACTTAATTTTCTTCTGAGGGGTACTTTTACCTATACTTAACATTTTTTCATAACAGTCCTGCTCTATTCTTTATACCTTGGCCTCAAGTACCTCCTTCATAGCAGAAATTGTACTTGTACTTTGCTAAAGACAAAATTGCCTTAATACAGTTTTTTCATCAAGCCAATTTCTTACAAGGAAAAGCTTTCTGTATCATCTCTTCTCACCAAAGTCAGACTATGAGCAGACCAATACATCTTACAATAGCATGAAATGTTTTTAGAGTGATTGCAATACACAGAAATTGTGGGCCTACTTATAGAGCTACAAAGAGAGTTGAGGAGTTTGTCTTTGAGGGATCTGTTTTGGTGGCCACGTGTAGAACATTAACGTATTGTCACAGTTGCAGCCAAAATGGTGGGGGTTTTTTTGTGTTTTTTTTTTTTTTTTTTTTTTGGCTTTGGGATCCTTTCCAAAGATGACCAGCAAGTTTAAAAACGTTGTAAATGTGTCCACTCAACCTTGAAGTGCCAGTAAAGATAGATTGTGAACTGAGCATTACAGAAATACGGCATAGATGTCAAAGAGTTAGAAGAATAACTGTATCCCTTTGGATTATCATCACATTAAGTGGTCTTGGTCTCTTAATCTGAGATAGTGACAGTTGTCATCATTGTTATCTAAAACAAGGGCGGGAATTTCCTTCCTGCTTTTAGATATTGTGTGTTCCTGGAGACTTCTGAACACCGATCTCTTACAGGAAAAATTCCCAATTGCATGTATTCAACCCATTCATTCTACAAAAATGTTGAGGGCTTCTGCCTCAAGAAAATTATGGAGATCATTGAATAACTTAATTTAAAATGATGATAAAAAACAGATATTGTTGAGACAAGTTACAAAACATATAGTGACCTAGAGTAGGAATAAGCTCCTAATTATGTCTGCCCTTATATTAATAGCTGTTTGAATGGAATTAAATATATGAGGCCCATTGTCAGATCTTTTTGAACAGATAATTCATTGTGGAAAAGTTCATAAAGGTCTTAACAGTTGTACATTAAGACTGCTATACTTGAACATGTATTTCAAGATATTTATGGTTTATTTCAGTTCCATTTTAGTTATTTGCATGCCCACATACTTTTCATGGTAAATTTTTCCATATGCTTTTATTCCCCCCAGGACTTCTTTTCCCTTCCACTTCCTAACTTGGTTAAGGCTAGAATCAAACATTTCTATTTCATTTAATGTTAATTTTAACTAGATCTTGGTTTTATTTCCAAAATTAGTTTTATTTCATGGAGTTTACTCTTTGATGATTTCTGATGTGTTTCCCGTTGCCTTTACTTTTTTTTCATCCTCTGGCACTGTAAACATGGTTCTTCCTCTAGTCAAACAAGTGTTTCACTTCTCTCCTCATTTTTTGTCTTGTACTTTCCACATTTCCTAAAAGTTTTTTCACTGTTTTTACTTCTCTGCCATGCAATTATAAATCTAGACTTTGTCTCTGCTGCTCAGTTTTCTGTGTTCCCTTTGGTAATTTGAAACTCAGACTTTGTCATTATCCTAATTTGACCTTCTGCATGTAACCCTGTTTCTTTCATTTTTTTTCATTCATTCTCTTTTTTTGTAAGCCTCCCCCACCGTTTCCCCCCCCCTCCCCGCCCCAGTCTGGACCCTCCTGTTTAGAGGGCTGCATGATCTCACTCCTTGGATCGTGGCATATCACCACTGGTTTATATGGAGCATCTCAGTGTTATTCATTAATCCCTTTTACACCTCTGTTCCATTCCTGTTCCCTTCTTCCCCCATCATAGGCAATCACCTTAATGTGTTAGTGTTAATAGTGCTAATAATCATGATTAGTGAACATGAATTTGTATTAAAATTTAAAATTCAATTATTAAAATATTTTAAGTGCTTACTGAGTTATTTAAAAGCCTGTTTCCTTTACTGTACACAGAGAACTCTTGCTTCTTAGAGCACACCCCAGCACACAGGATCGGATGTCTTGATTCTTCATTGGTTCCTACTCCTATATGCCTAGGTTTACATATATCAGGTGTAATATTACTTACTCTACTTGTGTTTGGATTATATTTTAAACGGCTTGTGTGTTATAACTGCTTTTTAACATATGCTACCTCAGAATTAGACTTAACTGAGTAGACCTTTTATGTCACTTAATTTGGAGACCAGCTGTAAGCAGTTATTTCTGTGCAGTACTTGGAGCATACGTGAGCTTAATGTTCTTCTTGCTGTAAATTTTCTCATTAAAATAAGTGGTCTGTCATAGATATTTTAGACATTTATTTTGTGATGGAGAGTCACATATATATCTTAGCTTGTTTTCAACAATGGTGCCCTTTTCGTTTAGTAGTTTGGAAAAATAGTTTAAATTCATTTTTTACCTAAATAAAGTCTCTATGAATGAAAAGATTAAAGAGTTAAAATTCCCAGAGAAATTCAGAAGAAAAAATATTAAAAGTTATGGGTATCTGGTTTGTTTTTTTCAAGTTTTATTTATTTTGAGAGAGAAAAAGCATGAGCAGGGGAGGGGCAGAGAGAGGTAGAGAGAGAATCCCAAGCAGACTCTGCTGTGGAGTCCCCCTACACAGGGCTCGAACTCAAGAACCATGAGATGATCTGAGGTGAAATCAAGAGTCAGATACTTAACCAACTGAGCTACCCCAGGTGCCCCATGTTTTCTAATCTGTATTTTTCCAAGGTATGTTTCTTGGAACTATATGAGAAAAAGAACCTATCGATATGTTTGACAAACCTTGTGCCAAATGAAACTAAACTGCTTTCTTCACTGTAGGACATACAGAATCTTTAAAATGCTAATCTATTTTGTGAATCATTAAACTTAGTGTATAAATATGGTTACTCAAAGTGATTTCATAATTGAACCCTTCATTTATTTTTCCTCATGAAAAAGCATCTTTCATAATTAATAAAGCATTTTGGGAAATCTTGCTTCTGATCTTAATATGATACATAGAAAAGCATTTTTGAGTAATGAAAACTTTCGTAAGTTGAAATTAAAATTGAGGTTTAATAAAAGACCAGCAAGACAATCAGGCTTGTGCTGTGTCAATAGCAGAGGTATTCATTGGGACCACCCCTTGCACTGAAGACGGTTAGAAATGCTAGGCAAAATATTTTTAAAATCTGTGTGAAGCATTTGAGAACTAACAAGATAATGAAGAATTACTGGCTCATGCAGGTACAGAGACAGAGACTTCAGGAGGCTGAACCCAGCATTTATGACTACTTTTCCTCGGGTGGTATTTGCCACTTCCACAGTGGGGTGCTTCAGAGGCGGAGGATGACAGCCTCAGAAACCCAGGGGGCCGGAGAGATCAAAGTTCAGGGTCTACAAAGATGTAGGAGGGTCCTGTGCATTCCTGTCACTTTGTGTTGAGACCCCAAAAGGCGGGATCATGGAAGTAGAGTGAATCAGAGGTTAACAGTTCCTTGCAGTAGCTACGGCATCCCACTTTCTGAAGCTAGAGTGTGGTCATCTATGCTTATAGTACAGAATAAACATTCTTTTCAATATCTTTGTTCTTTTGCATAAAAAAAGGTTTGTTTTTTTTTTGTATACACAAAATGAAAAATGACCACATGGAAGGCCGCAAAAACTATCAGCAAATTCAGAGAATTTAATCATATGGAGATAAACTCTCTGGTGACAAAATAGTTCAGCTAGCAACCAATATCCAAAGATGGTTGTTTAAAACAAATGTTCTATATATAATATGTATAATAGCTTACTGTGGCAGTCCAGGCTTAGAGACTTGTAATGAGCCACTTGCAGATAGCTTCACTTCACCTTTCAACTGTAACATTTTTCCTGATACTGTCATTTTCAAATGCATAATATTTTTATAGATGAGCCCTCCATTTGCCTTATTCTTATTTTAATTTTTGTTGAGTCTTCTGCTCTCCAAAAGATCGGATGCTTCAGGCCCATGTCAGATTCAAAGCAGAAGCATCCTTGAACTTCTTAATTTAAGCATTGAACAAACTCAGGATAGGGAAAGATGTCAACCAGGAAACCAGAGGAAGCCTAACCATGAAAGGAATCTTTGTTCATCAAAAACATCATAAAGAAAATGAAAAGGCAAGACAGAATGAGACAATATAAGGTGTGTGTGTGTGTGTGTGTGTGTGTGTGTGTGTGTGTGTGTGTGTGTGTAAAATAGAGGGCTTTTTAAGAATACCTACAAGTCATCATGAAAAGGAAAATCTGATTTTTAAAAATGTGCATGAGAACACAAACATTTCACAAGAGAAGCTATCCAGGTATCTAGTAAACATGTGACAAAATGTTCATTCTTACAGAGAACAAACTGAGGGTGGCTGGTGGGGTGTTGGGTGGGGGAAGGGCTAAAGGGGTGAGGGGTATTAAGGAGGACACTTGTTGGGATGAGCACTGAGTGTTATATTTAAGCAATGAATCACTGAATTCTATTCCTGAAATTATTATTGCACTAGATGTTAACTCACTTGGATTTAAATTTTAAAAAATAAATTTTAAAAAAAAGTTGCTCATTCTCAGTAACCAAGGAAATGCAAAATTAAAACCACAGATAGCGTTATACACCTAACAGGATGGCCTTAGCAGAATAGGCAGGTAATACCAAGTGTTGACAAGCTGTGGAAAAATTCAAACTCTCATATGCTGATGATGGCAGTACAGATTGGTGCAGCCATTTTGAAAATTATGTACTAAAGGTGTAGATGTGTGTATTGCGCAACCTACCATTCTTACTCATCCCTGTATACTGTAGAGAAATGCATGTGTATACCATGACCAACACGAGATAGGTAAAGGAATGTGCATGGCATTATTTGTTACAGCCAACACTAGAAATAGTCCAAATTTCTATCAACAGTAGAACAAATAAAAGTGATAGTACATTTATATGAAAAAATACTATACTGCAGCAAAAAGGAAGACATGACAGCAGTAATTAACAGTGTGGATGACTTATCAAACTATTATGAGAGACAATAGATGCAAATACAGAATGGTTCTATCCAAATAAAGTTTGAAAAGCAGATGAGAAAAATTACAGTGCTACGGATGCATGTATAGATAGTTGGTAAAACTATAAAGAAAAACAAGTTACTATAAAAATCACAATACTGGTTACTTCGGGTAGGTGGACAATAGAATGTTTTGGGGGGCCCAATTATAGACTGGGATTTTGGTAATATTCTTTTTCCTGACCTAATGAGTACATGGATGTTCACTTTATGATAAGTCCTTTTTTTATGAATATAATTTATTGTCAAATTGGCTTACATACAACACTCAGTGCTCATCCCCCCAAGTGCCCTCCTCAGTGCCCATCACCCGTTTTCCTTCTCCCCCACGCCCCCAGATAAGTCCTTGATCTTTAATGTTTTTGTTTTGTGCACCATTCTGTATTATGTGTTACATTAATACAAGTTTTTTAAGTTAACATAATACATTTGATTTTAAAAAGGAATTATAAACCACCAATGTGGAGGTACTTTTAAAATTATGAGAATGTAATGTACATAGTTGTTAAACTATTAATTCCACAATCTAGAGAGAAAAAAATTGACACACACATATATATTCATACTCAGAAAGACTCAGCAGCCTTTTGATGTCTCTGGGTGCTATTGCCTGCACATGGCAGCTAGATGTGCAGCCCCATCTTGAGATCAGGAAGCAAGTCGATGTAAGAGGACAGGCCAACAAGTCTAGGATGGCAGAGGGAAAAGCTGGAAAGTTCTGAGTCCACTACACTGAGCTGCTAAGGCCACTAAGCCTGCAACCACTTTCCCCCCAGTTTTCTGTGAGATAAAAATTTTCTCATTCTTAAGAGAAAAAGTAAGGTAAAATACAAGTCACAAGTAGGGGAATATTTAATAAGTGAATAAGCATTTATGTACCTAAATGAAAGAAAGAAATCAACGTCAGTTTCAAAAATTGAAAGGATGTACCCGGAGATTTAAATAAAAATAGCAAAGAAAAACAACTTACTAATTGCTAACTATTACCACTTTTTTATTGTGACATGGAGAGCTGATGAAGGGATGGTGAAACTGATGATCTCATATGTGCTTATGGCATCGTAACAATCTTTCTAGAAAGATTTTGGCAAGGTGTTGGAGTAGTCATAAAAATGTTTATGCCTCTGAGCCCACTAATCCCATTTCTGGGACTCTCTCATAAAGAAATAAACTAGAATATGCAAAGGTTCACTGCAACATTATTTATAGTAGTGAACAATAGGAAGAAACCAATGTATTCAACAGTATGAAAATTATGTAAGTTAAAATTTTCAACTGAATTCCTTTTGAGTTGTGATTTAAAACTATGCAAAAAAATTATGCTTATGGAAAATACAAAAGAGGGGAAATCCAAACTGATTATCATAGTTATGTTGGGGTGGTGGAAATAGGATGTTTTCCTTCTCATTTTATGGTTTTTAAGTTTTCTATGATGCAATATTGATACGGTATCTCCAGTCATAAAATTTTGTTATAGTAAATGAATTAGAGCATTCGCTTGTTTTTCCTTGTAATGTGATAATTTTTTGTCTTCAGCCTATGTCAGTCATTGTCCAGGTAAAACCAGTGTTGTCTGTACTGTAAATTGTGGCCATCTTCCATAGTGGCAGTCTGATTTGGCTTACTAGATACATTTTTCTACTGAAAGTTTACATTTAATACTTAGATAATTTTGCAGTTCATATGACTTCAGGAACTCCTTTTAACTTTGGGCCTGTGTTTAAAGATCAGGCGTAGAATCAAGTCTCTCATCTCCAGAAATTTCACTTTTTAAAAACATGTTGAGAAAAAGATATATACCAGACTAGAAACAGAAGGGCTCAAGAAGCTCTTGGAATTGTTTAGGGGTGAGTGAAGGTAATATGTCAGGGCTTGCAGAGCAGCAGAGGCAGCAGCAGTTAAAGTGAAGACGGATAAAGTGAAAAACATTGTAAAGAAAGAATAACAAGGCTTGAGCTCTGTGAAAGTGGGAAGGGAGTGACGGGGGATGGCGGTTGTACAGGGGTTTGAAACAGGTTGTGTTGGAGATGACAGCAGCATATCTGGGGGAAAGGCCACCAGATGGTTGCAGGTGGACTTGAAATGAGATATAAAGCAGAAGCACAGATTGAAAGGGTACACTGAGGCAGTGGTTAAAGCCGGTGGTGGAGGGGGAGCGGTGCATGAAGTCTCTGAAGCAGGAGACACCTCTTTGGGGCTGTCCACGTGGGATAAATTAAGAGGGCGAATACAATACAGTATACAGGAAGAGAAGCAGCAGGATTGAATGAGCGTTGTCTGCTGTAGATTATAAATTTCTAATGGACAGAATCCATGTTGTCATATAGGAATTTTCACTGAATCAAGTAAATATGTCATCAAGTTATTTTTTTCATTGATTATTTTTTTCATGGGCTTTTTTACTTTTAGAAATCTCATTCAACTTTTCCTTTCACAAAAGATACATAATTGAATAATCAGGTTTTATGAAAATTTGTCAAATATGATAAAATCAATTCTTGAACCTTGTTTTGATGAGTTTTCCAGAATCTTTTGAGGTTTTCAAAATCCTTTGCATGTCAGTGCAATTTCTGAATTTGATTAATAGTAATAAGACATGAATGGCATTACTGTCTACACTTTAGCCCTAAAAGAGTAGAACTAAGGACATGGAGTGCTTTCTAGCCACTGGAATGCATTATTTCAGCTGATACGATATTCTGGAATATGAGCCAGACTGATATAATTGCATGATATGCCTCAGAGCTGTAGGATCATAAGTGAGATCAGGTTTGTTAAGTTTCAGGAGGCATTGGTATGAAGTTTGCTCAAGAGCATTTTTATCATATATTATGTCAGGGCATAATTTACCTTAATACCTGAAAACATTTTAATAATAATCACATTAAAATGGGTTTATTCATTTAGAATTGGTACTGTAATTCTAAAATTTATAGACTATGGCAAGAAGAGTTATATACTGAAAGTATCTACTTCAAAAATCTATCTCAATGATAGCTTCATTTTTGTCATGAAAGGTAAATAGGAGGTAAGAAGTATATTAAGATAGTATATCACTACACTCCACAAAATCACAAATAGTGCATATAAGGTTATCGTGTTTCAGGCTGGCAAGTTACCCAACACTTATATCATTCTGTAATAATTATCTGCTACAGACTCTGACTTCACACTAAGAAATACCAGGCTTTTAGATTCTCTTCACTCTGGGTTGCTATGGTATTATATGTAGCTTTTCAGCACCATAGACTCCACATGGGAAAAGAGTATTAGAGCTTCCTGATAATGCGTTCTTCTAAATTATCCTTGAATCATCTTGTAATGTATTTGAGAAGAGATACTGCTTTACCCTTCAGATTTGAGTACAAATCATAAAAATCTTTTAAATGTTATCAAAGAGATTACAAATGGATATTTGTGCCTGTTAATTAAGAGAAACGTTAATCTGTACTTGTTAATCTAACATTCTATTAGTTTCTATTACACCTTTCTATTTTTGAACTATTATTTGATAAGCATTTTTTATCACATGACTTGCTTAGCAGTTACCTCTGACCAGTGCATGGATGAGCTCTGCTCCACAGGGGATGGCCTGGTGAAGAGATTGTTTAATAGGACTGCTTTCTGAAGCTTAACAGAATGCAGGAATTGCTCTCTGGGGTGTGGAAAGGCGATTCGGCCCAGATTTAATACATGCTGCTTCAAGATAATGGAAGCAGAATGCAGGAAATACCCTCATAAGGTTAACTGAAATACCAGTCCCCACAGCAAAATTAAATCACATAAATGAATTAAAACTGGTGTCACTTGGTACAAGTTTCAGAGAAGGCAGGAGGATTGGGGGAGAGTGAGGTGGAGGGCAGAGGAAACACGGATCGTCTGGAATCCTGACATTTTGAGTGACAGCTGCTCCAGAGATAACAGGCCAGTTCCCAAGGGCCACACCTCACCGCTGCTTTCTTTAGCCCTTGTGAAAATGTACTGGTCAGGATCCAACAAAGTTGATTATATCACATTGTCAAACATCAAGTTTTAGTTATTCATATAAGTAATTCACCCAAATAACATGTTTTTCAAACTCGGAATGTGTTACAAGCATCGATTTTATTCAGCTGTTTCTCTTCAAGAACTTAATCCATCTCTTTCTAGTTATATTTTTAAAATTTTAGAATTCCCCTATCTTTTGATCAGTTGCCTCTATTCGTTATAATACTGTTCCTGAAAATGTTTTATAATCCACCAAACACTGTATGGTTGTAAATGGTTTTAAATAATATTTCTGTTCCATTCAAGAAACTTTAGTAGATTTAAAATGTTCTGATAACCCAATACAAATGCTCTTAAAGTGGAAAACATGTAATACATAATTGTTTTTTGTTACTAACTCATTGCAGTTCTTTGAGACCCATCATTTACTTCTTGGCATACAGTCTTCTCAGGGTACGGTTCTTTCTCTGTCTGCTTTTTCCTCATTCTGGCTTTCTTCCGAGTCTCAAAATGGCTCGAGAATAAAATGCTTCCTCAGTTGTACTTGGAGGAAGGAGCCTCCCTCACCACCATATAACAGCTTTTTTACTTCGGATCTGATTGGGCATTCCTGGATCCCCTCAACTGTGGTGAGAGAAACTGCCTCCATGCACACTCATTGGCTTGGCTTGGACCTATTGTCAAGCAGCTATTGGAGTGGAGTCAGCCCACCCAAACCACATGGTTGTTAACCAAGAGGATTAGGATGACCTCTTACATCTGTCTTGTAGCTCACCTGATGCCCAAAAGTACTGTATATCTAGAACATACACCACAATGTATCCATTTCCTTATTTCCTCTAATAGAGAGTTCTTTTAGAGAAAGTAGAAAAGCAGGAATAAGATGATTAAAGTCAGACAGACCACAAATATTTACTGCCACATTTACAGCCATAGAAATGGAGCCAGTAGCAGTAGAGCAATAAGGAGCAGGTACTTGGTGAACATGAAGCAGTGCTTCACGTGCCTGGGAAGCTGCAGTAAAGGAGTTGCCCTGGTCACTGGTTCAGGCCCGGAACTAGTAGGAGTGCCTCTGTCACAGGGATGAATGACTAGGCTGGTCTCAGGCGGTTTCTTAAAATAGCTCCATTATCTCAGACCCTAGTAAAAGATGCCTTGTGTTTTAAGGATCTCTCAGTAGGTCCAGAGAAAAAGTGACATAAGTCTTAAGTTTTATATGTATTTCAGATTTGAGTTGATCTTCTTGCTTATTTGGGGTTGTTTTTTTTGTTTTTTTTTTTTTTTTTTTGCTACTGATGAGTTGTGTTACAAAATTTAGTTGTGACTTGGACTAGGGAAAACTTGTTTCATATTTGTACCAGAGTATTTCGATGACTCTTTTCATGTTAATGAATGATACTTCCTTTTTCCAGGGAATGGATTTGTAAACTCCAGAGCTTCTCCAAATTTGATTGGAACTACTGGTGCAAACAGTTTAGGCAAAGTTATGCCGACAAAGTCTCCCCCTCCTCCAGGTGGCGGCAATCTTGGAATGAACAGTCGGAAACCAGATCTTCGAGTTGTCATCCCTCCTTCAAGCAAGGGCATGATGCCCCCCCTGGTACATGAATGTTTTCTTCACTTCATTCTTTGAAACCCATTTCATACAGCCAGTCTTTGTTTTCGTTTGTAATTTTATGTACTTCCATAGACTCTAGACCTTTCCTAATGAATGTTACTACTTGAAGTTAGCATTTGAAGAGACAAAGCTATTTTAAATACACAGAAATCAGACTATAGAAACAGGCTGTAAATATGCTGAGTGGTTCCTTAAAATTAAAGCTAAATAAGGAGAGGTTGTTATGTGTAATTTTAGTTATACCAGTCAGGAATCTTTGCTCAGAGATCCCATCACCACATTTATAAGTTAAACCTGACTTAAGTCTTTCTTCTCAATACTTTGCATATTTTCAGTCATCGATTACACATGCTTTTCTGTAGGAGAAATACTAAATCAAGTTATTAGAAAATTCTACATACCAAAGAGAACCATTGCAAAATAGGGAACAGTGCATCAAAACTTGAATGAGTTTTTCTCCAAATAGTTTTTGTTTATTCCTTCTCAGATCACCTTCCCATTTAATTCTGTAAAGAATACAGGTCTCCCCAGCCCTTAGCGATGTCTTCATAGTTCCAGCCTCATATGCTTTTAAATCCTTTATTTATGAAGAAGAGAGTATATGTATCTCTCTTAGCTTCTTATAGAAAAAATTAGAATACGTATGCAAGTTGTAAAACCATTCCTTATATCGCAGTCGTTTGACTAACAGTGTGATGTGCGAGGTGTTTTTTCTGCGGTGCAGCTACTAAACCCACCATTTGATTTTTTGCTAAATGAAAGTTGACGCTATCAAGCTTTAGATAATAATTCTACATGTATAATGCTCTGTATATTCCCAAACATCTTCCTATGCATTGTCCTATTTGTCAATTATACTGTAATTTTGTCTATGTAGAGATGAGGAAACTAGGGGAGAGGTTAGTACTTGTCCAGGGTAATACGAAAGAGAGCCAGGACCAAAACCTTTTAAGTCAGGAAACAAACAAGTACTTTTTCATTTGGAGATAGAAAGCTGGAGACTGTGTGGCTCCCAGCCTTACAATGAAAACGAGTAGGACAGACAGGTTCACAATTCTCCTTGGATAGATCGTAGT
This sequence comes from Cryptoprocta ferox, assembly GCA_028646485.1. NCBI lineage: Eukaryota > Metazoa > Chordata > Mammalia > Carnivora > Eupleridae > Cryptoprocta > Cryptoprocta ferox. The sequence goes on along the minus strand of CM053560.1, from coordinate 120,170,447 downwards.
GCTGAGTTTCATGGCAACCAAGTGGCCCAGGCTCTAGGGAAAGACAGAAACTGCAGGGAGAGGACATTTGAGCAACTAACATATCTGGGTAAGACACAGGTAATAAGAGTTAAGCTCAGATGAATTGCTGGAGGTAAAGTGTTCACTGGCAGGACAGTGAAAAACCCCTAGGGCTATGATAGAGGAGTCTGAGTTCTATGAGTTCTCTTATAGGCTTTTTCTCCATGAACCCACTGGGTACTCACAGAAGAGACTAGGGATACCCTGCAAAAGTCTCCTCTGTGGCATATAAGTGGGAGAGGGGAAGAGCAGCCACCACACTAGGGATAAAAAGCTTTGCCTGGGCCCTTTCCCTCTTTCTCTCGTATGGACCAGAAGTCTGTGAGGAGATGAACAACAGAAGGTGTCACCCTGATGCACCGGTGACCTCCCATTGTATCTGGAGAAATGGAGATGGAAAAAGATCTCAGTGCATGGTGGAGGAGCAGGAGCAATACCAGGAGCATGGCAGGGTGACCCAGGAGCACCACAGCCTAGGGCACAGCACCAGCAAGGGAAGGCTTCATACTGAGAATGGAGCAGTCACTGGGGAAAAAACAAAACAGCCCCTCACAAACCAATGCTCACTTCTCCCAGAGGGATTTGAGGCCCATGGTAGATGTACTGACGGTAACCATTGCAATAGTGAAACTCAAACCCAGCCCAATTCCTAATTAAATGAACTCAAATCTTGCACTAAAGACCTAGCAAGAGGAAAGACCTGTAGGTCAGTGGAATTACCCAAACTGCAATACAAAGAGAAGAGTGAAAAGCAACAACAACGGAACAAAGCCTCCAAGAGCTGTAGACTTTTATCAGGTGGTTTCACATATTTGTAAATGGACTTCCAAAAAGAGGAGAGAGAACAGAGCAGAAGAAATATTTGGAGAAATAACACCACCAAGTAGGATAAGTACACACACATTCAGACCGCTAAAAGTAAAAGACAAAGAGGAAAAATCTTTAAGGAAGCCAGAGGGGAGAGACAGAAGAACAAAGATAAGAATTTATAATGTACTTTAGAAACCGTGCAAGCTACGGAACAGCGGAGTAACAGTGCTGAAATCCAAAACAAACCCCCCAACCTAGAACTCTGTATCCAGCAAGCGTCTTTTAAAAATGAAAGAGAAAAACTTCGTCCAACAAAAAATCTAGAGAATATATTGCCAGCAGACCTACACTACAAGAAATGCTAAAGGAAGTCCTTCAGCAAAAGGAATATGATACCAGCAAAAAATTGGATCTATACAAAGCAATAAAGAACAATGGAAATGAAATAAGTGAAAATAATCTTATAAACATTTTATTTTAGAACAATTTTAAATTTATACAAAGATTACAAAGACAGTAGAGAAAGTTCTCATCTCCACACTCAGTGTCTCTGATTGTTGACATCTTACATTAGTATGGTACACTTGTTAGGGCTAACACGTCAGTATTGATACACTGTTATTAACTGAAATCCATGCTTTATTCAGATATCCTTCGTTTTTAACTACATGTGTTTTCTGTCCTGGGATACCATCCAGGACACCATGTTACATTTAGTAGTCCTGTCTTCTTAGGCTCCTCTTGGTTGTGATAGTTTATAAGACATTCCTTGCTTTAATGACCTTGACAGTTTTGAGAAGTACTAGTCAGATATTTTGCAGAGTGCTCCTCAGTTGGGATTTTTTTCTCATAATTAGACTGGGGTTATTGGTTTCAGGGAGGAAGGCCACAGAGGTAAAGTGCCAGTTTTATCTATCATTATAGGTGATCTATCATTATAGGTAATTACTATTGCTGGTAACCTTGGTCACCTTGCTGCTGTAGCGTTCTATGGGTTTCTCTGCTGCAAAGTTACTCTTCTTCCTTTCCATACTGTCCTCCTCGGAAGGAAGTCCCTACGCAAGGAGTGGGGAGTGAGGCTCTACCTCCTTGAGGGCAGAATATCTACCTAAATTATTTGGAGTTCTTCTGCACGGATGACTGATTTGTTCACTTTCATTTATTTAATAATTTATATTAATTGGACTTACAGATATCTATACTTTGGGTTATAATACTCCTAAATTCTGTGAATACCTAATTCTACCAATACTCTTTCACTCTTTTGCTCACATTTTTCCAGCTTTAGCGATTGAGGACTGGCTGGGTGGCTCCTGTGCCTCTCTCACACAGTCGTCCTCCTGGGGTTTTGGTGGGGGGGAGCATGGGGGAGTTGCTTTGAAATTTTTCAGTTAGTACAACATGCTCTAGGCTCATCCTGTATATTTCCTGTCCCAGTCCTAGAAGCAGGCATTTCTCCAAGGAACTTTGGCTCCTTTTATTGGAGAATGGTATTAGAAACCAAAATCTGGGCATTTTCCTTGTTTTAAAATTGCTCCAAAAGATCACCGACTTTCTAAGAGAGCAAAAACAGTGGGAATGAATTTTGTCCTTACAGCGTGTGTAAAAATAAAATACATGGCAACAGAAGACAGAGAAGCAAATTGTAAATACACTGTTCTAAGCCCTTACCCTACACCTAACGCAATATCTATTTAAAGGTGAACACTAGAGAAAACATACCATGCAAACATTAACCATAAGAAGGCTAGTGTAGCCATAATGATTCCAGCCAATGTAGACTTTACAGTAAGGAATATTATCAATGATAAAGAAGGACTGGGGCACCTGGGTGGCTCGGTCGGTGGCTCAGTTGGTTAAGCATCTGACTTTAGCTCAGGTCATGATCTTACGGTCGATGAGTTCAAGCCCCGTGTCGGGCTCTTTGCTGACAGCTCAGAGCCTGGAACCTGCTTCACATTCTTGGTGTGTGTGTGTGTGTGTGTGTGTGTGTGTGTGTCTGTCTGTCTGTCTGTCTGTCTGTTTCTCTCTCTCTCTGGCTTCCCCTGCTCTAACTCTGTCTCTCTCTCTCTCTCAAAAATAAATGAACATTAAAAAAAAATTTAAAAAGGACAGCACACAGTCCAATTTCCAAAAAATAAGTATCTTTAATGTATGTGCACCTAACAAGACCTTCAAAATTTATAAACCAAAAAATTGATAGAATTAAAAGGTAAAATAGAAAAATCTACAACTGTACTTGGAAATGTAAACATTCTTCTCTCTGTAATTGATAGAACAAGTAGGCAGAAAAACCTGTAAGGATCTAGATGACCTGAACAATGCTCAACCAACCTGACCTAAGAGACATTTATAGAACACTTCACAACAGCAGAACATACATTTTTCTTAAGGGCCCTTGGAACATTCACCAAGATAGGCCCATTTCCTGGGCCATAAAGCTAACCTCAACAATTTTCAAAGAATTGAAATCATACGGTTTATATTCTCTGATCATGATGAAATCCACAACAAAAAGGAAAAATCTGGGGGTGCCTTGGTGGCTCTGTCAGTTGAAACATCCAACCCTTTTTTTTTTACTGTTATTTTTTTTTACTTTATTTATTTTAAATTTTATTATTTTTACTTATTTATTTTTTTAACTTTATAGTTTATTGTCAGGTTGGTTTCCATATAAGCACTCAGTGCTCTTCCCCACAAGTGACCTCCACCATGACCATCATCCCCCTTTACCTTTCCCCCTTCCCCTTCCGCCCTCAGTTTGTTTTCAGTATTCAAGAGTCTCTTCCTAACTCTTTCCTCCTTCCCCTCCCCATGGTCCTCTGTTAGGTTTCTCCTGTTAGACCTATGAGTGAAAACATATGGTATCTGTCCTTCTCCACCTGACTTATTTCGCTTAGCATGACACCCTCAAGGTCCATCCACTTTGCTACGAATGGCCAGATTTCATTCTTCCTCATTGCCATGTAGTATTCCATTGTATAGAGAAACATCCAACTCTTGGTTTCAATTCGGGTCATGAACTCACAGTTTGTGATATTGAGCCCCACATCAGGCTCTGTGCTGGCAGCATGGAGCCTACTTGGGATTCTCTCTGCCCCTCCCCAGCTTGCACACACTCTCTCTCAAAATAAACTTAAAAGAAAGAAAGAAACAAACACACTTTTAAATAACCCATGGGTCAAAGAGGAAATCTCAGGAGAAATTATAAAATGCTTACATAGAACCTATCAAAATTTAGGGACTAGCAAGAGTATTGTTGAGAGGGAATTTTATAGATTAGAGCTTCGTATTAGAAAAGAGGAAAGTACCAAGTTAGTAAGCTTTTACTTAAACCCAAGAAAGAAGAACAAACTTAACTGAAGCAACCAGAAGGAAAGAAAAAGCAGAAATTAATGAAATTTAAAATGGAAAAATAGTAGAGAAAAGCAGTCAAACCAAAGCGTGGTTTTTTGATTGCTAAACTTCTAGCTAAGTTGGCCAAATTAAAAGAGAAGACACGAGTTATCAATATCAAGAATGACAGAGGTTACCTAACTCAGAAAACACTAAAAGATAGTAAGGGTATACTACAAACAACTCTTCAATAGATTTGATAGTTTAGATGATACAAGGCAAATTCCTTGAAAGATACAGACTACCAAACAATTACCAAACTCACTGAAAAAGAAATAACCTGAATAGTAAATATCTGTCAAGAAATTGAATTCCAAAAACGAAAACTCCAGGTCCAGATGGTTTCACTGGCAAATTCTACCAAACACTTAAGAAGTAATATCCATTCTACAAAATCCTTCATAAGAATAGAAGAAGAGGGACTGCTTCTCAACTCATGTTATTAGCCCAGCATTACCCCACTACTAAAGCAGAATAAGGCATTACAAGAAAAGAAAATTACAAGCCAGTATCCCTCATGATGAACTCCTCAGTGAAATACTGGTAAATTCATCAATGTATGAAAAAGGATAGTGTATCAAAACCAAGTGGTTTCATCCCAGGAATACAAGGCCGATTATAAATTTGAAAAATTATCACTATGATTCAGTATAAACAGAATTCAGCATTTATTTATGATAAAAACAAAACTTTTTCAGCAAACTAGGAAAAGATGGGAACATCTTTAACCTAATGAAGAACATCTACAAAAGTCCTACAACTAATATGCTTGATTAAAGTAAAGGGAAAACATTGTATTTTACTAATTTAGGAACTAGGCATTGATGTCTATTCTCATCACTCATCTCCAGCATTGTACTGAAAGTCCAACCAGAACAGTAAAGCAAGAAAAATCAATAAAATGTATACATTTTGGGAAGGAAGAAATGAAACTGTCTCTACTCACAGACGATATACCTAAGTAGAAAAGCATTAAAGAATCTAGAAAACCAAAACCAGAAAACAAGACCCAACCTCCTGGGACCAATTGGTGAGTTTAGCAAGGTCATAGGGTACAAAGTCAATATATAAAAGTTGATTGTATTCTTATAGGAATGAATAATTGGAGCTTGAAATTTTTTTTATTATAGTTTATTGTCAAGTTGGTTTCCATATAACACCCAGTGCTCATCCCAACAAGTGCCCTCCTCCACGCCCATCATCCATTTTCCCCTCTCCCCCACCCCCCATCAACCCTCAGTTTGTTCTCAGTATTTAAGTGGCTCTTAGGGTTTGCCTCCCTCCCGCTCCTTAACTATTTTTCCCCTTCCCCACCCCCATGGTCCTCTGTTAAGTTTCTCCTGTTCCACATATGAGTGAAAACATACGGTATCTCTCCTTCTCTGCCTGACTTATTTCACTTAGCATGACACCCTTGAGTTCCATCCACGTTGCTACGAACGGCTAGATTTCATTCTTTCTCATTGACAAGTAGTATTCCATTGTATACATAAACCACATCTTCTTGATCCATTCATCAGTTGGTGGACATTTAGGCTCTTTCCACAATTTGCCTATTGTTGAAATTTAAAAATCCCATTCAAGTAACACCAAAAATTAATGTGTTCATGATTTGCATGCTAAAACCTACAAAACAGTGTCACAAGAAATCAAAGGCTTTTATGAATAGGTATATTATGTTAATGAATTTGACTCAGCATTGTCAGTATGTCACTTTTTCCTAAATTGATCTATAGATTAAACCCAATCCCAATGAAAATCATAGTAAGCTTTTTTATAGATATCAGTAAACCAATTCTAAAATATACATGGAAAGGCAAAGGAACTGTAGTAACCAAAACAGTTTTGAAAAAGAACAAAAATAGGAAGACACTACGTGGTGTCAAGAGCTGCTCTAAAGCCATGGTAATCAAGAATGTGTGGCACATAAGATGGGCACAAAGATGGGCACATAAATCAATGGACAAAACACAGAAAATAGACCTACACAAATATATTCAGTTGGTTTTTGACAAAGGCAGTGAAGCGATTCAGTGGAACAAGGATAGTTGGTATAACTCTGTTGGAACAACTCAACATCCATATGCAAAAACAAAACCTCAAAGTAGAACTCATACCTTATACAAAAATTAACTCAAAATGTATCATAGACTCACATGCAAAATACAAAACCCTGAAACTTCTAGAAGAAAATATCAGAAAAAAATATAACACCAAAAGCATGGTCCAAAAAGAAAGGTTTGATATATTGATACTTATCAAAATAGTTTCACTGTCAAAAAAGTTTTACTCTGTGAAGGGACCTATCCAGAGAATAAAAAGACAACCTACAGTTTAGGAGACACTTTTTGCAAATCACATACCCAGTAAAGGACTTGCATCCAGAATTCTACAACTATACATCTGTTAGAATGGCTAAAATTAAAAATAAACCATGGGGAATATAGTCAGTGATATTGTGATAGCGTTGTATGGTGACAGATGGTAGCTACACTTGTGAGCAAAGCATGGTGTATAGAGTTGTTGAATTGCTATGTTGAACACCTGAAACTAATGTAACATTAAAACAAAACCAAAATACTAAAAACACCAAGTTCTGGCAAGGATCCAGAGCAGCAAGAACTCTCCCACGTTCACGCTTGGAAAGCAAAAATCATACGCCACTTTGGAAAACAGATCAGCAGCTTTTTATAAAGTTCAGTATATACTTGTCATACAACCCAACAATCCTCTCCTAGAGAATTTTCCCAAGTGAATTGAAAACTATGTTTCTACAGAAATCTGCATTTTTCATAGTTGCCAAAACCTGAAAACAACCTTGAATGCCCTTCTAGTAGGCGAAGAATAGATGATATACACACTGTGGAACATCCCGATCAAAGAACACTGCTCAGCAGTAAAAATGAGGGAGCTGTTTATTCAGAGCAGTATAGATTAATCTTAAATGAATTTTGCTAAATGAAAGAAGCTGGATCCAAAAGACTATGTAGTATATGATTCCATTTATATTTCACTCTGGAAAATGCAAAGCAGATCAGTGGTTGTCAGGGATGGAGAGGGGAGTGGACTACAAAGGGAATTTGAGGTGAATTTTTGAGGTAATGGAACCAGTCTGTGATCCTGTGTTGTTAGATGTACATAAGAGTTTGTGCTTGTTAAAATCCATAAAAACTGTACAATACAAAAAGTGACTTTTCCCATATGCACTTAAAAACCAGGATTCCAGGGGAACTGAAGACTGAATGCACAATGACACATGAATGTAACTATCACAAGTGGGTGACATGATGACACTGAAGCGGATGAGGGAGACAAGAGCTCCCAGTAACTTGGGAGACTGTTTTAATTCTAGATAGAACAAAAAAATTGTACGAAATCATTGTGTTCAAGATGGTAAATTTGTGACACACACACACACTCAAAACGGTGAATACATTATAGATAGAGAAAGCCAGGTTTCTCATTTTGGGGGGGGGAAGTTACAAATTCGTGAGGTGGGTGTGGGGTTGGGGGAGGCTACAGTGATCCCTGTGTTTCTGGGTTGCAGTTGGAAGTTTCACTGTGGGTTTTTGGGGTTTTTTTTTTTACATAGATAAACAGAATTGTAAATGTATGTACACATGAATAGTACACATCATATGTTTCCTAGCTCTGTCTGCTGACAGGCCCTTGAAACAGTGACACGTGGTAACTGAGTACACCTAGTACTCAGATCTTTGTCTCTAAACATTCTCCAACAAAGAGAATCAGGACTCATTGGAGAAGTGATTGTAGAGCTAGGGTGACAAAATTTCAACATGAGTCAGAAGTGCCAGAGGATAAGGAAGTGCAGGTGAAAAGGTTACAGGAACCAGCCTTTCAGAAGCTCTTCTTTAGAAGAATTCTAATTAATATATGTGAAAAGAAATAAATAGCAAATCATTGTTACAGCAGTATATATAGTACAGAGACCATGGCCAGGCAAGGTCATCAGATGTTAAAATGAGCAAAAGTTTAAGGAAAAACAGGGTATTTGCACATCCTCAAAATGTCTCTTCCCAAATAATTGTTGATTACAAAGGAAAAGTGGTGATTTTGCAGTGGGGAATCCTTGAAGACATAACCTTAACCAGGCAATCAAGCTTAACATCACTGGTAATGGGTTGACATGTCTTCTGATACAATGGTTAAGAGGGTCACAATCAGCTCTTTGATATTCTTCCAAAAATCTACACTCTCTATCTAACTGAGGAAATATAAGACCCAAATTGTGAGACATTCAACAAGATATTTGACCAATACTCTTCAAAAGTTGGGTCATGAAAAACAAAGAGAGATGGAGGAACTGCTCCAGACCAGAGGAGACTAAGGATACATGACAGTTAAAGGCATATGGGACGCAGGATCTGGTCCTGGATCAGTCAAGAGACACTGGTGAGAAAGACCAGGGAAGTCCAAGTGAAGTCTGTAGCTTTCGTTACTGCTGTGGTCTTTTATTAGTTTTGGCAAGTGCATCACGTTTCTTTGGAATGTAAACCTGGGGGGTGCTGGGGTGCAGTATGTGATGCTGTGCTCTGTTTGTAACTGCTCTCTAAGGGTAAAATTATGTCAGGATACAAAGTGAGAAATGCATATATAACAAAGAAATATACTCTCCCCGCCCTCTCCCCGCCCCCAAAAGGAGTTGAGAAAAAACATTTAGGCATTTAGGATAGTCCCCTTTCAGTAATAAGATGTGGAATGCTTGCCACTATCTTTCAGAAATAAAAACCACAGAAAAGTTCATTTAAGGCTCAGAAATATGTTTATAAGAATTAGCAGTACAGAACTGCAGAATTTAAGAACAAAACTGCATTTAGGCCTTTAGCAACTGGTCAGGATGATCCCTGATCTTTTTTTCAGAGATCATGAAGCATCTTTGTAGAATACTTAAAAATTGCCATATAGATAATTTTACACCCTTGTCCCTGAGGTTAAAGTGAAAACTATACATCACACACCCATAGTGTTTTGATGCGTGTCTTATCATTGGAGATGTGTAAAGATATCTATAACTAAACATTTGGAGAACATTTTACCCACATTTGAAATAGCAGTTGTAGGTTAAGTGATTACGTCTCAGAGTAGATGGTCGGCCGCCCTGTTCTAGAGTGTTTGCGGATAAACTGGGTTTCAGAGTGGGATTTCATGTCTCAGTGACGCTTATAAAGACACCTTCCATAGATTGACAACTTGACTTATTCAAGTAAAATAAGAAAAAAAAAACCAATTAACAGAGGATTTCTAGCCTAGTAAGGTTTTCTAGATGCTTAGGAGAAGAGGAGCAAGTACGTTTCCTTCAACTCTTTTTCTGGGCATGATTTATCAGTTCACTTCTCTTCCAGTCTCATTTTCTTCATAAGTGTGGTTTTTCCACAGTGAAATTACATGTACAAAAATGGTATTTGCAGATGATCTGTAAACCTCTGTTATTTAAAACCGTTACTAACAAATATTTGAGTTCTTGTTCTTTCATAACACTGTGCTAGCTGCTGTGGGATAAGAAAACAAAATAATTTCTGCCAACAAAAGAGCGCACATCTAGGAGATGAATAATGCGTATGTGTGACACTGTGGGCTAGGGATGGGAGGATGAGTATTCTCAGGGTTTCAAATACAAACTGGTGTCCTGATGAGGAACTCCTTTTACGTACTGTTGCAGAGCTGGCTGTGTGTAGGTGAGGCAGGCATAGGAGCAGATAAAGCTGGGGGGTGTGGGGTCTTTAAAGCCTGTCTTTCTTCTGAAATCAACCACCAGTGAAGAAACAAGTACTTTAGATTTGTATTCGTTGCATGTATATAATCATCTCTTTAGAGTTCCACGTAACTGCCAGTGTCCAAATAACATGTTTTTCCAAAGAAATATTGTATTTTTGAGTGTCAACAGTCTTAGTAACTCTTGTATCCCTCTTATGTGCTGAGTGCAGTCGGAGGAAGAGGAATTGGAGTTGGTGAGTGTGTGTTTCTGCCTGAAGGGAGTTGCAAATGATTTAGAAAGTACTAATTCTCTTAAATGTTTTTATCTAATGAGTGTTCCCTTTGTTACACAGTTTTTCTTGTAGTTATTAAACACTCTGCGAGCACTTTGAATAACTGAACCAAACTACTGGTACTGCAGTCTGTCTAGTTTTTCTATGTATAATTGTGTCTCTTGACCCATTTTGTTTGCTGGAGGGAACACTGGAACAGAGCCTTTAAAAACAATAGCTGTCAATGATCACAAGACACTTGCTTGTTAAAGATTTTTTTAAGGAAAGATACTCAATACCGTATATAGTTCCCCAAATTATTAACATGTTTTTAGAAAATGACCTCACCCTCAAAGTTCCTCAGATTATAACACATGGTCTTGTGCCATTTCTGTTTCTTTCAAAAAGATGACATCATTTTTGGTGAGGTCACCTTTTTCAGAGTTGGAATTATTTCATATCATCTGAGATGATCTGAACCATAAGGGGGTTCCCTGTTTACGGAAACAAATGTGATTTAATATATACAGATTTTATACTTTTGTCTAGCAGGAGATACTCTATTCTTAAAAGTAGCTATTTTTTCTAGAACAAATGATTTCTATTGGCTTTTCTTCTAGAAAATAAATTTGACTAAAAGGAACTTCCATTTGATCTATTCTTTGGGATCTAAACCCCCAGATTCACAGAAATGATCATATGAATTCAAAGTCAGCTGCTAATTGGATGTTTATAAGGTGGAAAAACTTGAAAATGTTTTAGTTTGTAGCATGGTCAAGCGTTCAGATTGCATGAGAGCATGGGGAGAAGGCATCTGTTGGTTTTATGTATATTTTATTATTACATATATATGCATGCTGGTGTGTTTTGCACAATTCGTTTCTTCTTAGGTAAGATTGTCTGTGCTCTGTCCTTAAAATAAGAGGTCGTTCTTTAACTTTGTGATCACTCACAGTTTTAGATGTGGTTTTCTATTTAGGTAAACTAAAATATATTAATCCGCTGACATTGTGGTGTTGGATTACATCATGTGCAGATTCTGACTTTCTTCTGGGGAAATACTTTATTAAGTGATACAGTAATGATTAGAAAACGGAAGTTTATAATTCAGTATAAAATAATTCATCTTAGACTAGTTACCTTAAAGTTGTCAGGCGTGCTTCCTTTCAATTCTGTAGTAGTAGGCTGCCCTCTAGTGGTTCCACATGTCGCTTACTCAGAAAAGTCATGCCATTGAGATTAGGAACTTTGATGGTTGGAACCAATATGTTGGTGTTCACTGTTATGCATGCGCGTAACACACACACACACACACACACACACACACACCGTCCCTTCTTGAGGTCATGCCAGGATATTGCCATGGAGATAAAGCTCTGTCATGGATAGAGCCAGGCCAAACTGGATCATGCTGTGTTCTTTTGCCTAGTATTTGACTCTTGAATTTCCAGTGACCAAATCTTAGAACAAATTATATACTCCAAAGTATATCTCTACCTCATTCATTAAAATTATTAGCTCGATGCTGAGATGACAGTGTATTTCCCAGTTACCATAGAGTGACTTCCACATTCCTTAAAGTACACCCCCAGTTACAGAATCTGAAAGATAAATTTCTAAATCTTTGAAAACTACAAAACATAGAAACCATAAATGGTATTTGTAATTAAGAAACAAATACATAACCCAAAACTCTAAACAATTCATATCCTTTAAAACTTACGCCGATTCAGATTCTATTAAAATTTTTTTAATGTTTATTTTTGAGACATATTGTGCGAGCAGGGAGAGGGGCAAAGGGAGAGAAGAGACAGAATCTGAAGCAGGCTCTGTGCTGTCAGTGCAAAGCCTGATGTAGAGCTTGAACTCACAAACTGTCAGATCATGACCTGAACCAAAGTCAGAGGCTCCACCGACTGAGATACCCAGGCGCTCCATTTTTTTAAATTGGTTTTAATTGCTTATTCAGACTAAAACTTAATCAGTTTTAAATGCAGAGCTTTGTGGTCAGAACCAAGATAATAATCACAGACACCATCTATTAGCATTTAGAAAGTTGGTCAGATTGATTTGAACTCTCATATGTAATCAAGGATGGCTCTGACCCAAGGTGAGGAAGGACGGGTGCCTTGGAGCCTACACCACAGATTCTTCGTAAGAGCCAGGCTACAGAGATCCCTTGAGCAGCCTTGTGGTTCTGAAACACCCTCGCTTCATGGTCGCTCCAGGGAGCATACCTATGGATCAGAAGGAATAAATGTATTTATCCTCCCTCTTTTTTTGTTAACCAGTTATATCAAAATCTTGGGCCAGAGGGTTTCTTGGGACAATAAAGATACTCTGTCACATCTGTGTAGTACTTCAGTTTACCAAAGCACTTCCCACCTATGAGCTCACTAGAGCTTTACAAGGTAGGACTACAGGATCACTATCTTCCCTACTCTACAAAGGGGTTCAGAGAGGTTAATTGATCCACCCCCCCCCTTAGGAAGTAGTGAATTGGGGACAAAAACCCAGGTGCTATAACCACATACTGAATGGTCTTTCTTAATTAGAATAGAAACTTAAGATTGGGCAGAAAATACAAACTAAAAAGAAATAAACAGATCTGGATCCTTATCATATCAACATCCAAGTATCTAAATCTAGTCAAAGGCCTTCATCTGATTACCTTTTGGAAATGGTGATAGAGAAAACTGAATCACACTCTGACTCTTTATAATCTTAAGGGCATTGAATTTATTGATATGGCTTAGACCCCCCCAAATGTCAGTTATCAGGCTGTAACTTCTTCATTTAAAATAAAAAAACAAGCCTGGAGGAGGTGTGCTTTGGCCTTGTGTGCTGACCACATGGATCAAGGAGTCTGTTCCTCTGATCTTGGTTTTAGAGTGTTCCCTTAAGCCACTGTGGTGAGAGAGTGCTCTGTCACTACCACCCCCCTCCCCCATGTACAGGAGTGGCCATCTTAAACTGACTTGATTATTCATTAGTTGATTTTTAAAATTCATTCCTAGTGTAGATAAGAGACCATGTAGATGGAGTCATCTAATTTTGCATTTAATTTTGCTCCATTCACACCTCTGCCCAAAAGTACGTTAGTCACAAGCTCTCTACACAGAGCCTCTCCTTTCAGAAGAGTTGGGAGACTGAGGGATGCATATCTGAACCTGCTGCTAAGAAATAGGTCACTGGGTGAGTGATGTTGACAGTGGGGGAGGCTGAGCATGTGTAGGGGCAGGGTAAGTGGTGTGTGCGTGCACGTGCGCATCGACTGAAAGATCACCGGGAAGGAAATCTGAAGCAAGCCAAGACTGAAAACCATGTTAACATGGAAATGCTGCAGCTATAAGTAGTTTTGATCCCTAAACTCATGGACTTGCCTTCTCTGCATACAAATGACTTTTGCTCTCCTCAGGGCTTTAAAACCCAGACGTTTATTTCAGGTAGCCTGGCGGTTTTTGTGGTGCCATCAAGTCCTCATTTCTGTTAACACATAAAAGTGTTATCACCCATACTGCAAGTTTCGGTTTTAACACTATGTCCTTGACATCAATAAACTCTGGAAAAGACAAGGGAAAATGAATAATTAATGTAAAACTATGTCCCTTGAAATTAAATATTTAGTTATTCCCATTAGTATTTTTTAAGAATTTTTTCACATTATCACTGCTTTAAGAAATAATGACATTCACATCCTAAAACTGTGAAAAATGTCACTTTTAAATTGAATGTTATTTTTAAAATACTAAGTCTGAGTATAAATACTCAAATAATGTAATGACGTTTTTTCTGCCCTCTCACAGAACACCCAGAGGATAAGCAGTTCTCAAGCCACTCAGCCGCTAGCTACCCCAGTCGTGTCTGTGACCACCCCAAGCTTGCCTCCGCAGGGACTGGTGTATTCGGCCATGCCGACCGCCTACAACACTGGTGAGCCTGCTCTCGTGCCTTTTGTGAATTTGGGTTCTTGGCTTTGTGATCAGCATGTGCTTTTGTGATTTTTTTTTAAAGATCTGTTGATTGAAATAAATGATTTCCAGTGTTTTAGATTCACATTTGGATGTATTAAATACTAGCTTTGAAAAACGTATAGACAATGCACTGACTGTAGAATGGTTTCCCAGCATCGACCTTTACTTCCCCCTGACAAAGAAACAGGTGGCCGTTATCAGAATTACGGCCTATGCGGCAGACCAAGGGGGATGACGGACTGTCGTTGTTTCTCATCACACAGCCCCTCACTCTTCCAGGCTGTTGAAGGAAGAGGTTTTTCTCTTCATGCCGCATTAGCCAGCTTGGGGACGACGGAGCTGCCTTGCACTTGGGCCCTCCACGCCCCCTTCCCCTGCGGCAGATGTGTCGGTATGCCGGGCACGTTGTGTTATCCTCCATGCGTTTGTGCCTCGGGAGCAAGACCAGGACCTTTCGTATTTCTCCTCGGAGCCAGTCACTCCTCTCTTGAGAGAGGACCTTTTCACCCATTTACGTTTATTTAGACATTTCATTTTAAAATACCCTATTTTGGGGCAGTGTCAGGAAAAGCTATGACTGCTGCCTTGAGTGGAGGGGCTCTCAGAGCCATGCGGGCCGTGTGGACAGTCCTCCACGTACATCCGCCCTTCTAAAGAGAGGCAGGAGGTGCACATGCCTACACTCTCACCAGCTGAGGCAAGCACCTGACGCTTCAGAGAAGCGAACAGTGGCTAACAGTGGAACTTAGGGACTGTCAGGGGAGAAAGACACAGGACGGACAGCTCTCGGAATGATTTATTGTAGTCATATTAAGAACTGCATTGGGCTTCGACCTAAAGGAGCACACGTGAATCAACCAGGCAGAGTAGGAAGAGTATTCCGGGGAGAGGGAGCACTGTGTACAAAGGCTAGGAGACAGGAGCATGATTGGGGGGACAGGGATGGCGCAGGGCGGTTTGAGTTGAAACTATAGAGGTAAGTAAGAATTTAGTGGCCATGTTGAAGATTTTGGATATTGAGAGCACTGGGAAGCCATAAAGTTTAAAGCAGAGAGGTACCATGACCATATTTGTTGTTTTAAGATCACATTGGCTACAGTGTTCAGAGGGGCAAAACTGCATGCAAGGAGCACACGTGGAATGCTGAATCGATGGCCCCAGTAGCGGATACCGATGGCGTGGACTGGAGTGGTGGTGGTAGAGCTGGTGACTTGGGCAGGTTGGAGAGACAGTACATAGAATTGACCAGCCTTGGTGGTTGGTAGTGGAAATAGGCGGGAAATATCAACACCCACAGGCTTCTGGCACCAAAAACAAGGTGAATGTCAGTGCCATTTATCAACATGAGGAGCAGGTTTGGAGGAAAAGAGGAATCCAGTGTGGGTGTCAGATTTGAGCAGTTCGGAGGGACATCCAGATGGACGTAGCAAGTTAGCAAGTAGGTGGTTGGGAGGACCTAGAGGTAGAGAGAGTTGGGGGGCGCTGTGGAAGGCCCCCCGCACCAGCCTCTGGGACTGCCCGAGGCAGTGGGGGAGAACGTGGCGTAAGGAGCAAACGTAGAGGCAGGCTGGACCAAGCGCTCCGTTCCTTTTTTATTAATGTGAATTCAGTAAGAAGACCAACTTCTTTAAATACCTCTCTTGAGACATGGAAAAGCAGTTAAAACTAGAAGGGTTTTTGCCACCTCTCTTTAAAACTAAATGGAAAAGACAAGTGTTAATGAAGAACTGAAATAACTCTATGTGTGAATGATACCTAATGTCCTAAGTCTTGGCCGAAATGACTGTATCTGAAGCATTCATATAAATTGAGCTATAGTATATATTGTACTCCTGTTAACACTTAGGTATTTTCATGAACTTGAAAGTATTTTGAGGCAGTCAGGAATCGTTGACAGCCCCTGTACTTTGAACACCTGCACTTAATTGGTTGTGTAATAATGTATGATATATGCCATTGAGCTTGGCGCTGCCTGAGAAAGGGTGCCTTGTCTTTCCTCTTGCCCTTGTACTTCAAGGACATGAGATCTGCTCTTCTAGACTCCGCCTGACCTGTCCCTCCTTTAGGAGGGTAGCGCTGGGCACATTTAAAATAATGGTTGTGTAGGAACATCCTTTAGTGATGGCCTTTTCATTATTTCTGTTTACTGGAAAAAGTATCTCAACTTTTTATGAGACATTATACTATAAACATTTATTACCAAGTCGAAACTTCCTGAAATAATCGCAGACCAACATATATAGCCAGGCCCTGTCAGGCTCCCAGGAGAAGAACCGTTGTGGGGTTAGAGCCGTGAGGTGGTTTAAGTTATGAAGTGCCTGGCTTCTCTCAAGCTACGAGCTTCTGGAGCTGCTGTTTGAAAGGCAGGTTTTGTGCGGGCCTCTTACTACGCGCACGAGCAAGATCTCTCTCCTTGTTTCAGATTACTCGCTGACTAGTGCGGACCTGTCGGCCCTGCAGGGCTTCAACTCCCCGGGAATGCTGTCTCTGGGACAGGTGTCGGCCTGGCAGCAGCACCATTTAGGACAAGCAGCCCTCAGCTCTCTGGTGTGAGTAGCTAGACCTTTCCCCGGATCTCTCTCTGCTCCTAGCCCATGCGCTTTCTTTTCCTAGCAGTCACGGTCTTTGCGCTGTTGACTTTCATGTGACTGCCCTACAGTGATTGTTTTTTTAGGTGGTATGAGCGTTTGGAGAAAAGATTGTCTTTACGATGATGATTCTAGATAATAGGTTGGATACCGAGCAAACGGGGCATTCCTTGAAGAGATTCGGGGAGCACGGCTTCTCTTGTATGGAGGTAGAGAGACTCACATAGTAACCAAGGGGCACTGTGGCACAGATGTCACCCACCGTATGCCCCTCCTTCTGCCCACCCATGATTGAGCCACCTGGGCCCAGCTCTCCTTCACAACCTCTGATTCTGATTCCAGTGTTGGAAAAAGGCGGCTTTAAGGTATTGAGGCCCACCTACCGCTTTTCCCGCCCTGTGCTTTGCGGATTATCAGTAGACAAAGGGAATGGAAAACTAAGCGGCCAACCCTCGTGGAGGCCCGCTGGGTGTGCTCCTCTGTCTCCTCTTCAAAGATGCTCTCCTCCAGCTCCACAGCCCTGCTGTCCTCCTCCTGCAAAGGCTCTGTTCCTTCTTCCTGCCGGCCCTGCCCAACTCACCCTGCGCACCACCGGGAGTTCTTTTCACCCAGATCCCTCACCGTGCCCGTGAGGGGTGTTCTCGTTGTTGAGCTCTGCTTGGTGAGGGACCGTGTGTGCCTCGAGCCGGCCGGGGTCACCCCCACGCATCCCTGTAGCCTGGTTCACACACAAGAGTGCAGACCCCTGCCGTCCCTCCCCTACCGTCCACGGAGAGAGCAGAGGTTATTCTCCTCCATTTATTTTCTTTGCCTCTTGGCCCCCGAGGCATCTCCTCGTCCTGATGAACACACCAAAAATAGCCCCGAGGCAGCGAATGGAAATGGCTTGGCACTCAGGCTGGGGCGACAGGCTGCACACACACACACCGCACTGTCCTGCTCTGAGCAAATTAGCCGTTCCCCGATCGTGTCCTCACCTGGAAAATAGGGTGATGTGACTGAAGAAAGCACGGACGAGAGGAAGCGGAGTCCAGGCTGCCGTGCCCTTCCTGTCGCGTCCTCTCTCCCTGCCACACAGCACGAGACCCTGACACCCTGGCTGCGCCTCACCTGCTAGCGTACCTTGGGTGCGGGTCACACCAGCCACTAACGCTCTCATCCGTACTGTTCTTTTCCTTCCGAGGAGAGGCAACTGAAACCAGTCTTGGGGGTTCTGACAGCATTTCAGTCAGGCGGTGTCTACAACACTCCAGTTACACGGATGCGCTCGCCAACCACTTAACATCTTTTTTTTTTTTTTTTCTTTTTTCCTTCAGTGCTGGAGGGCAGTTATCTCAGGGTTCGAATTTATCCATTAATACCAACCAGAACATCAACATTAAGTCAGAACCAATTTCACCTCCCCGGGATCGAATGACCCCGTCAGGCTTCCAGCAGCAGCAGCAGCCGCAGCCACAGCCACCGCAGCCTCCCCAGCCCCCCCAGCCCCGGCAGGAAATGGGGCGCTCCCCCGTGGACAGTCTGAGCAGCTCGAGCAGCTCCTACGATGGCAGTGACCGGGAGGATCCGCGGGGCGACTTCCACTCTCCAGTTGTGCTTGGCCGACCCCCAAACAGCGAGGACAGAGAAAGCCCTTCCGTAAAGCGAATGAGGATGGACGCGTGGGTGACCTAAGGCTCCCAGGCTGGTGTTTGTACTTCGTGTTACTGCAGTGAACTGCTATCTAAATCGGTAAATAAGGACAGGAGTTAGATATATTTATATGTACATACATACATATATATCCCTTTATATATATATATGTATGTGGGCGTGAGTGTGTGTGTGTGTGTGTGTGGGTGTGTGTCGCATACGGAATCAGGCACTTACCTGCCTCGTAGATCTGCAGATGTGCGTCCCATGGCAAACAAAGCACCCTGTAGGCAGAGTCTAGTCTGGCACTTCCTTGGACTACTTGTTTCCTAAGATAACCAGTTTTTGCAGAGAAACGTGTACCCATATATGATTCTCCCACACTAGCTTGCAGAAACCTAGAGGGCCCCTACTTGTTTTATTTAACTGTGCAGTGACTGTAGTTACTTAAGAAAAATGCTTTGTAGAACAGAGCAGTAGAAAAGCAGGAACCAAGAAAGCAATACTGTACATAAAATGTCATTTATATTAATTACCCAGCCTGGCATGGGTCTCTGTTGCAGAGGGGTGCATGGGAAGGGCTGTTGATATTTTAAAAAACAAAACAAAAAAGCCCCACACATAACTGTTTTGCACGTGCAAAAATGTATTGGGTCAGAGAAGTGATCTTTAGCTAATAAAAAAGAGAGAGAGTAGAAAACACGCATGAGATATTCAGAAAATACTAGCCTAGAAATATAGAGCATTAACAAAATAAATTAATATATTAAGTTATAATTGGACTATGTCAGAAGTTTCTTTTTACATTCATATCTTAAAGAAACTGATTTTAGCTCATGTATATTTTATATGAAAGAAAAGAAAACACCCTTATGAATTGATGACTATATATAAAATTATATTCACTACTTTTGAACACATTCTGCTATGAATTATTTATATAAGCCAAAGCTGTATGTTGTAACTTTTTTTTAAGAGAATAGCTTTATCTTGTTTTAACTTTTTAGTTTTATTTTAAGAGGGGGAAAAAAAACAAATATCTTGCAAGCAGAACCTTGGAAAAAAAAAGCCATGAACACTTATTATTCTATATGTAAATTAAAAGTTGAGCCAAACTCTTTGTGTATATAGCATCTTAAATATATTATCACCTTTGATGTAAGTACCTATGTATTGTATGGTCACCAGATTAAAAAGTATATTTTTGTGGATTGCCGCCAATTTGGGGGGAAAAGGCGAGATCCTTATCAAGTAGAGTATTCACTGTTTAATATTTACTATTTTGTTAAATATACTGTACTTTGGATTTTAATTATTAGCCCAGTCTTTTCAGAGGATTGTATAAAGGGGTTTCTCCCCTCACTGGTGGTGAATGTGTGATGTTACATTGTAATCTTTGTGCCGTATGGGTTGAGCATCATTATATATTTTATATGTGTACATAAATAGCAAAGTGGCAGAAAAAACTGGTGTTCAGTTCATCTTGCATAAATATAAGATGTGTTGTAACAGATTTTATAAGGCATTATTTAAAACTTGCCTTTTGTGAGGAAAAAACGATAGTAGAAAAAGCTGACCTAATTTAATTAATATTAGAGAACATGGCAAAATAGTAGATGAGCACAAAGGTTTTATAAGTGGTAAACGATTAGGGAAAAATATTTTGGGGGAAGGGATCTTTTCTTCCCTGACCCTCTAAAATAGAATGATGCAGCCGGTCACAGAATGCTACCATTCTGAACTCTCTGTGCATTGAAATGACACTTGGGTGTGGGGAGAAATTCTCCCACGGGCAGGTCCTCGGCGCGGCTCGCCGTCCCGACGAAACCCGTGCCGCACTCAGCTCAGCTTTTGAACAAGGCCTTACTCCTCCGGCAGGCGGACGGCGAAGCCGTGATAGCAGGTCCGTCCGTTTCCTGGGCTTGTGCCACAACCAAAATTCAAAGTCCTGTATATCTTTCATCATAGATTTTTTAAATACTCCCTTTCCTGAGAAACTCAAAATAAGGGTTTAAGAGTTGCTGCTATTTTGTATTTTAAACTCAATATTGAGCAGCTACCTACAATTTTTACTTAGTTTTGCTTTTCCCCCTAAATTGCCTGCCTTTTGACAATTTCCTCATAATGCTACTTGTGACAAATCATCAGTCAGCTTTCCTGACTGACACATAGGTATTAGGTACAGGATAGACCTGTGGTGTTCACAACTCCAAAAATGGAATTCTCTTTTAGTTTTTGATCGAGGCCAAAAAAGAGAGGGTGATGTGCTCTCTCCTCTCGTCAGTATAGACGTTTGGCTCTTCCTCAGAAAGGATTCGTTTTTCTTTAAAATGTACTTCTTTTACTGAACTACATACAGGCACGTTTCTTCATAAGGTCACACCTGATTGAAACAAGACAGTCTCCCAACACTGAATTTCCAAGATGATCCTTACCACTTTGTAAACCATTTATAGCTTTGGAAGTGTTAAGTGATTCTTTCGTTATTATTTATGCATGTTCATGAACTTCTGCTGTACATTGGAATAGGAGTTAACACATTCACATTTACTGTCTATTTTCTTGTGTGCCTTATGAGATGGCTTTTCTGACTGTATCTCAATAGTCTTTCTTTCTATGCAGGTTTATAATCAGTACAACTACTGTTTTCTAAAATACTAGTACACAAGGCTCGGAGTTTGTATTTCAATTACACTGACCAAGTAACAGTGTATTCCGTTTTCAGGAAGTGAATATTTGACTGTTAACCCTCTTCCTGTATGCCCGGTGTGACATGGAGCATACGGACTTGACAGACACCCCTCACCCAGACACCATGTACAAACACATACACACGCACGTCCCCTGGTGGAAACCAACTCGGAGTGGGGGAGACACGAATGGTGTTTCTTTAGAACCGACTTTTCTTACCGTTTTAGACTCATGTGTTTTGTATGACACCATCGCAAGAAAATTTCATCCTTCAGACGAAGTATTTTATTACTAAAAGACGAAAACAAAAAAAGCGTAGAGTACACCGCACTGGTGGAAGTACAGTTTCCAACAGCCGTGCTTCCCTCAATGCGCCGCCCAGCACGACATTGCGAGCAGCGCCACCACCGAACGTCTGCAGATGGTCCCAATCAAAACTCCATCTTTTGAGCCCTAATTATGTCCATTGTGTTCGAGACTAAATCAGGGGTTTGTTCCAAAAGAACAATATATGTTTTACCATTTCCTTTAACTGTAAGGACAGCTAATAAAGCATTAACATATTTTCTTGATTAACCATCACGCGCACAAGAAATACATAGTAAATACGGAACCAGAAAACTCCTGGCGTCGGATCATGAGAAGCTAGATGAGTAGAATGTGAAAAAGATTTTACAAATGTAAGACTTTTATTTCTCTGTAGAAACTTTCTTCACTTTGCTGTGCAAGAAGACACTGCTTTGCTATATTTAAAATGGCTTTTTTAAAGAGATTTATGTATTTGGTAAATGTTTGTAGTCAACAGTTCACACAAGAAGCTGTACACGGTTTGATCACGTAAAACCGTTTGGCGGCACAAGCTGGACTTTGTTGCCATCCTTGAGATGAACCTTTTAAGAAAAATAAGTTAATCTCAATTTTTCCCTGAATGTGTTGTTTTTTCTTCATTATACAATAAATATTATAGTGAACTTTTTATCAAATGGTTAAGAAAATGCTAGAGGTTGTTGTAAACTATTTGTATCCTGCACTCACTACAGTAAAGACGGACTGGCTTTTCCTGTGTACTCCAGACTCTGTCATGTTTGCCGCCAGTCGCCCCCCCCAATCCCTCTCCCGTTCCCTTCCCCTCACAGGCCTCTTCCACCTGCAGATCCCCTTGACTTAAAGACTCCGTCAAGGAGCTCGTCGCCGCCGCCGCATCTCGCCAGCCTCACCCCTAGCTGCTCCCTGGGCCTCCCCTCCTGGGCCGCCCTGGTCCCTTCAGGAGGCGGCCGGCAATCCGGGCCCCGCGTCAGCGGGCCTGGCTGTCACTGCTGCCGGGGCCGACCCGGGTAAGCCGGTTCGGGCTCTTAGTAACGACTTCTTGCGGGACAGATGAGCGGGGGGGTGGGGTGGATACTGCTAAACGGGATCTAACGATATATATGGCAAGTTCCGTCTCTGGGATTTAGGGGGTGAGATGATTTGTTGTACCCAAAATGCATACGTAATTCCTGAGCGAGCTGCAGAAGACAGATTTCCTAAATGAGTTATTTTCAGAAGTGACAGGTGTGAAAACTTCGCTTCAACTTGGCGGCAGTGTGGAAAGCGTTCGCTTCCTTGGATTTGCCTTTTAAGCCGGCTCCTAACTAAGCAGATTCTCGCTGTCAGTTAAATTAAAAGCGAAATTTGTGTGGTTTTACTTGCTGGCTCCTGCGAGGCCCTTATTAGCAGGTTTTGAAAGCTGGTGGAGTCCTGCGGCTAAAAATAGCTGAATCACAGCTGCGGCTCCTTAAAATCAATTCACTGCGATCGCCTGGTTCGCTCCCGCGGGCGCCTTCCTCCGGGCTTGAGCCTGCTTCTAAGCTGACTCCGTGTCCGCCCGGGCACCAGCCGAGGAGACGGTGTCGCAGTCGGAGCCCTGCGCCGGCTGGACGGCCCGCCCGCTCCCCTCTGCCCGTCTGGCCGCTCCGCACGGGCTCAGAGTAGCGCCCGGCTGCGGAGCTGCGGAAACCGGGGTTTCTCCCCGCCTTCCCCGCAGGGAGGGGGGGCCGCCTGGTACCTGGCACACTAGGAGCGGGACTCCTCGGGCCGAGGGCACCAGTGCCGTCACGCACCGGGCGCTTAGCCCAGCGAGTAAGACGTGAGCCCTGGAGCCCCACTCACCACCCTCCCCGCCCCCCAGCCGTCCCGGGTGTGAGCTGGGGACGAGCGCCGCTGAGCCGCCCCGGCCAATGGGCGCCCGCGGCCGGGACACGCCCCTCCCCCTGCAAGAAACCTGCAGCTCTCCCCGCCCCCCACCCCGTCTGCTTCCCAGACGACCTACACTGACGCGCAGCTCCCCCAGCTCCAGAGAAGGCGTCCTGGACTTTAGTCACTGTCTTACACACATCTTGCGCCTGCTCACTCTGTACCAAAGCAGCTGAAGGCAGCTGGGGAAGAAAAGCAAAACTCACAGTTGCACTAACTGGTTTCTCCGTATAATCCCCTTTCGCCTTTTCAAGCTTTATTAAAGCTTTACTTTGAACTAATTTTTAATTCACAGAAAAGCTGCAAAAGTAATCGTTTCCATGTGTCCTTCCCCCAGGTTTCCCTAATGTTAACGTTTACATAACCATCGACCCACTTTCAGAATCGGTGAACTGTTCCAGCACTACAAGCCCTGCCTCCTGTCACTGGCCAGTATCGCCACACCCACCTGTCACTGGCCCCTCCAGGGCCAGCACAGCCACTGGAGGCACACAGCAATGGGGCCCCAGCAGCTGCTGGCCGGTCAAGATCAAGCCCTGCCTTCTGTTACTGGCCAGCACTGCCATGCCCACCTGTAGCTGTCCCTCCGGCTGAGAACCTGCGTGCCCTCCCCCTTTTGAACCTTGAACCCTGTCACAGACCTCCACTGCAGCATGCATACCGAGGGGTAGAGTCTGAAGTCCTAGGACTGCACGCTGACACTCAATTCTCTGTCAAAGCCAGGGGGCCCGTAGTTGGCCTCAGCCCTTGCTACCTGCTCTGACACCCATCACTACAACTTTGTCCACAAGTCACCTCTGCCATTTCACAGGTGCCTACAGCCACCATCCCCCCACACACACACACACACAGTCAAGTGCACACCATTGGTTCCAGCCACCAATGCTGCCTGCCCTGGTCCCTAGCTACTGACTGATCCTATAGGCATGTCTGAGAAGCTCAATAGTGCTCATCGAGGAATACACAGTTGTCAACAGTGTGGATGCCAGTGACATGAGCCAAAGTGGTATCATGCCTCGATTGGACCCACCGCCACCAGGTACTCCTGTGTTTTTTGCCCTGCACACTAAGCCTGAGTCATCGCACAGTCCAGTGTGCCCCTGTCTGCAGGTGAAAGGCTTTTCTAACCAAAACCAGTCCATAAAGTCTGGAAAGGGTGAGCAAAACAGATCTTAACCAAAGGAATACAGTAAACCTCCAGTAACTGGACCCCAAAAAAATTGAGATGCAGGTAATACCTCACAAAGAAATCAAAATAATTGTAGTAGAGGTGCTCAGAGCCACAAAAGAACACATAAATGACTTAACTTTGAGGAAAACAAGAACAAAATGAGAAGCTCAACAAAGAGAAAATGTAAAGAACCAGGCACATTTTGGAGCTGAAGAATACAATGAACTGAAAAATTCAATAGTTTCAGCAGCATAGTTGAACAAATAGAAGAGAAGAGGAGTGAGTTAGAAGGCGGATCAGTTGAAATTCAGCAATTAGAAAATCAAATAGGAAAAAAGTGAAAAAGAAAAAGAAAGCCTACAGGAGGACAGGACATAATCGAAAGAAATAATGGATGCACTACTGGAGTCCCGAAGAGCGGGAGAAAGGAATGAAAAGCTTAACGAGAATTTCCCAGACATGGGGAGAGAATTGGATGTCCAAGTTCATGAAGTAATAAGTTACCACAAAAGTTCAACCCAAAATGTTCTCCAAGAATAATGAAATGGTCTAAAATGAAAGATAGAATTTTAAAAGCTAGAAGAGAAAAAAGATTCTCTCATACAAGGGAACCCCCCCCCATACGGCTTTTGGATTTCTTACCAGATATCGAGCAGGCAAAGAGAGAGTGGGATGATATATTCAAAGTGCTGAAAGAAAGAAACCACCAACCAGAATACTCCACCCAGCAAAGTTGTTCTTCAGAAGTGAAGGTGAAAGAAAATCTTTCGCTAATAAACAAAAGCTGAGGGGATTGATCACCACTAAACTACAAGAATTGCTAAAAGGAATTTTTTAAGCTGAAATAAAAGGATGCTAATTAGTAGTTTGAAAACATATGGAACTTTGTAAGACACTGGTAAAGATAAGCATAGAGTCAGATTTAGAATACCTTCACACTGTTAATATGGTGATGTGCTGGATAAGGATTCACCTAGATAAAGATTAAGAGGTATAGCTTTGATAATTTGTTAATGGATACACAATAAACAATATAAGTGGTGTCCTCGAAAATGTAAAAGGAGGGGAAGAGGATAGATTTTTTATACGTGATCAAATTAAACTGTTATCAGCATAAAATACACTGTGATATCTATAAGATTTTTTTATGTAAACCTCATGCGAACTCCAAAACAAAAGTCTACAACAGATACGCATGAAAAGAAGGGAATCAAAATATACTGCCCCAGAGAATCATTTAATTGCAAAGAAAGGCAACATAAAGAAAAATTGAATTATAAACAGCCAGAAAACAATAAAATGGCATAAGTCCTTTGCTGTCAATTTATTGTAAATGTTAACAGACCAAATTATTCAATCAAAAGGCAGGCTGATTGGGTGGCTCAGTTGATTAGGCATCCGACTTCGGCTCAGGTCATGATCTCATGGTTTGTGGGTTTGAGCCCCGCATCGGGCTCTGTGCAGACAACTCAGAGCCTGGAGCCGCTTCGGATTCTGTGTCTCCCTCTCTCTTTGCCCCTCCCCAACTAGTGCTCTGTCTCTTTCAAAAATAAATAAATGTTGAAAAATTAAAAAAAAATAAGGCTAGCTGGATAAAAACCAACAAAATTAACCCAAAAAACAAAACAGGCAAACAAAGACCCAACTATATGCTACAAGAGACTCACCTCAGCTTTAAGGACACACATAGACTCAAAGTGAAAGAATGGCAAGAGATAACTCCATGCAAATGGAAACCAAAAGAGCATGGGTAGCTATACTAACCAGACAAAATTGACTTTAAGCCAAAAATGGTAAAAAGAGACAAAGATGGACACTATATAATAAGCGGGTCAATTCATCAAGAAGATACAAAAATCATAAATATATATATGTACCCAACATCAGAGCACCTGAATTATATTACGTGAATTCTAACAGGTTTGAAGGGGAAAATAGATGACACCATAGAAGGGGCCTTCAATACCCTACTTTCAACAATAGATCATCCAGATTAAAAAAATCAGTGAGAAAGCATTGGACTTGAACTATACTTTAGACCATATGGACCAAACAGACACACACAAACATGCCAACCAACAGCAGCAGAATACACATTCTTCTCAAATGCACACAGAACATTCTCCAGGATACATCACATGGTAGGTAACTCATAGAAAAGTCTTGGGGCATCTGGGTGGCTCAGTCAGTTGAGTGTCTGACTCTTGATTTTGGCTCAGGTCACAATCCACTTTTGTGGGATCCAGCCCTGCATTGGGCTCTGTGCTGAGCACAGAGCCTGCTTGGGATTCTCTCTCCCTCTCTCTTTACCCCTCCCCTGCTCACATTCCCTATCGCTCTTTCTCAAAATAAATAATATTTTTTAAAAGCCTTAGCAAATTTAAAAAGCTTGAAAAAATACCAAGTATCTTTTCTGATTATAGTGGTATGAAACCAGAAATTAGTAACAGGAGGAAATCCGGAAAAATAATAAATATATGGAGACTAAAAACCATGCTCCTGAGCAAATAGGTCAAAGAAGAAAAAAATCAAGAAGTATCCTCAAACAAATGAAAATGGAAACAACATATCAAAAGCTATGGGATACTGCAAAAGTAGTTCTTGGTTTTTAAAATTTTTTTAAATATGTTTTTGAGAGGGAGCATGTGTGCACACACACGAGCCAAGGAGGGGCAGAGAGGGAGACTGAGAATCCCAAGCAGACTCCATGCTGACAACAGAGAGCCCAATGCCGGGCTCGAACTCACAAACCATGAGATCATGACCTGAGCTGAAATCAAGAGCCGGATGGTTAACTGACTGAACCATCCAAGCACCACTGCAGAAGTAGCTCTAAGAAGGAAGTTTATAGCCTACATTAAGACACAAGAAAGAACTCAGATAAACAACCTCACTTTATACCTCAAGGCCCTAGAAAAAGAACTATGCCCAAATTTAATAAAAGGAAGGAAATAAAAAGATCAAAGCAGAAATAAATGACATAGAGACCAAAAAATATAAAATAAAATAAAAATCAAAATATCAATAAGACGAAGAGCTGGGGGGGTTGTTTTTTTTTTAAGATAAGATTAATAAACCTTTAGCTAGAGTGACTCGGAAACAGAGAGAGGACTCAGAAATGAAAGAGGAGACATTACAACTGATACTACAGGAATACTACATGAGAGACTACTGTAAATAATTATATGCCAATGAAATGGATAACCTATAGGAAATCGATGAATTCCTAAAAACATACAATCTACCAAGATGAATCATGAAGAATTTGAAAGTCTAAGCAGACAAGTATTAAGCAAGGAGATTGAGTCAGTACTCAAAACCTCTCAACACAGGAAATTACAGGACCAGATGGTTTCACTGGTGAATTCTACCCAATATTTAAAGAAGAATCAATGACAATCCTTCTCAAACTGTTCAAAAAAACTGGAGAGAAGGAAACAATCCCAAACTAATTTTACATGGCCAACATTACCCAATACCAAAGCCAGATAAGAAGCCTATAAGACAAGAAAATTACAGATATACCTGATTGACATAGATGCAAAAATCCTCAGCAAAATATTAGCAAACCAAATTCAACAACATATTAAAAAGATCACTCACCAGGGTCAAATGAGATTTACCCCTGGAATGCAAGGTGGTTCAATACACACAAATCAAATCAATGAATGAGATGTACCGTAAGAGCGTGAATGAGGTAAAAATCTTATGATCATGTCAACAGATGCAGAAAAAGCATTTGACAAACACAACAACCACTTATGATAAAAATGCTCAACAAATTGAGTATAGGAGGAGGATACCTCGACACAATAAAGGCCATATATGACAAACCCACACCCAACATCATATTCACTGGTGAAAGGTTGAAAGCTTTTCCTCTAAGATCAGGAACAAGACGAAGATATCTACTGTCACTACTCCTAGCCAGAACAATCAGTTAAGAAAAAGATAATAAAAGGCATCCAAATAAGAAAAGAAGAAGTGAAACTCCCTTTGCTTGTAAATGATATAAACTTATATAGAGAAAATCCTAAAGATACCACCAAAAAAATGCTAGAATTGACAAATTCAGTGAATTTTCAGGATACAAAATAAACATACAGAAAGCAATTGTGTTCTACACATTAACAACAAAACATCTAAAAAGAAATAAAGGAAACAATCCCATTCACCGTAGCATCTAAGTAAAATACGTAGGAATAAATCTAACCAAGGATGTGAGGGTTTTGCATGGCGAAAACTATAAAACTCTGAAGCAAGAAATTAAAGAGGACACATAGAAACGGAACAATAACCTGTGTTCATGGATGGGAAGAATACTGTTAAAATGTCTCCACTACCCAAAGCCAACTATAGATTCAGTGCAATCGGTATCCAAATCCCAATGCCCTTTTCCACAGAAATAGAAAAAACAATCCTAAAGTCTATATGGAGCCACAGAAGACCTTAAACAGCCTAAGCAACCCTGAAAAGAATAAACCTGGAGGCATCACATTTCCTGATTTCAGCCTATACTACAAAGCAGTACGGCGTGGGCACGTCATAAAAACAAGCACACAGGCCACGGGAACAGAATTGAGAGCCCAGAGATAAAGCCCTGCATATACGGTCAACTAGTATTTTTATTATTATTATTATTTAAATTTTAGAGAGAGAGCCAAGCAGGGGAGAAGGACAGAAGGAGAGAGAGAGAGAGAGAGAGAGAGAGAGAGAGAGAGAGAGAGAGAGAATCCTTAAGCAGGCTCCACGCTCAGCAAGGAGCCTGATGCAGGGCTCGATCCCATGACCCTGGGATCATGACCTGAGCCAAAATCAAGAGTCAGATGCTCAACCAACTGAGCCACGCAGGCGCCCCTACAGTCCACAAATATTGACAAGGGAGCCAAGGATACTTAAAGGGGAAAGGACAGTCTCTTTGATAAACGGTGTGGGGGAAAACTGGATGACCGCATGCGGAAGAATGAAACTGTACCTCTATCTTACACGACTCACAAAAACTAACTCAAAATGGATAAAGACTTAAACATAAGACCTAAAACCATAAAACTTCTAGAAATAAACAGGAAAAAAAATCTCCTTAACATTGGTCTTGGCAATGTGTTTTTGGAGATGATACCAAAAGCACAAACAACAAAAACAGAAATCAACCAATGCGACTACATCAAACTAAAAAGCAAAAGAAACAACAAAATTAAAAGGCAGCCTGTGAATGTGGGAAAATACTTGCAAACCACATATCTGAGAAGGGGTTAATAGGCAAACTAGCGAAACACTCATACAAATCAACAGTATAAAAACAAATAATCTGATTTAAAAAGGGGCAGAGGATCTAAACAGACATTTTTCCAAAAAAAGACGTAAGCATATCAAGATGACAAACAGGTACATGAAAAGATGCTTAACTTATCCGGAAAGTGTGAACAAAAACCATAATGAACTACCCCTCGCCTTGCATCAAAAAGAGGTAACAAATTGGGGCATCTGCATGGCTCAGTCGATTGAGCGTCCAACTCTTGATTTCAGCTCAGGTCATGATCTCACGGTCGGGAGGTTGAGCCCTGCGTCAGGCTCTGTCTGTGCTGAGCGTGGAGACTGGTTGAGATTCTCTCCCTCTCCCTCTGCCCCTCCTCGACTCATGTGCACATTCTCTCTCCCTTTCTCCCTCTCTCTCACAAAAATTTTTAAAAATAAAAATGTAAAAATCTTTACAAAATAAAAAGAGGTAACACGTGTTAGTGAGGGAGTGGAGAAAAGAGAACCCTCATGCACTGCTGGTGAGAATGTGAATTGCTTCAGTCACTATGGAAAACAGTATGGAGATTCCTCAAAAAATTAAAAATAGAACAACCATATGATCCAGCAAATCCCACTTCTGGGTCTATATCAAGAGAGAGAAAAACAAGATATAAAAAAAGATAACATTATTCACAATAGCCAAGATACAACTTAAGTTGGATAAAAAATGGATGGATAAAGATGAGGGGGTGCATGCATGCGCATGCACGTGTACACACACACACACACACACACACAGGAATATTATTCAGCCATGAGAAAGAGGGATATGTTGTCATTCGGGAAAACATGGATGGATCTTAGGTACATTATGCTAAGTGAGATAAATCAAACAAAGACAAATACTGTATGATATCACTTATATGTAGAATCTCAAAAAAACTGAACTTGTAGAAACAGACAAGAATGGTAGTTACCAGAGGCTCGGGGTTGGAGGAATTGGGGAGATGTTGGTCAAAGGGCACAAACCTGCAGTTAGAAGATGGATACAGTCTACAGATCCAAGGTACAGCATTTTCATTATATTAGCAACACTGTATTATATACTTCAAAGTTGCTAAGAGATTAGATTTTACGTATTCTCACCACAAAAAAGAAACCATGATTATGTGATGTGATGGAGATATTAGCTAATGCTACAGTAGTATTTCAATATGTAAAAGTATCAAATCAACACATTGTACACTCTAAACTTACATAATGTTACATGTCAATTATATATCAATTTAAAAAAAAAGCCCATTAATTCATTAAATATTAAAAGGGGTAGGGTAGGAATGTCCTACCAAATATTAAGCCATTTTGCCATTCCACAAAATGGTAAAATTAGTTGGTAAAATTAGTTTACTAGAGAAAAATAAAACTGTATTCCTAACATAACACAAGAAGGTAGCCTCCAAATGGACTAAATACCTAAGAGTTAAAGTAGAACAATGTCATTATAGAAGAAAACATAGGAAAACAACTTTCTGACTTAGGGTCAGGAACTTCCGAAGCAACAGTGAAAAATTTGATGAATTTGATTTCTTTAAAATTGGAGAAACAAAACCAAACAAAAACAACAACAAAAAACAGTGTAATTGGAAATAACCCCAAAGGGAGAGGAGTTCATAGTAATCTCGACCATTCTTTATAGTTGCATACTACCACATGGTGTGGATGTACTAGTCATCCATGAATAGTCACAGAAGTTGTTTCCAGTAGCTTGCATGTATCAATGAATAACCTTATGCGTATGTATTTTCATATTGTTAGAGATTTATCTTTAGGGTACAGTCCTAGAAGTGGGATTACTGAGTAAGTTCCTGTGTAGTTTTGTTATGTAGTGCCAAATTCACCTCCAAAGAAGTTGTTACCAATTTGCATTTCCTCCAACAATGTATGAGAATGCTGGTTTCCCCACGACTGTGCCGACAGAATGTTGTAATAGTTAAAGTTTTTGCATGTGAGAAAATAGATCAATGTTTAAATTTGCCTTTCTCTATTATGAGTGAACTTGAACATTTTTTCATGTTTGAGGGCCATTTTAATCTTTCTCGGTATGTCTGTTCATGTCTTTTTCCCATTTGTCTATTGGGGTTTTGGTCCCTATCCTTCAATTTTTTTATGTTTATTTTTGAGAGAGAGAGTGGGGGTGGGGACGGGCAGAGAGAGAGGGAGACACAGAATCCAAAGCAGGCTTCAGGCTCTGAGCTGTCAGCACAACTCACAAACCACAAGATCATGACCTGAGCCAAAGTCAGACACTTAACCGACTGAGCCACCTAGGTGCCCCTCTATCCTTCAATTTTTAAAAGTTTTTTTCAATATTAGGGATATAAGCCCTTTGTTATATGCTATGAGTATTTTCTCCCAATTTGTCAGTTGACTTTTTGGGGTACTTTTGTCGGGCAAAATTTTATTATTTTATATGGTTAAATTTATCTTTTATTGACTATGAATTTTGAGTTAAATTTAGGATCCTTTCCCTACACCAAAGTTAGAGAGGGTTTCATCAATGTTTTCTTCTAGTATTAGTATAGTTTCATCTTTTACATTTCGATTCCTAATCCATTTGGAGTTATTCATAGGTATGGATCTTATTTTATATTTTCCAAATGGCTATCTAGTTGTCCAAGAGCCATTTATTAAAAATTTCATTGTGGGGCACCTGGGTGGCTCAGTCGGTTGAGCATCCGACTTCAGCTTGGGTCATGATCTCACCATCCATGAGTTTGAGCCCCGCATTGAGCTCTGTGCTGACAGCTCAGAGCCTGGAGCCTGCTTTGTATTCTGTGTCTCCCTCTCTTTCTGCCCCTCCCTCGCTCATGCTCCATCCCCCTCTCTCTCTCAAAAAATGAACATTTAAAAAATTTAAAAAAATAAAAAAACTCATCTTTAACCCATTGATTCGAGGTGCCACATTTACAGCGTATATTAAACTTCTATATGTATTTGGGTTTAATTCTGTGCTTCCTATTTTTATTCCACCATGACCACATATTTTAAAAAGCTCTCAACACTGCCCAGAAATGCAACTACAATCCCCTAATATTGCTTATGTCCTCATTTTCTGACATAACTAAATTTGACCCATGAACAACACGGTTTGAACTCAGGGAGTTTGAACTCACTTCTATGTGGCTTTTTCTAAATACAGTACAATGCTGTAATTGTATTTTCTCTTCATGATTTTCTTAATATTTTCTTTTCTCAAGCTTACTTTACTGTAAAAATATAGTGTATATACTAATACATATGACATACAAAATATGTGTTAACTGTTTATGTTATCAGTAAGGATTCTAGTCAACAGTAGGCCATTTAGTAGTTAAGTTTTGGGGTAGTAGCATTATACAAGAATTTTTGACTTGCTGGGGGTCAGTACCCCTAATCCCCACATTGTTTAAGAGTCAACTGTATTTACTCTTTCTCTATTCAAACCTCCAAGACTACCTCCTTTTCTTGCCAGCTTATTACTTCCTCTCACATTTTCCATTGAGAAAACAGATGCAATCAAATGACACCTACCTGGTCGTCCCACCATGAAATCCAGGAATCCGTACCCATGTGCTCTGCCTTCCCTCCAGGAGCTGTGGAGGGACTGTCTGCTCTTATCTACAGCCAAGACTTCCATGTTGTATATCGGAGCCCATCACCTCTCTCCTCCTCAATGTCTTCACCCCTGCAACTATCCCCTCTCTCTGGTAGCATCAATTTCTCCCTCTCCTAGATCTTTATCATCAGCATAAAAGCAGGCCTTCTGATCACCCGATTCAAAAGCCCTGACAGATCCAAACCCTTCAGTTACCACCCCTTCTGTCTGTCTATAACACTTATTAGGGCCCATAGAGATCATCAAATCCCCCTCAGGGTGCTGTACATATTTTTTATTATTTTATCTATATGATACTATCTCAAAAACACGGGGAGGCACTTATCTACATGAATCCAAGAATGAGAACAGGTGCTGAAATCTTCAGTGGATGAGAGGGAGAGACCAGAAGATCTGGAGATAATGCAATAAAAAAGGGTAAGCAGATTATGGAGTTCTGATGACATAGTGTTCAAAGCAACAAGAGGATTTAGGGAAGGAGGTTGAACAGTGATCTCAAAGTGGCAATAAGGAACAAGGATAACAACACCATCACTGCCTGGACTACTGATAAATGGGCTCTCTTTTCCAAGTACTCAGCTGAGCTAACCCACTGAAAAAATAAGGAGCCTAGCACTTGACACATAGGGTAAGGTAATGCTTATTGAACCAAATCAACAACAGGCCTCACATACAGCTGTCTTGCAGCATATGGAATTTAGTGGACTTATTTCCAAGCCCCTCCAAGAAAATCTGCCTCTTCTGACTTTCTGCCCCATGATTGATTCCAGCTCACAAATTTGGAGTCCACCAACAGCCCAGCTCCCTTGAATCTGCCCCTGAACCAATCTTGCCCCCTCATGCCACCATTTTGGCTACCCCTCTTCTAACTGTGGCCCATGAACATTTGCCTCTGGCCATAATGAATAACAGAGACCAGATGTATTCTTTCACTTCAAAGAACTGGACAAAAGATAGAGGACATTGGACAAAAGGAAGTGCAGAAGAGAGGTTCCTGGGGAAAGAGAAATGAACCAGGTGAAACTGCTAAGTGCCCTACCTCTTTGCCTGAAGTGGTTCCAGACCACAGCACAGAGCACAGTGATCTTGCCAAGTTGAAGAGATACAGTTTGGAGTTCAAGGAGGCCAAGGCATCTAGAATTGTGGGGACAGAATATGGGGAAAGGACGAGATAGAAAGAGATCCCTTAAGTCTTTGGCTGAGTACTGAGCTGCACTAGCATGTGAGAAAATCACAGAGGCTAGGAAAAGAACCAACAGAGAAAAGTAGGTGGAAACATTCCCATGCTTACCCAGGGCTAGGAATACCCTGTGTTCCCACCAGCCAGAGTGAGACCTCTTAACACCATAGCATTGAGCAGAGTCTTCAGAAGTATGTCACCACACTAGACTAGAGGCTGCTCTAGACTTGCCCTAGCAGAGTTTAAAAACAAGCCTTGAAAGGATCAAAATGATTCCAAGCCCCAAAGCCAAAAACTATTTAAAGGAAGACAACAAGATCTAGCACCCAGCAACATATGATTCACCATGTCTAATATCCAACCGAAAATTACCTAAATGCAGGAAAACAAGAAAATACAATCCATAACCAGAAAAAAAAATCTACAAATAGAAACAGACCTAGAATGACACACATGATAGAATTATCAGATAAGGACTTTAAAACAGCTATTATAAATATATTCCATATGTTTGAAAATATGAGAAATGAAAAAATGTAAGTCATAAAAAAACCAAATAGAACTTCTACAGATGAAAAATACCTATAACACAAGATGTACTGAATATCCCAACCAATTCGATACTATAGATGAAATGGCAATAGAAACTGTCCAAGATAAAACAGAAAGACAAAGAAAAACATAAGCATCAGTGAGTTGTGAAACATCAAATGGCCTAATATATGGGTAATTGGACTGGAATAATCAGAAAAAAAATATTTGCAGAAATAAAGGCTTGAATTTTTCCAAATTACATGAAACCATACAAACCTGCAGATCCAAGAAGCTTGATTAACCCCAAAGAATTATGAAAACAACTATACCCAAGCTCCTCATGATCAAATTACGCGACCTCTTTAAGGCCTCTCCTCCCCAAAACTATGAGATTATTATTCTTAAAGTCAATGCTCATCTCTACTGTCCAAAGATTTTCAATAGCTTCCCACTGTCCATCAAATAATGTCCAAGTCACTTATAGAATTCAAGGTTGTCTATACAACCTAGCCCCAACTATAAATGCAGCATTTTCCTACATTTCTGTTTACCCTTTTTCACTCCAGGCCACTAGGCTATCATAGTTCCCTGTTCACAAGATCCCCCTGGTTTCTAGGCTCTAGGCCTTTGCTCACACTGGGGAGCAATCCATTACCATATTATTAAATCCCTCCCTCCTTTCAGGCATCAACTAAGGAAATACCACCTTCTCTAGAAAACTTTTCTTGTTTTATCACCCATGTATCATCTTATCCCTTTTCTTCTCATGGGGTTGAGCATGTTCTACCATATCACCACCCTAATATGTTTTATCTTTCCCACTAGATTATAAGTACCTTGAGGGCCATGTCCTGTTTTCACATAACCTCTTGGCTCTGAAATGTTTGTGAATGAATGCATGGTAGCACGTGTTCCTTACTCAAGGCAGTGAATGCGACTTAAAATAACCTGGTATTTCCTGAAGATGTGGGAAGACCCCCCTCCCCAGATCAGTACTGTCAGAGTCCCTCGGGGCTCCTGCACAATGGAAGCAGGGATGGAAGAGGGCAGAGGGCATAAATTGGAGCTGCATATCACCATCATGCCGTCCTTCCAAGGGCTGTGGGGACTGACCGTGCAGAAGGGCAGGGAGGGTGGCCCATCCTCTCCTCAGCAGCTCCACTGTACCCAGTTGGCTCCTGGAGAACAGGCAAAAATAGATCCTGTCTCCTCCCCCACCCTCATGCCTCTGCTTGGCCTGGTGATGCCAGCAGTACCTCCTCTCCGGAAATAAGCTTGGAGGAACCCTATCCAAGGTGTTAAGTCCTGCAGGGATATGGCTAAGGACTAGGCTACATTTACTGATACAGATGAGGTGTATTTCTCACAGTCAAGACTTACTGGCACCACTGGCTCACTAGCAACACCCAGAAAACAGGCAGGTAAATGCTTAGGGTTAAGGCACTGGATAGGACTTCTTACCACTGCATGGCCAGTACCCTATTGTGGACCAGAAGAAACCTCAATCTTCTCTTCTTCTCTCAATTCTATCCCCTCCTAAAACCCTGCCTTGGGAAGCACAGAGCAGCAAGGCCCCAAGCAAAGAGGTTACAGAGCACAGGGTCAGCCTGGGTGGGACTCCCAGCATACCCATTTACGAGTTATGTGATCTTAGCTTAGTTTTTCCATTAGTAAAACAGGAATAGGAAGTTGCCAACCTCCCAAGGATATTGTAAGGATGCAATGGATTGGTGTATAAAGCTCTTGGAGCATTATCTGGCATCTGAGTGCCATGGATTAAATTATGATTATTTTTAATTCTGTGCTGCATCCTAGTCTTTTCCCAAAGAGAAATCTTCGTATCTGTTTGGGTCCTTCCTATAGCCATGCTCAGCCTCCCGCCTTGTCAACCCAAATGAATACTGTCTCAATTCAATGACTTTAGACATGTGCCCTCCCACCTCTCCCCATCTATACTCCATCCTACTGCAGTCTAGTCCTTACACAAAGCTGTGGCCATCTCCCAGGTGATCTCTTCCACCCATGCGGGCTACCCCAACCAGCACTTGGCAGAGGCAGTGCTCCATAAATGTCACTTGAATAAATGGATGAATTAGTCCACTGGGAGGTCATCCCATTGCCTTCTCTGACACTCCCTCTAGGACACCAGGTGTCCTGCCAAAATACAGGGGCAGATACCCTATCTTCTAGGGAAAGCAAACATTTTTAAACCGCATCTCACACACAACTGGTTATAACTCTTTCAAGACAAACATTTCCACAGAGAGCTCCTGGCTTGTGTCAGAAGGAAGCTATGAAGGAATGGTAGAAAACAGACCAGGAGAGGGAAGTAGACGCTTCTCTGCTCTTCATTTAAAAAGTGACATGAAAACGATGGTTGTAGCTGGAGAAAAACCCACAGAGAACAGGCAGGGATTGCCCCCTAAACAGTAGCTACAAGTGAGTAGCAAACCCAAGAATATCTTCCTATAATCAGAGCTTCAAATACCGTCCTACTCTGCAACAGCATTTCAACACTAGGCAAGTGACTTAGAAACATATATTCCAGCATCACCTTGTATAGAAATCTGCCCCTTTAGCTGCTCTATTACAAGCTGCTTCCGGTGCTGATTATTGTTCTCTGGATCAGGTGATGCCCAGGCTTCCAAATGACCTCAGACCAGCATGCACAGAGGCCTGTGCTCAGAACTCTGGACAAAGCCCTTCTATGCCAGGCAATATTTTAGGCAATAACACCGAGACTTTCTTCCTTTATTCTCTTTCCTCAGGTAGTTATGGACAATGTGCATCTGACTGGCTTTTCCCCCATCTTGTGTCTTTTAAGTATTGCCTGGATATATAGCTCTTTGTCTATTAAAAATTGAAATTCATTCCCTTTCCCAAGGGCTTCAGAGTGCAACTGAGAGTATGGACTCCTTGGTGAGATCTCTCAGGATTCTGTGCATGGATGCAGTTCATATACTACCTCCTGAGAACTCCACAGTACACCCCACTTCCGTCCCCATATAAGTATGCTCTACAGCATTCCCTGATGGCACCTTCATAGCATTTTTCACATGTGCAAAGATTGTGTTTTATTGTCTGTTGTTTACTGACTACTGGGAAGGTAAATTCTACCAGGGCCAAGACACTGTCCTGCCCATATCTGTATCCCCTACAGGCCCAGGCATAGAGTCAACATAGAATTGAATGAATGAATGAATGAGTGAGTGAATTTACTTTAGTAAGAAGGGAGAGAAGAAAAAGGTAACAACTGTTGGCATTTAAATTTTTTTCTACCAAAAATAATAATCAAATATAAGAGTTCTGGCTCTGTGATCAAGAACAGAAGAAACACTGCAAATCTCCTTAAATGGATCTCTTTAAAACTATGTAAGTAGATGCAACCCAAGTGTCCATCAACGGATAAATGAATAAACAAAATGTGGTATATACATACAATGAAATATTATTCCACCTTAAGAATGAAATTCTGACACATGCTACAACATGGATAAACCGTGAAAACAGTATGCTAAGGGAAATGAGCCAGATAAAAAAAAAAGACAAACATGATTGCATGATTCCACTCATATGCAACTGACTACTAGAGTAGACAAATTCATAGACACAGAATGTCTACCAGGGGTGGGGAAGGGGAGAAAGAGAATTAGTCTTAAAGAATAAAGAGTATCTGTCTGGGAAGATGAAAGTTCTCAAAATGAATAATGGTGATGGTTGCACAAGATATAAATAACATATATATTATATATATAATATATATATATAAATAACTTAATATACTTAATAACACGGAACTGTACACTTAAAAATGGTATATTTTATGTATGTACATTTGACCACAATAAAAAAATTTTAAACATGTTGGACAACCCAAAAATAAACTAAGTATAGTTAGACTTGATGAAAAATGCTACAGGAGTGACATCACTAAGATGGCAACATAACTTATTCCTGACTTCACTCCCCCTCACAAGAATAACAAATATTCATGGACAAGATACCACAGAGCAAATCCCAGAACAGGGGGATAAGGCTGAAGCACCACAGAGAGCAAGATAGTTTTGCATTAGAAAGGTAAGAGAAGTGGCTACCCCCTGACTGCACTGCCCCTCACTCTGGATGGCACAGCACCACACCGAGAATCTACTGTTCCTCTGGTGGGACAAGAGAGCCCAGGGTGGACATCCAGCTCCCCTAGCATTGTGGAGTGGTCCATGAAAGCCTCCACTCTGGTCTCGCTCCATGGAAATTACAGGGGAGTCTGTAGGGCTTGACTACCTGCAAAGTCTAGAACCTGTAGTCTGAAGAGAAGACTGCTTTTCAGATGTGCATATACCAATGTCCGGAATCAAGGATCACAAAAATATGAGGTACAGATGACACTGCTGAAGGAAACTAATAAAGTTCCAATAACTGACCCTAAAGAAATGAAGATCTACGAACTGTCAAAGAATTCAGAATAATCCCTTTAAAAACTTAAACAAGTTTAGTGAACTACAAGAACACAAGACCAACTAAACAGAATTAGGAAAACAATGCATCAGAAATGCAAAATGAGAAGTTCAAGAAATAGAAACATTAAAAAAATGAAATCCTAAAGTTGAAAAATATAACGACTGAAGAATTTAATAGAGAGCTTCAAAAACAGACTTGACTGTAGAAAAGAATCAATGATCTAGAAGACTGGATATTTGAAATTATTCAGAGAAAAAAAAAAGAATGAAGAAGAGTGAAGAAAGCCTACAAGACTTATGGAACACAAACAATATCAGCATTATGGGAATTCCAGAAGAGAATGAGAAAAGGACAGAAAGTATACTTAAAACAATAATGGCTGGGGGCACCTGGGTGGTTCAGTTGGTTAAGCACCCAACTCTTGATTTGGGCTCAGGTCATGATCTCACAGTTTGTGAGATTGATCCCTGCATCAGACTCTGTGCTGACAGGATAGAGCCTGCTTAGGATTCTCTCTCTCTCTCTCTCTCTCTCTCTCTCTCTCTGCCCCCCCCTTGTGTTCTTTCTCTTCTCTCTCAAAATAAATAAATTTAATAAACAAAACAGTAATGGCTGGAAACTTCCCAAACCTGGAGAGAGAAATGGACATTCAGATCTACAAAGCCAAAAGGACTCTAAATAGGTTGAACCTGAATAGGGCTACACTGCAACATATAATTAAAATGTCAAAAGTTAAAGACAAAGAATTTTGAAAACAGCAACAAAAAAGAGAGAAGTTACAAACAAGGGAACCCCAGAAGACAACCAGCAGATTTCTCAACAGAAACATTTCAGGCCAGGGATGATGTATTCACAATATTGAAAGAAAAAAAACCCATCAGCCAAGAATTCTATACCCAGTGAGCAAAGTTGTCTTCCAGAAATGAAGGAGAGCTATAAAGACTTTCCTAAACAAATAAAAGCTGAGGGAGTTCATCACCACTAGACCTGCCTTCCAAGAAATGTTAAAAGGAGTTCTTTAGTAGAAATAAAAAGATGCTGATTAATATCATAAAAACATAAGAAGGCAATATAAAACTAGCTGGTAATGATAAATGTGTAGTCAAAATTAGATTCTGTAAAAAAGTAATTGTGGTACATGACTCACAGCTCTAGTTAAAAAGATTTTTAAGTAGTAAAAATAACCATTATTATATTATTGGTTACACATTAAAAAATATGTAAACATTAACATCAATAACCTAAAATGTAAGAGAGTGTAGAAGTAAAAGTGTAGTTTAGTAGTGCTATATAAATTTTTATCAGTTTAAAATAGAGTATTATAATTCTAAGATATTTTATGTAAGCCTCATGGTAACCACAAAGGGAAAACCTGTAATCACAAAAAAGAACATGATAAAAAAAGTCAAAGCATGTTGATACCAAAAAACACCAAAATACAAAACAAGACAGCGGGATAAGAAACAAGGAACAACAGATCTACAAACAGCCAGAAAACAAGTAATGAAATGGCAACAGTAAATCCTTACCTGTCAATAATTACTTTAAACATAAATAGATTAAATTCTTCAGTCAAAAGACGTAAAATAGCTAAATAGCTTTTTAAAAGAGCAGAAAAACCACAAGACCCAATGATATGCTGCCTACCAGAGACTCACCTTAGCCTCAAAGACACACAGACTGTGAGTGAAGAGATGGAAAAAGATATTTCAAGCAAACAGTAACCAAACAAAAACAACAAAACAAGGATAACTGTACTTATACTAGATAAGATAGACTTTAAAAATGGTAAGAGACCTAGAAAGCCATTATATAACGATAAAGGGACCAATCCATTAAAAAGGTATAAAATGGTAAATATTTATGCACCCAACACTGAAGCACCTGAATATATAAAGCAAAAACAGAGGATAAAAGAAGAAATAGAACAGTAACACAATAGCTGGAGACTTTAATACCTCACTTTCAATAATGGATAGATCATCCAGAGAATCAATTTAAAAAAAGTGAATTTGAACCACACTTTAGACCAAATGGAACTTAACAGACATATACAGAACATTATTATCTTACAACAGCAGAATATACATTTTTGTCAAGCACTCATGGAACATTTTCTGGGACAGACCATATGTTAGGCCATAAAACAAGTCTAAGCAAATTCAAAAAGACTGAAATCATTATCAGGTATCTTCTCTGAACACAATGGTATGAAACTGGAAATCAGTAACAGGAAGAAAACTGGAAAATCTATGGATACATGGAAATTAAATACCACTCTCCTGAACAACAAATGGATCAAAGAGGGAATTAAAGGGGGGAATAAAAACTGTATCTCACAACAAACTAAAACTTATGGGATACAACTGCAAAAGCAGCTCTAAGAAGAAAATTCCTAGCAATAAACACCTACATTAAGAAACAAAAGATCTTATATAAACAACCTAACTCTACATCTTAAGAAACCAGAAAAAGAAGAACAAATTAAGTCCAAAGTTAGCAGAAAGAAGGAAACAAAGATTAGAGCTGATAAATGAAATAGAAAAAAGGAAATAAAAATGATCAACAAAACTAAGAGCTGGTTCTTTGAAAAGATAAACAAAACTGACAAACTTTTAGCTAGACTAAGCAAAGAAAAAGGAGAGAAGATCCAAATCAACAAAATTATAAAAGAAAAAGGAGACCTCACAACTGATACCACAAATATACAAAGGATCATAAGAGACTACTATGAACAACTACGCCAACAAACCAGACAACCTAGAATAAAATGGAAAAAAATTAAAAACATATAACGTACCAACACTGAATCAGGAAGAAACAGAAAATCTGAACTAATCAATTACTAGTAAAGAGATTAATTCAGTAAAAATCTGCCAAGGAAGAAAAACCCAAGGACCAGGTGGCTTCAGAGTGAATTTTACCAAACATTTAAAGAATTAACACCAATCCTTCTCAAACTTGAAAAAAAAAAATCAAAGAGGGAACATTTCCAAACTTACTTTACAAGGCCAGCATTACCTGATACCAAAGCCAGAAAAGGACACTATACAAGCCAATATCCCTGTGAATACAGGTGCAAAAAATCTCAATAAAATACTAGGAAACCAAATTTAGCAGCACATTATAGGGATCAAGTGGGATTTATTTCAGGTATGGAAGGTGGTTCAACATATGCAAATCAATCAATGTGATACACCTTATTAAACAAAATGAAGGATAAAAATCATATGATCATCTCAATAGATGGAGAAAAAACATTTGACAAAATTCAATATCCGTTCATGATAAAAACTCTTAACAATTTAGGTATAGAAGGAATGGACCTCAGCGTAATAAAGGGCATATATGACAGGCCCCCAGCTAACATTATGCCTAGTGATAAAAGGGTGAAAGCTTTTTCTCTAAGATCAGGAACAAAACAAGGGTGCCCACTCCCGCTACTCTTATTCAACATAGTACAGGAAGCTCTAGCTATAGCAATCAGGGAAGAAAAAAAATAAAAAGCATGAAATTGGAAAAAAAAAAAAAGTAAAATTGTCTCTATTTGTAGATGACATGATTTTATATATAGACTCCACCAAAAAAACTGTTAGATCTAATCAGTG
This sequence comes from Cryptoprocta ferox, assembly GCA_028646485.1. NCBI lineage: Eukaryota > Metazoa > Chordata > Mammalia > Carnivora > Eupleridae > Cryptoprocta > Cryptoprocta ferox. The sequence goes on along the minus strand of CM053560.1, from coordinate 120,127,233 downwards.
AATTCATTAAAGTCCCAGGATACAAAATTAACATATGGTACCATATACATACACTAACAAGCAATTATATGAAAAGAAATAAATTATCCCATTTACAATAACATTAAAAACAAAGAATAAATTCAACCAAGGAGGTGAAAGATCTCTACACTTAACACCACAAGACATTGATGAAAGAAACATAAGATAAAAATGAACAGAAAGGTATCCTGTTCATGAATTGAAAGATTTAATATTGTTTACATTTCCATATTATTCAAAGCCATCTATAGATTCAATACTATCCCTATCAGATTCCAATGGCAAATTTTACAGAAGCAGGAAAAAAATCCTAAATTTTATATGGAAGCACAAAAAATAGCCAAAGGAATCCTGAGAAAGAAGCACAAAGCAGGGACACCACACTTCCTGATTTCAAGCTATATTATAAAGCGATAGTAATTAAAACAGTATGGTAAAGGCATGAAAACAGATACAGACTAACAGAACAGAAGCAAGAATCCAGAAATACACCCCTGTATATACAATCAAGTAATATACAGGGGTGTATATTGAGAAGGGAGCCAAGAATACTCAGTAGTGAAAAGACTGTCTCCTCAATAAATGGTGCTGAGAAACTGGGTATTAACATGTAAAAGAATGAAAGTAGACCCCTATCTTGTTCCACTCATAAAAATTAACTCAAAATGGATTAAAGACTTGAATGTAAGAATCCATAAAACTCCTAGAAGAAAACATAGGTGGTAAGCTCCTTGACACTGGTCTTGCACTGATTTTCTGGATATGACATCAAAGGCACAAGCAACTGAAGCAAAAATAAGTAAGTGGGACTATATCAAACTAAAAAGCTTCTGCACAGCAAAAGAAAAAAATCAACAAAATGAAAGGACAACCTATAGAATGAGAAAAAATATTTGCAAGCCATATATCCAATAAGGAGTTAGTAGCCAAAATATGTAAAGAACTCACACAACTCACTAGCAAAATATATTCAAGTATATATTTACAAATATATATGACAATTAAAAATGGGCACCTGAATAGACATTTTCCTAAATTAGTTATACAAATGGCCAACAGGTACATGAAAAGTTCCTCAACGTCACTAATCACTGGGGAGATGCAAATCAAATCCACACTATCACTCCATGTCTGTTAGAATAGCTATCATCAAAAAGACAAGAGATCATAAATGCTGGTGCAGATGTGGAGAAAAAAGAACCTTTATCATTCTCCCTCAACCCCAGGCAGATTTCACTATTAACAGGGGCAGTTTAAAGAACTACATTCCCGAGGAAGGACTGTGTGACCTGGCCTCAGCTGGGCAGTCCTGCTCGGAGAAGACCCTGAGACCTCGGCTTCGTCTCCGCAGCCTTGTTGCCCCAGAGTAAAATGGGAGCATTATTTGCCTGATGATGTAGATTCCCTAGATGCCCACAGGGTTGGGCACTATTGTTCAATCAAAAGGACTGAAGACTACATATCAAATCTATTTCTTGAAAATATTAACTCCCAACACACTAAAAATGTAAAATGTGTAGAAAATGAGCTTCATGGTGTCTTATACTTAATAAAGCCACTCTAAAGCACATCATGCAGACCAGTCAGTGAGACTGTGCTGGTTTACCACTTCTGTCCTTCACCTGCTGGGATAACCTTCAACACAAGCCCGGGCAGGCCTCACCCCCCTAGACATGGACACCTCCATCTCCTCCAACATTGTTGTACATCTTCTCATTCTGAATCACCATCGCCCAAATTAAAAAAGAGAGAGGAATCAATTTTCCTTCACAGAAGAAATTACTTTATTCCATTTAAAAAAAGTAAAGGATACAGATAATTATTCTTTGCCTGGCAAAAGCCATTTTCCCCTGGGACTCTGAGCTCTGCCTGGTAAAGTTAACGGTGACACGTTAGAGAAACCATGGCCTCCAGGGGCACAGTGAGCACAGACCTTTGACTGGAAGGGCATTCGCATGATCAAAACATTTCCTGGAGCTAAGATTCACAAGCTCATTTTATCCTGAAGACCATTCTAGTTTTGAAGAAAACATTTCACTTTGAAGATACTTTAAATTTACTAATTGAACCTGAGGCAAATCGTTTTTCTCATGGCTGAGAGGAGAGCAATTAGAAGCCCATCTCAAGTATTTTCTGCTACACTTCCCTCCTCTTACACGATGAAATCTTCTCAATTTATCTTTAGGTCTGAGGTGTCAAATGACATAAACCATGCTCAAAGCTCCACCATTTGTGCAGCGTGTCTTCCTCACTGGTGGCAGGCTTCTCCAGGGTTAAGCCACCAGCCACACAAGCCCATTTCCGTTCTTCCATGGGACCGAGATGGATTCTGGCCACACAGGCTCTCAACCCTCACCCCACGCACCCCTGTTGCCCCTGCAACGCCTCAGAGGCTGACTCATGCTTCTCTTGGGCCTCCACCTTGAGCACGACAGCTGCTGTGTAGAAGAGATGGGAGAACCTCAGGTTGATGGGTGCCTGGCCCCTCTTTTTATGGCCTTCCCAGCAAGGGTGACTGTGAGGCCCTCCAATAAGTAGTTGGTCTTTTAACATGATGAGCTACACTATACAGAGAGCGTATTTACCTAGAACACTGAGCCCGTTTCTAGTGCGATGGCTCTAGCATTCCTTAGAGTCAAGGAAGCAGCAGGAAGCACACCCATCCTCCCTGTATCTCACTTCCAGGTACACACAGGAGCTGCTGCTCTCAGCAACACTGGACTGGTGACTGTTCAGCCTTAGAAGCGTCACACGTTGGGACCTTGATGATAGGCACGCATCTTTCTCTCTGCACGTACTCAGCTCCAGACACTGCCAGCAACAATCCTTCCAAGGATGCTAACTTAGGGAATCCGGTTAGCCACTGCAGTGGGGATACACCCCGGGTGAAACTGAGCAATAGCCCCAAGTGTTCCGGTCAAGACGTGCTGGACACACCACGCAGCAGCTCAGAACAGGCCTGTGTGTCACTAAGTTAGCTCTGGAAGTGCAAGGAACAGAACTGCCATTTACTCAATATTAGAACAATTTGGATTTAGGGTGTTTTCGATTCTAGAAGGGACACCACCTCAAAAAGGCTAACTGGTGGGGCATATATGAAACAGGGCCTGTTATAATTGTTATCGGTCAATGCCACCGGACAGCACCTTTGTCAGGGAGACAAAGAACACAATTTGTCAGTCAGTCATCCCTTCACAGCAGGCAGGGGACACCGCAAACAGCCAAGTGACCAAAGCTGACCCCAGAGGCTCCCACATTGAAGGTCCAACGCCGCTCTTCAACTTCCGAACACATCCAACTTGGGGGCCCACACAGTGCCAGTCCACCACATACCTTCAAGCGGCACCTGCCATGTGTCAATTTTTCCCTTGCTGTAACTTCTGGATGTAGGAGGCTGAGGGTGCTGGTGTTTTGGCTCCCACAGCCTTGGATTAGACGAGCCTACTCCCCAGGGTGAGGGTTTCTGAGAACACAACGGTCTGAAATGCATCCGTGTGTCATAGAAAAGGATGTGTTGCGCCCTCGGCTGTGGCTGACAGCAGGTGATGCATGTTAGGAGGTCAAATGCTGAAACTGGCCTGATTCTTTAGGAACAACAATGGCTAGTTCCCTGCCCGGGTGGTCTGACTGAGCTGGCTGGCTGAAGAAGGGACAGTTGGCACTGGAAATGCTAATTTGGGGGCTTGCCCTGGAACTGCACTCATTGTCATTGAGCCATTGGGGAGAGTAGTGGTGTTCAAGCTGCTGGGGATTTCGCCAGTAGCTTGTATTTTAAAATAGACCAAATAAAACACTGGTAAAACAATCCCAATTAGAAGCATTATAAAAACAGCATTCCACCACTGAATCCCACAGTCGGCGCCATTCGTCCATGTCTTCGGAGGTGCTGGAGGCAGCGGCTGACTGGAGGTCTCTCCACAGTAACTTTCATTTAAAAAGATTTCTGACCGCACCGCGCGCTCAATATTCTGGTCAATGCCCTTAAAGAATTCCGTCAGTGGGCTGGACGGGGCACTGGCACCTACAGCTGCCCTGTCTGGGTCTGGCAGCTCCTCGAAGGTCACTCTGGTCTCTGAGGATGGGCTCAGGAGGGGTCTGAGTTCTTTGTGGGTCTCTGTTAGGATCCCATGATTTTTCACTGGGATCTTAATAGATTTCAGAGCGTATAAATCTTGTTCTCTGATGAAGTTGTTGACTTTCTTGATATCTGCAACCTAGGGAAGTCATGAAGACAAACATCATGAAATATGTAAACTCCTCAGAACTAATATCCAAAAAGTAGCTTTTTCTGAAAGAGGATCCAACCCCACCCTGCTTAAAACCCTGATGAATATTGGAAAATTGCACCTGTACACACAATGAGTTTAGGCTGAATAACTTTGGTTTTTGGCTATAACTCAGTCTTAATGCATAGCTTAATCATCACATTTCCAAGCAGATTTACAAGTCTGAATAACATAAGATCAGTTTTGGGGTTTTTTTGTTTGTCTACAGTGTGACTGCAACAAAATGTTTTTAGGTGAAACCCAGTCATGGTACTAGAAATGCCATAGCCCTTTCTACTTCTTCGAACTTCTGAGGCAACAACGCCCCCATCTGGCTGACTTCCCTCCCACATCAGAACCCAGTTAAGTAGCAGATTACATCAGCAATCACCACACCAAACCTCAGCCAGCTTGACAGACACTGAGAACCGACTTTAACTGTAATTTTGTTTTAAGAGGTTATGTCCTCCTGATTCTACCATGTTTTCATGCCTAGAAAGTAGCGTATGGTATATAAGCTTATTTTTTAAATAAAAACAATCTAGAGCTAATTCACGTTGAGGGTTTCATAACAGTAACACACAGGGAATCACACAAATCAAGTTGGAAAGTATGGACTGAAATCTCCTGTTTCAATATCAGGACTCCAGGAGAAAGGGACCGCACTGTGAGTTTCACAAAGTAACGTAGTCCATGACAAATGCCTTTCATAATCAAATCTTGAGAGAGGAGTGATGCAAAATGTAAGTCACAGATAAACCCTCCCTCAAGCTAAAGTTTGGAACTTACTGAAAGCATCAGAGATAGACTTTAAGGTTTTAACTCCTAAGTCCACTTAACTACAGTGTAACTACGGCCAACGGACCTTTAGACAGCACCTTATTCAAATCAACCATTTCCATTATTTTACTTATTGAGCAATTGTTTTTATCATCTAGTTGAGCTGGGGCGGTGGATATGTTTAATTTACAATGTCCTGAAACTAAAGCATAAGGTGCTTGAGACCTTTTTGTCTTTGCCTTTGATAAACTAAACGAACACCAAGATGTATTTACTTTCATAGGAAAACTGATTACTTATAGGAGGCATTATATAGATGGTCCCCACGGCTTTATTAAACATCCCTATTCTAAGAAGCCCACTCATCCACTCAGATCTCTGTAGGGTAGGATTCATTTGCAGCCCATGTTCAATAAACCATACAGTATGCCGACTAGATGCTCATTAGAGAGTCAAAAATAAATCTCAGTACAATTGAGAGACCACCATGTGTCCCTAGGAGACCAGCCTGTTTATTTCCTCTGGGAAATAGCACAGCATCCTATACAATGTGTTTAGCCATTTGAACCTGTTACATAAATGACAAGACACTTCAAGGAGGAAATGATTTTTAAAATAAGTTCGTTGGACGGCCTTAGAGGAGTTGCAACACAGTGTTATTAGCAAAATGAAATAAAGAGTTTTCAATCTAGGAGAAAATGCAGCAATTCTATAAATACTTTCCTACTTACTTTGCCACGTTAATCACTCTGAATGCTGAAAACATAATTAAAGAGAGACACAGGGTTATACAGATACACAGCATACACAGGCTAGATCATGCAGTTCTAAAAAAGAGAGAATGTAAAGCGTGACCAATCCAAGAAGCTGCGACCAGCCAGAAAGGGTCAGAAAAACAGAAGTGCCCCCCCCCCCAAAAAAAAGGCAAGCCTTGCAAACAAATCTTGGATAAATCCTGCGTGGCATCTGTGGCCCTGGTAGGTCTTAAACAAAATATGCTTAAAAGAAAAAAAAAAAAATCAAAGAAAGGTTTCCGAAGTTGTTTGCAGGGACAGGGAGAGAAGTGCTCTGCAGAGAGCCACCGGCCCCAACAGCTGAGGTTCCTAACCCTCACTTTGCATGACCCCAAGGTTCAGAACTGAAAGTGCTTCCACCTGAGTTCCATCCCTGGCTAGACGGGAGAGTCCTTTACTGCTACAACAGGCCTCTCGAAGCCACTCCTGGGGGGGGGGGTCAGGAAGGGGCAGCAAGGGCCCCCACCCTTCAGGGAGGTTCTCTGTTCCTCGAAATCCACAGGAGCCACCTTCCCCCGGGGAGTTTCTTACTTTGCAGCCATACTGAAGAGCAAGCTTGTTGAGGCTGTCCTCCTGGGCCAGCTCCCGCTGAAGCAGCACCACGTCCCCCGCTCCTGGCTGGTGAGGGTGGGGGGCACCCTTCTTCCGGCGCTCCTTGCCCCGGGGCCTCAGAGCCACGCGGTGGGTCTCTTCCTCCGAGGAGTCCCCTGAGTCCCCACCACCGTTCTCAAACATGTAAACGTGGCTGGTCGGAGTCCTACAGACAACGGCTGGGCCCTGGAAGGTCTTGGTTAACACTTCCTTCTGCCTCATTTTCTTAGCTGAAAACCAAACCCCAGGGTTAATTCCACACAAGGCACATTCATTCCCTGGCCGCTAGAGCACAGGTGAGGGACTTACTGTTAGAGAGATTCCTCCTGTCCCCCGTCACTGTAAATACTCAACAGATACCGTCTGTACAAAAAGGAATGTGTTTCACGCGAGCTCAGACGGAGGGTGAGAGACAGGTAAATAATCCCTAATTGCGCACGTTTTGCATAGAAAATGAAAAGAATCCCGGGGCACCTGGGTGGCTCAGTCAGTTGAGCGGCGGACTTCAGTTCAGGTCATGATGATCTTGCGGTTCGTGAGTTTGAGCCCCGCGTCAGGCTCTGTGCTGACCGCTCAGAGCCTGGAGCCGGATTTGATTCTGTGTCGCGCTCTCTCTGCCCCTCCCCCGCTCGTGCCCTGTTTCTCTCAAACATATTTGAAAAAAAAAAGGAAAAGAATCCCCTTTTCCCTCTTATTCCTCATCCACAGCTGTGTCTCCCCAAAACCCACACAGATAAAGAAACCACTCTTTTGGGTGTCAGAGGAGTGAAGAAGCTCCGGGATCCCCGCAAGGAGAGGGGAGTTCCCACTTTCCCCACTTTTCCTGCCCCGTGAATCTTAACTCGTAACTTTGGACAAATCAATTCTTGTTCATTACTTTACACATTCCAAAGTGCCCTCACCACGAAGGTCAAGACTACGGGCTCATGCTTATGAGATCTAGGAAAATAAAATACTCTGATTCGAGTGCTAAAAGCTTGAATTACACAGTATGCGGGGCAAGTTGGGGGGAAAATTCTTGTCCAACTGAGAAATTCGTCCAGTTTCTCGCAGGTCCTTCTGCCTTCATGACATCCCACGTCCGGTTTTTATTTTCACCTCCCTGCCAAGCGCCAAAGCCACACTACTCGCTTTCCCCTCTCCAAACTGTCCGAGTGAGGTTCCAGACACGAAATCTCAAACACGGGGAATGACAGCCTCCAAAAGAGCTGGGGCCCGGGGTGGGGGGGCGGCCTGTGGACCCCGCGGCCGTGCCGCTCACCCCTTCCAACCCGCACCCTACAGACCCGCGGGCCCGGAGGAGGGAGGCGGCGGGCGCTCGAGGGCGGGCTGGCCTCCCCGTCGGAGCTCGGGGCCTGAGAGGGGCCCTGGCGGCTCCCAGGCCTCAGTTTCCCTCAGAGCCCCTTCCCTGCCATGAGGGCGGGCCCCAAGCCGGCGCTGACAAAAACAAAACGGGGCGCGGCCGGCTCCTAGGCTCAGATGGGCGGGACCCCAACATTCCACAAAGGCACGACCTCCGACCTCTGCCCTCCAACCCCAACAACCTCCAGCCAGCCACCGACGGTGACGGTCGCCGCCCCTCCAGAGGCAGGAGGCTGGCCCAGCCCCGAGCCGACCAGCCGGGCTAAGCCGCCGAGCCGCTGAGGGCCCGTGCGGTCCCCCTCCCAGGACCGCGGCCCCTCCCGCACGCCCCGGTACCTCAGCTCCCGGGATCCGCCGAGACTCGCCGCCGCCGCCGCCGCCGCCCCTGCTGATTGGCTGCGAAAATCAGCAGGTCCCCAGGGGGCGGGGACGGCGAGGCAGCCAATGAAATCAGCGCTGCGCGGGCTCTGGAATGAGCCGAGTTGAGCGAAGTCTGTACCGGAAGCGGGGCCCGGGGGCGGGGCTCCAGCTGTCCTACGCGACTCTGGTTCCGCCCGCCTGCTTGCCACGGCGGCACCAGCTCTTCGCGGCTGTAGGTTTTGCCTCTGCTGTAGGCTGTGAAACCCTTTATCTTCCTCTGCTGAGCCTCAGCTTTCTCACCTGTAGACGAGGCCTGTATGTCAATGGTGTGTTACGAAGGGGCGGATTCCCAGAAGAGCGGGTGTCCCCTGCTGAGGCCTCCCGCTGCGAGGCGGCTCCTCTGGCTCAGGCTGGAAGGACCCGGGTCTCCACATTTTGCGCCCTTACCACACCGCAGGAGGAGTTTGCCCCGCTCCGCTCACGAAGACCGAAAAGTCCACCAAAGTAAAACACCGAACCACGACAACACGGACCAGAACAACACGATTTACCCAATGTCGATGGTGGAGGATTCCTTGAGCTTAATAGTGATGGGTGAACACTCATGCACTAAAGCACAAAGCTTTAAAACGTCAACCTCTAAAAGGAAACCAAAATTAAAAAGCAAACCGTAACCAGGGGGAAATAATTGCAACAAACCCCACAAAAGATTGAAATCCTTAACTGAGACAGACTTCATCGAATTAATGAGAACGTGACTAAGAGCCCAGTAGATAAGGTGGGGAGCATGAGCAGTCAATTCACCAAAGAATACAAGTGATTAATAGCGGAGAAAAATGAAACCTCAGTAGTAATGAAATTAAGCTACAGAGCAAAAGAATAAAAACAGTAAGATCTCTCCCTTTTACGGCTTTCCATCCTAGTTAAAATAAAAATCAAACTCCTTTATCTTGGCAGACAAAGCCCAGGATGGTGTGAGGGCTCCAGTCCATTCTCTGCCATTAATTCATTCTTTTAAGCCACTCTCCCCTTTTCTTTTGGCTTTTAAACAACCCAGATCTCCCACCCCTGGCCCTTCACAGGAATGTCCTTCTCTCAGCTGGACTTTCGGACCCCCAGGCCTCAGATCAGTCACTTGCTCAGCAGAGCCTTCCCTACCCCATCTACCTAGGTGTTCCCTCCATGCTCTGTCAGGACATTCTGTCTCTTAATCCCACTTCTCCGTTACTTTAGTTACTTTCTCTGTTTTATTGCCAGAATCCTTCTGTCCCTAATTACCTTCTGTGGCTCGCCACAACCTGTGTCCAATTCACAGGTGAACTCCTGGCCCAGAGGGCTTGGTCATGGCCGGGTGGATTTGGCAAGTCTAGATATCAGAATCTAGGAGTGTGATTAACAGGGAGAGTAGAGCAGCATCTGCAAAGCTGAATTGACATAGCCACTCCCTGATCAGTTATACGTGTTTCTTTCATTCAGCATGTCTAATTAAAAAACAAATCCAAACCCTGCTCCCAACCTCTCCCCCCACCCAAATCCAGGTTCAGGAGAGATTTTATTTGAAAAGATTATTGCAAGGGGAGCAAAAGATTGTTTGTTGCAGGAGGGAGAATCATCTGATTATAAGGTCTGCAAGCATCTCAGGAGGTAGGCAGAAAGGGCTTTTCTTTTACCGAGAGAAGGTGAACAAGGCTAGAAGGAGCCAGGTGCAAGAAAGTAGAATAAAAGGGTGGCAGAATTGGAGAGTAGATATGAAAACGTTCTACCTGAGCCAGCCTATTTATTCTCAAGAGGGATAGTATGCTGGCTCAGGCTGAATGTGAACTACAGCCCATTCAGGCATCTGGATGAAGGAGAGAGACTTAATGGAATTTCAGTTAACAAGCATTTTGTTCTGATTCATCAGTGAGGACAAGAGGACAAGAGGCTCAGCTAATCGCTTATGAGGCAAAGAAACAGAATTTAGAGGGTCCGTGTCTGGCTTTGTCACAGTTAGACAAGGATGGCATCCACGAGTCTTGTTTAAGTCTTACGGGGAAGGAAGGGTTCTTTGCAATAAGCCATTTTCCAGGGCACAAAGGGTGGGTGGGGATGGGGAGACCTTAACCTTCGTTGTTTTCCAGGATCACAGGGCATAGGTAAAGTTAAGCACAGTCACTCTCTGTCTGTGGATCCTACCTCCACATCTCAAGCCCTGCAGCACAGTGGTGAGTAAAGCTAGCAGCCTCTCATGGGGCTTACACTTCTAAAGATGAGCCAGGACAAAGACAGGCATAGAAAGAGCATAACAGATGATGCTAGATCCTTGAAAAAAGAAAAACTAGGCCATACCTGTTAACAAAGATTATCCAAACTTCATAAAGGCCAGAGGATGGTTTTGTGTTCTTCCAGTACCACGCTGGAGCTCGGTTAGTGAGCCCACCCAAAAATAATCTGATTCTCTAAAGCAGCAGTTCCCAAAATGCGGTCGATGTGATCCTGGGGACCCCTGAGACCTTTTCACGGGGTCATGAGGTCAAAATTATCCTCATAGTGATGCCAACATTATTTTCCTTGTCTGCTTCATTCTCTCTTGAGAGACAAGTGATTTAGGAGGTAACATATATCCAGATACAAGGCCACACAACACTCCTGTGAGGTAGGTATTATGACAATCCCCCAATTACAGACGGAAAAGCTGAGTGTAACAGAGATTGCAAGATGCCTACCCAATATCAATTCTAGCCTTTTCCTTTGGAAAAGAATCCCAATATTATTTGGGGCAGCAATGTGCCAGGGTGACAGTACACTTCCCAGTCTTCTTGCAGTGGGGTGTGCCCCTTTGAATAAATTCCAGATCGTAAGAGGACAATATTGGGTGGGACTCTGACAAAGCCTTTCAAAGGCAGACATCTGGAAAAGCTCTGTATAACATGTGCATTCTTTTTACCCTCCCTCCCACTGCCTGGGATGAAGATGTGATGGCAAGGACACCTGCATTCATCTTGGACATGGAGGAAACTTTGGAGGTGGAATCCATGTGCTCAGGATGGCAAAGCAGAAAAGATGGAAATTGTGGGAAAGAACTAAATGTCCCCATTGTTTAAGAGGTTAAGATTTCTGTTAGCAGCTGCTGATGCAATTCCTGAGTTAGGTATTTGGGCACAGAGGTTATGTGTCCTAGATGTCATGGCTAGTAAGTACAAGAGGCAGAATTCAGCCCCAGGCAGTGACTCCAAAAGCCCACGTTCTCATAAAGGCTTCTGAGCAGAACCCAGGTTTGCTTTCTCCGCTGGCCCGGCTCAGCCAGAATGCCTACAAACTTGGTGAACAGTTCCTTCAGAAACCTGCCCTAGTTTTCTCTCCAGGCCCTGGGCTAGGCTGGCTGAGATGCAGCCCCTCAGCCCAGGTGAGGTCAGAGAGGAGGTGCTGGAGCAACATGGTTCCTCCTCTGCACCGTGTCTCAGTCACATCCACCAAGGACAGTCCCGCAGCTCCAGCGCTGAGAAAGCTGCGATCAATCCTCCATAAGCCGACAGGCCTACTCAGATGCCCCTCAAACTCCTGCCAAACCTAGAGCCTCCTGTCCCCTGTGCCAGCCTGCTGTGGACTGAATTGTGTCCCCACTAAATTCACATGTTGAAATCCTAACCCCTAATGTGACTGTATTGGACACAGGGACTACAAGGAGGTAATTACGGTTAAACGAAGTCATAAGGGTGGGGCCCTGATCCAACAGAATTAGTGTCTTTATAAACAGAGACACCAGAGAGCTTGCTCTCACTCCCCCTCCTTCCCTGCTCACACTCAGAGGAAAGACCACGTGAGGATGCAGTGAGAACATGGCCATATCTGAACCAGACTCTGAACCCTGAGGGAACTTGATCTTGGAATTCCAGATTCCGAAACTGTAAGAAATAAATTTCTGTTGCGCAAGCCATCCAGTCTGTGGTGTTTTGATATGGCAGCCCGAACTAAGACACCGACCTTCTCCCTGGAAGGGCAGAAGATGGAAGGGAACAGATGCTGAGTGGCTGACTTCTACTAGGTGTTTCAAAACTCCAGTGGGTGGAGAGCAGAAATTTGTGCTGGCAAAGTCATTAGAATTTCTTAAGCCGCAACTTCTCATTTTATAGAGAATTTAAGACCCAGAGACACAGGGGGCTTGTCTGACAGTGCACAGCAGGTGAGCTGTATAGCCTTGAAGCCTGGTGGAAGATGAATGTTTCCAAAACTAGCTTTGCACTTACCAGCTGTGTAACCTTGATGGAGGCCTGTAAGCCTTCTGGGCCTTGGTCCCCTCCTCTATGGTCTTGTTCCCCATGCTTGGAACATTTTCAGCTTATGTCTGTTGTCCTAGCACAATTATGAACACCCCTTGGCATTTCATAGTGTGGACACACCCTCTTCCTCTCTTTATGGCAGTTGCAAGGCAAAGGCTCTCCACCCGCCCCTTGGAAGATGCTGCTAGGTCATCACAGAGGCCCAGGCAGTTGTCAGACCTCTGCGTGGAGTTACCCAAGACAGCTTTAGGAGCTCTTCGGAGAGTGATAGGGGAAAAAAAGTTTTAAAAAATATATTGCAGGGGCACCTGGGTGGCTCAGTCGGTTGAGCTTCCGACTTTGGCTCAGGTCATGATCTCACAGATCATGAGTTTGAGCTGTGCTGACAGCTCAGAGACTAGAGCCTGCTTCAGATTCTGTGTTTTCCCCTCTTTCTCTCTGCCCCCTCCCTGCTTGCACTCTGTCTTTGTCACTCAAAAAAAAAAATTAAAAAAATATATTGTATTTAGCATAGTAAAAAAGAAAAAACCCAAAATTAAAAAAACAAAACAAAAAAACCCCAATCATTAAAAAATTAAAAAGCATCGGGGCTCCTGGGTGGCTCAGTTGTTTGGGCATCTGACTCTTGGTTTGGCTCAGGTCATGATCTCATGGTTCTCAAAGCATCGGGCTTTGAGCTGGTGGTGCAGAGCCTGTTTGGGATTCTCTTTCTCTCCCTTTCTCTGTTCCTTCTCTGCTTGTGTTCTCTCTCTCTCTCTCTCTCTCTCTCTCTCAAAATAAATAAACTTAAAAAAACAGTTAAAACACATATAATAAATTTAATAAATTGGGTATAAATATTTGCTGTCTTTGATATATTAATATCCTTAATATATAAAAGGCATTCAGATCTCAACATGAAAAAAACAGTCCACAGAAAGATTACCAAATGATGCAAACAATTCACTAAAGAAATGCATATAGAGAAAAGGTGCTGGGGCACCTGGGTGACTCAGTTGGTTAAGCGTCCGACTCTTGCTTTCGGCTCAGGTCATGATCTTGCGGTTTGTGAGATGGAGCCTGGTGTCGGGCTCTCTGTTGGCAGTGAGGGGCCTGCTTGGGATTCTCTGTTTCCCTCTCCCTCCGCCCCTCCCCCACTCGTGCTCTCTTTCTCTCTCAAAATAAAATTTAAAAAAGTTAAAACAAAAAAAAAGAAAAAGGTGTTTATTTGACAGATGGTCAGATAATGGAAATTCACATAGCTGCAAGAAGCTGGAGAAAGTCAAATCTGAATGCACGTGTTTGCATAGGTGGGGAAAGAGTCCTCTCAGCACCTGTTGGTGGGAGTTTCGATTGGGATGCTCGTAGCATTATGCAGTAATGACTTTTACATTGTGCCTATTCTTTGATCTTGTCTCCCTCGCTTAGGAGTTTGCCAAAGAAATAAGTAGGACATGTAAAAAGATCCGTTACAAGGCTGTTCTTAATGGTGAGAGATGAAAAACAACAACAACAACAACAACAAATGTCCAACAGGAGGGGATTAGGTTCAATTCATGTAGCTCATTTATGAAATGAAATAAAGCACACTCATTTAAAATTATCTTGTAGAAGTAACAGTTATTCACATGGAAGGATTTTATGAATAAGAAGCACTTTTAAAAATCTCTAGAAAACAGGGGCTGCTGGGTGGCTCAGTTCGTTGAGTGTCCCAACTCTTGGTTTCAGCTCAGGTCACCATCTCACCGTTCATGAGTTTGAGCTCTGCATCGGGCTCTGCTGAGGGTGCAGAGCCTGCTTTGGATTCTCTGTCTCCCTCTCTCTCTGCCCCTCCCTCCCCCCCTTCAAGAAACAAACATTAAAAAAAAGTCTCTAGAAAAAAGAGAAAGGGGCATACATCACCCCACACACATCTGAAGGTTGTAAAGCAGAATGCTCATAGTGGTTATTCCTGGGTGACATAATAATTGCCTTATGCGTGCTTGCATTTTTATCATTCTTTTCTTAAATGTTTCTTTAATTATTTTTGAGAGAGAGAGAGAGAGAGAGAACACAGACAAACGGGAGGAACAGAGAGAGAGAGAGAGAGAGAGAGAGAGACGGAATCTGAAGCAGGCTCCAAGCTCTGAGCCATCAGCACAGAGCCTGATGCGGGGCTCAAAGCCACTAACTGTGAGATCATGACCTGAGCCCAAATCAGATGTTTAACAGACTGAACCACTCAGGTGCCCCGAGTGCTTGCATTTTTAAACTTGTCTCTGCCACACGTTTACTCCTTTTATGAGGAGGTGGGGCACCAAACAGTGGTTAAAGCTGCAAGTTGGTGCTGAAGTCAGACATCAAGCTTTGTTGCAGCCAAATGTTCTACCCTTGAACTAAACCCCCTCAGACATCCAGTTCTGAAGCCAGCACCAGCCCTTAGGACCAATAGGAAAATTCTGTGACCTCTGTAAGACCCAGTTTTCTTGTCTGTAAAATGAAATCAGAGATAGATCCTGCTACTCAGCAGGTGCTTGGCATACAATGAACATTTTGGGAACGTGAGATATCATTATTACAACAGGGGAAACCATAAAGGTATAAAATGTCCATTTTTCTTTAAATGATACATTTCTACCCTAACTTAGGGAGCTGCAGGTGGTTTGTGAGGATCAGATCTGTTCTGATTTAGGAACGGCTTTCTCGGGTGAGTTTTAAATGTGTTTCTCAGCAGCTTTATTTGTGTCCATTTTTCCCTGGTCTAAAGGATGAGGAGGGGACCAAGAACAGGAGCCTGATAGGCTGGGCAAGCTGTCCTAGGCAATGCCAGGTGGAGGAGGGGGCCCTACTTTTGTACCTGGTGAGCGCCTGACCTGAGCTCCCTGGTCATCCCAGGCTGACTTCCCCCTTCCCTCCCACCTGGAGCCTGGGTCTGCTTTGTCACTGCCACCTTGGCGGGAACTCAGGGTCCAGTTTTCGTTTCCCATAAGGGCCACGCCCACAAGCCCTAGGTATATGCAGCAGAGTATTTAAAGATTTCATAGACATACCTTACCTTCATTTTGTCCCTCTCAGTAGCAAAACCTCAGCCACCCCTCTCCCCCTGCAATTTTCCAATCCCCTTGCTTCCTCCCTCGCCAAACTTTAAGCTCAGCTCTGGCTTTCCTGGGCATACCTGGGAATTATACCCAGGTTCAGAGAGCCTGATGCAACAGCTCCATGGTCTCCAGCTCTTCCCAGTCCCCTGGAATCATTCAGGAGACAGATCTTTTATAATTTTTATAAGAATTACACGCTGGGGCGCCTGGATGGCTCAGTTGGTTAAACGTCTGACTCGTCATTTCAGCTCAGGTCATGATGTCACGGTAAGTGGGATCAAGTTCCACATCAGGCTCTGGGCAATGACAACATGGAGCCTACCTGGGATTCTCTTTCTCTGTCTCCCTCTGCCCCTCCCCTGCTTGTGCACGCTCTCTCTCTCTCTCAAAATAAATAAACATTTTTTTCAAAAATTGTTTAAAAAAAGAATTACATGCTAAAGCAATACTATTTTAGATATACTAGGTTACAGAAAATATTACTAAAATAAATTTCACCTTTTCTTTGGCTATTTTTAAACATTTAAAAAAATGTTTATTTTTGTGAGAGAGTGCAAACTGGGGAAGGGCAAAGAGAGAGGGAAACACAGAATCCGAAGCAGGCTCCAGGCTCTGAACTGTCAGCACAGAGCCCAACGTGGGGCTCAAACTCACGAACCACGAGATCATGACCTGAGGTGAAGTCAGACCTGAGATGAAGTTGGATGCTTAACTGACTGAGTCACCCAAGCACCTCTCTTTTGGCTACTTTTAATGTAGCTACTAGAAATTTTAAAATTGCATCAGGTTCACATTAAGTTCCCACCGCCTGTGGTGCCTGAAATCCATGGTTTGGAGCCTACCTTGATCTGAAGGCTACATTTTTCTTTCTCCAGAGGGTACCGCCGATTAACAACAAATATCCTGAACATTTGCATCAGGTCCTAGCTCTGCCAGGAGGTTGACAGCTGGGGAGGGGACGTAGAGAGGCAGGGATAGTGCCAAAGAGACCCTTTTTTTGCATCCCCACCCTCCGCCTTCCCAGACACTCCAGCTGGGACCCTTGGACCTGAAGTCAGCCTACAGTTGATGTGGGTCTGCTGAGTAGGTAAGAAGTCTCTCAGCTGAAGACTCGGGGGCATCGTTCCAGAGGAAGGTCTGGGGGAAAGCTGCATCCGGTGATATTTCAGAGAGCAGAGGGTGAATGCTCCACCCAAAACTGAGGTGCCAGGAGCCTCAGTTGGAAGCAGCACCCAGAGCCAGGGTCTGAGGAGGGAGGGAAACTGGAGACCATGGGCAGCAAAGTGAGGTGAAGGAGGGGCCCTGGGCTCCTCAGCCAAGCATACTTCAGAGAAAGATTTGCCGTCAGGGTTTGCCGGCTGGAAGGATGTTTTGGTTGAAGTTCTGTGTCATTGTGGATCAGGGTACAAATCTGTGAGACTGTGGGTACTCTGGTAGTGTCACTCATGGAGACCCCCAAGCTGCAGAAGATTTGATTACATACACAAGCGTGTCTGGGTCCCTCAGCGGGACTGTTCTAGATTTAACACAGACTTCAAGCTGATGCACCCTATATGCACATAGTAGGTGTTCAATATCAGGTTGTAAACATCTTGTTAACCCTATGCTTAGAATCCAGAAGGAGCTCAACAAAACATTTATTTACTTGATTTGATTATGTACTCAATGAAAGCTTCTGAAGCATGAAGCTACTGTTGACTGAGGGTTCTGCTATGTCTCGAACCCTTTCAGCATTTCAGCATTATTTCTGGCCTCAAATATTTTCAGGAAAAAGTACTCCTGTAATAATCAGTATTTAACCAAGAAACTACTCAGAATATCCACAATGGAGGGAGTTGCATGCTGAGATTGGGGTCACAGGTGATGGATAAGCAAATGGGGGGCATTAGGACTACCCAGAGGTTAGCCACCACCCCTCTAGGCTGGGGGCAGAGGACGGGGCGATGTCATGGGTATCCAGGGAACCACAAGGAGCTTGTTCAGTGGGAGCTGGAAGCTTAGATGAGATGGAATTGCTGTGGAGCTGCCTTGTGAGGCAGGAAGGAAGGGAGGGGACAGGCTCAGACCTCTTACCTCCCCCACTGCTGCTATACAAAGTAAAATGAGAGAGGGCAAGGAATGGCTTGGGGTAATCTGGCCCAGGGCCAGTATGACCTCCAGTCATCCTAACCTTTGAAAGGGCACTGTTCTTGGAGGAATTGAACAGCCCGATACAGGCTGAATTGTGTCTCCTATTAAATTCATGTGTTGAAGAGCAAACCCTAGAGCCCCAGAATGTGACCTTATTTGGATATAAGGTCTTTAAAAAGGTGATTCATTGAAAGGAGACCATGAGGGTGGGTCCTAATCCAATCTGACTTGTGTCCTTATAAGAAGAGGAAATTTGGACACACAGAAAGGGTTGTGTACACAGAGGAAAGACCAAGTGAGGACACAGAAAAAAAAAAAATCAGCCATCTACACACCAAAGAGAGAAAAGCCTCAGAAGAAACCAGCACTGCTGATCTCGGACTTCTGGCTTCCAGAACTGTGAGGAGATAAATCTGTTGTTGAAGCCACCCTGTGTGTGATGTTTGTCATGGCAGCTTGAGCTGACTAAAACTGCCCAAGATTCCGTGTTGCCGGAGGAGTCAGAATTCAGCACAAATCCATCCCCAGAGTGCAGGGAACCCACTTTTTTAACTGACAGCAGTACAAAGATGCCACCCAGATGTCCAAAGGAGCCCCTCCTGCCTCCCTCACTCATCCCTGCTGGGAGGAAGGACAGACTGGTGTGTGTGTGTGTGTGTGTGTGTGTGTGTACCTGTGTGCACACTACTGGTATCTATGGAGGTTGCTAAACATCTACTTTGCACAGGAATGCTCCCTTCCCAACAAAAAAATTATCCAGCTCACAATGTTAATAGTGCCTGTTCCAGAGATCTGTGATACAGTAATCCTCCATGTCTAAAAGCCCACCATGTGCTTGAGACATCCACCTAGGCTTTGGGTCTTTTGCACTTTAACATGAACAGATGGATAATCATCAATTAGCAAACATTTGAAGGAAGTCTCTGACATGAATGGCAGTGATCAGAACTACAGAGAAAAAGCAACTTGGGTAAAACAAATTATACAGGGAGAAGAATATTAAAGAACTATTAAAAGAAATGAAAGAAAGAAGGGAGGGAAAGACAGACAGACAGGCAACCTGAGGGAAAGAAGGGAGGAAATGAAAGAAGATACCAGATCCATGGAACAAGAACAGGATACTATTAAAAAGGGATATTCCAAAAACCAGCAAGATCATTTGAAAATTAAAAATATGATAGCTGAAATAATAAACACTGATTAGTTTAGAATACAAAGTTAAGAAATTCTTCCGGAAAGGAAAGCAAAAGTCAGAGATGGAAAAGGGGGAAAAAATGTAATAAAACTAAGCCACCAGTCCAAGAAGTCTAATATAAAAATAATAACAGTTTTATAAAGACAAGACAGGGAAAATGGAGGGGAAGAAATCATCAAAAATATATTCCAAGAAAATCCTCCAAATAAAGAATATGAGTATTCAGTTTGAAAGGATGAAATAGATCCACATCCAGGCACCTCATGAAAACATTTTCAAATACTGATGACTAAGTGTGATATTGTGATTTATAATAAGAAATAGGGGTGCTTGGGTGGCAGTTAAACAGCTGACTCTTGATCTCAGCTCTGGTCATGATCTCACAGTTCGTGGGTTCGAGCCCCATGACAGGCTCTGTGCTAATAGGACCGAGCCCGCTTGAGATTCTCTTTCTCCCTCTCTCTCCACCCCTCTCTCCCTCTCTCTCTCAAAATAAATAGGTAAACTTAAAAAAATAGTTATTATAATAAGAAATATGTATTTGGTCTTCAACCCTCCAAAACCCTTGGGATTTCTCAAGTATTGAGAGTGACAGTTTGTTATGTTAATGGGATGGCTTTTGGAAAGCACCTAAGGATGGGGCCTGGTTGCCAGGAGAATCAAGCATGTGACTAGAAGGTTGGAACTTTCAGCCCCATTCCCTTGACCTCTGGGAAGAGGAGAGGGGCTGGAGATTGAATCAATAGCCAATGGCCAATGATTTAATCACTATGTAATGAATCATCCATCAAAACCTAAAAGAAGAGGGTTCAGAGAGCTTCCAGGCTGGTGAACGTGGGGAGATTTGGGGACAGGGGTGGGCTGGGAGAGGGAATGAAAGCTCTGTGCCCATTTCTCTACACCTTGCCCTATGCACCTCTTCCGTCTGGCTGTTCCTGAGTGATGTCCTTTTATAATAAACTGATAATCTAGTAAGTAAAAAGTTTCTCTGAATTCTGTGAGCCACTCCAATAAATTAATCTAACCTGAGGAGGGGGTCTTTAGAACCTCTGATTTATAGTCTGTCAGACATACAGGTAACAACATGGACTTGCAACTGGCACCTGAAGTTC
Organism: Cryptoprocta ferox; assembly: GCA_028646485.1. Lineage (NCBI taxonomy): Eukaryota > Metazoa > Chordata > Mammalia > Carnivora > Eupleridae > Cryptoprocta > Cryptoprocta ferox. The sequence continues at coordinate 120,107,308 of CM053560.1, read as the reverse complement.
AAGAAGGAGGTCGTGGGAACCTCCAATCTGTAGCTAGTCAATCAGAAGCACAGGTAACAGCCTGGCTTACAACTGATGTCTCTAGTAGGGGTGCAGTCTTGTAGGACTGAACCCTTACCTATGGAATCTGATGCTATCCCTAAGGAGATAGTGTCAGAATTGAAATGAATTGTAGGACACCCAGCTGGTGTCCTGAGAATTGTTGTGTGGGGACTGCCTCCCCTGTGCTCCCCACCTCTGGTCCCCATCCTCATACATTGAAATTGGGTCCAGGAACCTAATTTACAATGAAACTATCTTATGGACCTCAATAGGGCAATGAAAAAAAAAACATATCATATTCAAAAAATGGGGAATAAGAATGGCTTTAGACTTCTCACTATCACACTGTAAGTAAGAAGACAATTAGAACTATGTCTTCAAAATTATGAAGAGAAATGATTTTCAGTCTAGAATTTTTAGATCCAAACTATCAATGAAGTGAGAATATGGAATAAAAGCATTTTTGGACATGTAGGATCCTCTAGAATTTACCTCCCATATACCTTTTCTTAGGATGCTACTGAAGGATATGCTCCTATGAAACAAGGGAGTAAAACAAAAGCAGTGAAAGGGCATCAGGAAACAGACTCCATCACAGGGGAGAGTATGTGGTAAAGGGTGTATATGGGATGTTGGGGGGCAAGTCAGATGTGTCTGCATGTATTAAGAGAGACTGGCAGAGAGTTTAGGATTAGATTGTTGACCAAAACATAGAAAGCTAAGCAAAAACTTAAAACCTCAACAATCATGATTCCAGGATAAACAAAAATTAGTGCAGAATCTAAAATTCAGAGTGTTCTGCTATATGACTCAGTTGTGAAGAACATACTGATCTAACCCAGTCATAACTCAATAGGGGGCTCATGAAGGGGGTGTCAATGGTACAGTGGGGCATGAGATCACCATACTGCATGACCTTAACTGCCATTTGTGGCAGCCAGTGGACAAGGTATGTTCTAGATTGAATTGTGTCCCCCACCCACACCAAAAATATACGTTTTGGAGTCCTAACTCCCAGAATCTCAGAATGTGACCTTATTTGGAAATAGGGTCTTTATAGGGCTAACCAAATTAAAATGAGGTCATTAGGGTGGTCCCTAATCCAATATGACTGGTGTCCTTACAAAAAGGGACACAGATATGGATGCACAGAGAAGGAAGACAATGTAAAGAGACACCGGGAGAAAAAGACCATCTACAAGCCAATGAGTGAGGCCTGGAACAGATCCTTCCCTCAGGGCCCTCAAAAGGAATCAGCCCTACTGACACCTTAACCTTGGACTTCCAGCCTCCAGAACAGTGAGACAATAAATTTCTTTTGTTTAAGCCCCCCAGTCTGTAGTGCCCTAGGAAACAAATACATAGTATGAGTAAAAATAATCCTCATCTTCTGAACTGGGAAGTTGTTGGAGACTGAATGATTGTGTTGCCCTAAAATTCATATGTTGAAACCTAATCCCCCATATGAGGGTATTTAGAGCTGGAGCCTCTGGGAGGTGATTAGGTCATGAGGGGGAAGCCCTTATGAATAGGATTAGTTCCCTTATTTAAAAAAAAGGCAAGAGAGAAATTATCTCTTTATCAGATGAGGACACAGAAGGAAGGTGTCTATCTGTGAATCAAGGAGAGGGCTCTCACCAGGAATCAAATTGGTGAGCACCTTGATCTTGGAATTCCTAGCCCCTAGAATTGTGAAAAATAAATGTCTGTATTTTTAAGCTTCCTGGTTTATGGTATATTTGTTATAGGAACCTGAGCTGACCAGTACCCCACCTTGATTTCTCACCCATGACATTGACATTGTACCATGGCAACATGCCAGAGGTTACTAGTGCCTCACCTCCCACCAGTGATGGGGTCTTCACTGCTGGTCAACAGATGATCCAGCTCCAAAATCTCGGGAAAAGAGACCCACCAGAATCTTGAAGGAGCTTTTCCCAGATGAAGGTGAATTTACGGAATCAAGTGGACCCAAGTGGCTCAAGGGGTGGACAGTGGTGGATGTTGTGGTAAAAATGCACCCTCCTAGCTGCCAGGATTGTTGGCTGATGGGTCAGAGCTGAGTCTCTCTCTGGGGATTGCTGTCTGCCTGAAGTTAAGTCCTATCTTGGGGGGTATCCCAATCACTGATTAATGTTGAAGTACAAAGACCTGTCCCTTGAGCTCAATTCTGGACAACTCTGGAAGCCAGCCAGGCCCCAGTTCTCCAAGGGTTGGCTGAGGCCTCCTTATAAGATAATTACCAAAAACATTTTCTAATAACCCTCTAGTTCACCTATCTCAGCCTTAGAGTTTCATTTCTCAAAGAACAGGACCTGAGACACTGCTGTTCAAGGTGTGAATAAAATATAATTCATCTAACCTGTCTATGGCATTCACTTTGTTTCCTATTTTTCAAATATAAACACTGCTACAGTTAACATCCATGTAAATATAGCCTCCACAGATATGGATTCTTTTATTACAGAGTCCCAGGAATGGGATTGCTCGATTGAAGAGTATCTGTAG
>CM053560.1:120081167-120098533 GCA_028646485.1 Cryptoprocta ferox | reverse complement strand
CCCCCCCCCCCCCCCCCCCCCCGGGAGAAGTAATTCTTCATCGTTTTCCCCCCAGGGAGACCTGCACTTACTCCCTAATGGAAATTTAAGCATCCTAAATTTCTTCCTGGCTTCTGCTTCATTACCTTAGGGTAAAACGCTAATTTGTTTTTAAGGAAGACCTTTCAATTTTGTTTAAGGGCTTGAACCCAGTCCCAGCCCAATCCAGAATGATTTGGTCACATCAGGCTCACAGCCAGATAAGACATTAGCATCCCCGCCCCCCACCGCCACCCCACGCCTTCTGTTGATAAAGAAAACTCTGCTCCTTTGTACCCTATGCCTGACGTATAGGCTTGGATCTGAGTTTCTGGGACCTGGAACTCATACACTTTGGGGAATGGGATGCTCCTGATGAAAAATGAATGAAGTGAGAAGGCCGGGATCTGATGCAGGGCCTCGGGCAGTGCCCCGCAGTCGAGGGTCCCTGAAGCCTCAGTGTCTTCACACTGGGTGTTTTATATGTTCCTTTGCGCGCTTTCTCCCCTGTGTATCATCCTTTTGTGACAAGAAGAGCAGTAAGTATTTGCTGAAGTTCTGCCCCCTACAGCCGGCATTCTGCCTACGTTACCCTGTGTGATCTCACTGCCACCAGCCAAGAAGGTAGTGATACCTCTGTTTTACAGTATCTGTACATAAGATAGATCCTTCCCTTCCCTATCTTTCCCAGTAATTCGAGAAACAGGCCTGGAAGGGCTCTCAGTAGCTTGAGCTGGGCCATGTTGAGCTGCCTTAACCCCATGGCTTGGTGGTGGGGGCGGTGGGTGAGTGGTTCCCCCAGGGGTCATTAGAATGTTGTCATCAGAAGGGAGCGGCCATAGGGTGGGCAGACACTGTGACTGTGGTCCCCAAGGGTTCCTGGCCATGATGCACTCCATGTGCTCTGGAGGGTTGGATCATGAGCGTGCAACGGTGCTCAGCGGGGGCCTGGTTCAAATGCAGACAGGCAGGGTTGGGGTCCAAGATAGTAAGTTCCAAATAACTCCATTGTAGGTGGGGTGGAAGGAGCACTGTGTTCACCCCGACCACCTGTGTGAACTTGAACAGAGATCTTAATCTCTCTGTTCCTCAGTTTCCCCACAAGAGAAGAAGAGCCAATAATATCTGTTGGCCAGCAAGGGGGGGGGGTGAGGGCCCACCATTCCCCAGCTCCCACTGCAGGAAACTCCAGTGAAGTCTCCCACGTGGGGCGCCTGCGTGGCACAGTCTTAACCGACTCTTGGTTTCGGCTCAGGCTGTGATCTTGAGGTTTGTGAGTTTGAGTCCCACATTGGGCTCTGCGCTGACAGTGTGGAGCCTGCTTGGGATTCTCTCTCTCTGCCTCCCCCCTATTTATGTGCTCTCTCTCTCTCTCTCTCTCTTAAATAAATAAATAAACTTAAAAAAAGTTAAAGTCTCACCCCTGGCTTCTCTTCACTGTCCCCCCATCCTTCCCCACCTCTACCCGGTCGCTCATCTCACTGCTGAGTGTGGGAGAAGAAGTTAGGCATGCTCGTGGGGCCCCTCTCCTTTGTTGGGGGATGGCCTACTATGTCTCTCCAGCCTCTAAACTGTACAGGGCTCAGGCCATCTGTCTCGATCTGGGATGCGGTATTCGGATCCCCCATCTGCAGATGCAAGCCACATTTTACAATTATGGTGACATTTTAACTTCTAGTTGGTTGAGTCCTGTCTAGCTTCTAGCAGGCACTAGGAGGAGGGTCTCCCCTCAACCCCAGCTCCCCGTGGGCTGTGGAAAGGAGCGAGTCCAGCAATGTAGTAGCTGGTCAGCAAATATTATCCTGCTGTGTGGGGTTCTCCCCATGCAGGTCCCACTTCTGGTGGAATCAGCAGCTCCCCTTTCTTCCTGAGGGTCCTGGGTGACATTCAGGGGTCCCTGTGATTCTTTGGAATGGTGTCTTCTGGCGAAGAAGGTCATGGAGAGGCCCCTGGCTGTCGCCTCACATTGGCCCAAGAAAGCACTTACAATGTGAAGTCCCTGTGTGTGGGGTGTCAAGGGTCAGCAGGGCAGGGGGATCTGGGGGGACCATGTGCCCCCCTCTATAGCCAGGCAGGGTGAGCAGAGGGCCCCTGAGTGATGGCTGTTAAAGGGAAGGAAAGCAGACCAGGGTAGTTGCAGTCGCCTGGCCCTGTGTAGACAGGCCCCATGCAGGTGAATGCAGCGTGAGAATTACCCTTGGGGCACCTGTCAAGGCAGCAGAGGGAGCCACCATCCTCCTCGATGATGTCACCGAGCGCTTACATGTGCCAGCGTGGAGCTGGGGCCATGGTGTGAGCTCCTTCATTTTGCATGTGAGGTCAGCATGGTTCTCTGCAGTTTACAGATAAAGTTGAGTTTCAGTGGCTTGCGCCCGCCCAGCTCCTCTGTGACAGGGCCTTTGGCCCATAGGCAGGGGGGAACTGGGGACCAGGGAGGCCTGCCCTAAGGCCTTGGCGGAAGAAATGAGTGTCTGTGGGTCAGGGCTCTTGTGTAATACAGGCAGACTGTCCCACAAAATGCTTTGGGAACACCCTCATTTGTTCCCAGAACCGGGGACTTCCCAGAGAAAAGCCACGCGATGTTGATCCCCAGATTTTATAACACTTTCTCTACCTCTGCTCGGGACAAGGGTTGTGGAATGTGTGTTCAAAAAGACCATCTGGCCTGGATCCAAGTTCTCCCGGTAGACTGACTGCCCAGACCCTTCCATCACTGCAATGGGTTGACCTGTGCCCTTCAAGCATATATGTGTTGACGTCCTGACCCCCCAGGACCTCAAAATGTGGCCCCATTTGGATAGGGGGTCATTGAAGATGTAGTTAGTTGAGTGGAGTCATAGGGTGGGTCCCTAATTCAATATGAATGGTGTCCTTATAAAAAGGAGTGAATTTGGACACAGAGACAGCCATACACAGAGGGAGAACACGGTGTGAACATAAAGGCAGAGGTTGGGGTGATGTTCCTACAAGCTGAGGAACCCCAAAGGTTGCCAGCAAACTACCAGAAGGTAGGCAAGGGGCCTGGACCAGAAGCTCCCTCACAGTCCCCAGAAGGATCCGCACACCCGCCCCTTGGTCCCAGACTGCGGGGAGAGCAGTGAGACAAGCCATTTCTCCTGGTCGAGGCTCCCAGTCTGTGGTCCTTGTTACAGCAGCGCTAGGAAATGAATAGTTATGTCACCACACACTCAGTGGCCTCAGTGGGCCCCCGGGCTCCGAGCAGGGGGCTTCTCTGCTGTGGACAACGGGAAATGCCCTGTTGCTGCTCGGAGGAGATGCCGACAAAGCCTCACAGGCTGTCCCTAGCCTCCTGTTTGCTCTGGCTGACATCCGCCCTTTCTCTTTTCCCAAAACAAACTTGGCCTCTCCGAGGCTCGTTAATTTCTGTTTACAGAGAGGCTCAGCGTCTAAATGCTCTCCTCACTGTTAAAAGTGCTGCTTCTTTTACCTCAAGGTCTTTGTATCAAGTTAATTATCCCGACGAAGTTTCCAGGCCCTCCCTTTCCAAATGACTTTTTGGCAGCATCTGTGAACAGCCAGCCCTCCCCGAGGCCCCAACAAAGAGAGAGGCTGGGAGGTGCCCTCCTCCTTGCTAACACACCGAATCTTGGAGAATGTTGTATGTTTCAGCGCTTGCACGAACTATTTAACTGTTGCAAAGAGTCCTGAACTGGCAGAACGGATTCTGCAGCTTTCAGACAGATCCAGAGGAGCCTTCACACAGGCATAGTAAGGCACAAGGCAGGCAAGGTCATGATTGATTAGTGTCCCTTCACGGGGGCTGGAACATACATGCGGCGCAGCTGTATAAACTGTGGAAGTACTTACGGAGCAGATAAGGAAAGATCAGCTGGTGTATTGTGAAGTGAACAAACAGGGTGCAAAACAGTGGCGAGAGTGTGCTACACTTGTGTGAGAAAGAGGGAAAGTTCGGGTGTGAATTCTGTATTTCCTTCTGTTTGCACAAAGAAATAGGGGACGGCCACACCAAAAATTAATAAAAGGGGCTCTGAAGGTTAATTTTACACCATGGTCTCGTGATACTCATCGTTTGCTCAAACACCAGTCTAGATATTGCTGTGAAGTCGTTTTTTCAGCTGAGGTTAACATTTGTATCTGTAGACTTTGAGTAAAACAGATTACCAGCCACAATGTGGGTGGGCCTCGTCCAGTCAGTTGAAGGCACTGAGAACAAAGACTGAGGTTCCCTGAAAAAAAGAGAATTCTGCTTCTGGACTGCCTTTTGACTCAAGCTGCAATGCCACCTCTTACCTGGGTCTCTAGCCTGGGCTTGCCAGCCCCCACAATCACATGAGCCACGTCCTTACTCTTTCTGTCTCCTCCCCACATTGGTTCATGTTTCTCTGAAGAGCCCTGACTAAGACAGCGGTTACCCAGGGTAAACTATTAGGATCAGGAAAAAAGTAGGAGTGAGATCAAGGAGGATAGGACTGGAGCAAGATTGTTTGATGTTATTCCTTTTTAGATCATTATTTAAAAAATTTTTTTAAATGTTTATTTTTGAGAGAGAGACAGGGGTGAGTGGGGGAGGGGCAGAGAGAGAGGGAGACACAGAATCCAAATCAGGCTCCAGACTCCCAGCTGTCAGCACAGAGCCAGAAGTGAGGCTCAAACTCACGAACCGTGAGATCATGACCTGAGCCGAAGTCTAAACTCAACCGACTGAGCCACCCAGGCACCCCTATATTATTATTTTTGAAGCATGTAAATGTATTACCTATTAAAAATGTATAAAATAACTTAATAGATAAATGGATAAATACACACAGAGGAACATTATTCATCCATAAAAAAAGAAAATCCTGCCATTTATGATGATATGGATGGAACTTGAGGGCATTGCATTAAGTGAAATAAGTTGGAGAAAGACAATACTTTGTGATGTCACTGATATGTGGAATCTAAAAATGCCAAACTCCTAGACACAGCAAACAGACTGGTGGTTGTCAGAGGAGGTGGGATGGGGGAAGGTGGTCAAAAGATACAAAGTTTCAGTTATAGAATAAGCCATGGGGATGTAATGTACAGCAAGGTGTGTATAGTTAACAATATTGTATTATAGGGGCACCTGGGTGGCTTAGTTAAGTGTCTGACTTCCACCCAGGTCATGACCTCACAGTTCGTGAATTTGAGACCCACACTGGGCTCTGTGCTAACAGCTCAGAGCCTGGAGCCTTCTTTGGATTCTGTGTCTCCCTCTCTCTCTCTCTCTGCCCCTCCCCCTCTTGCACTCTTTCTCTCTCTCAAAAATAAACAAACATTACAAAAACAATACTGTATTGCATATTTGAAAGCTGTTAAGATAACAAAGTTTTCACCACAAAAATTGTAATTATGTATGGTGATGGATGTTAACTGAATGTATTGAGCTCATTTTACAATGTAAACATATATGAAATCATTGCGTTGTATACCTAAAATGAATACAATGTTATATGTCAATTACATCTCAACAAAAAGAACTTAAGGAGGATGGGCACAAGGCTGCTGAGATAAAGTGCTTCTGGAACATGTCAAGATTTTGCTCTAGGGGCGCCTGGGTGGCTCAGTCGGTTAAGCGTCCGGCTTCGGCTCAGGTCATGATCTCGCGGTTCGTGGGTTCGAGCCCCGCGTCGGGCTCTGTGCTGACAGCTCAGAGCCTGGAGCCTGTCTTCAGATTCTGTGTCTCCCTCTCTCTCTGACCCTCTCCTGCTTGTGCTGTCTCTCTCTGTCTCTCAAAAATAAATAAAAAAAAAAACATAAAAAAAATTAAAAAAAAAAAGATTTTGCTCTAGAGTCAATGGTGACTAGCGGTGGACGACTTGTAATTTTGTTTAGCAAAAGAGGCCCCACCCGGGTGAACTCAGTGGAAGATGAAGAACCCCAGGTGTGCAGCCTAGCTCATCTAGGGCATCACATGGGCTCTATTACCATCCACTTAGAGAAGGCCAGACACACCACCAACCGTGCACCTGTCTTGTGTGTCTGCAGAGGTGCCAGCCCACTTCAAGTTCAGTTTCCAAACAACGGGGCATGACATTGATTGGCAGCCATCACAAGGTGTTGTGCTGCCCAGCCCCACGAGAGATGGGTCGACTCTCCTGAGAACCTGCCATGGGCTAAGCCCACAACATACACGTTAAGCCCAGGGCCACAGTGGCAATGAGAGAGACCACTTATCCTCACAGAGCTCATGCGGTGAAGGAGATAGGAGGTAACATAAGTGTGCTCTGGGAAGACAGAAGACAGACTGCTGTCTCAGTGTGTAAGACCGAGTTGTTTTATAGAGGGGAGGCGAGGGGTGGCTTACCCAAGTGGATGGCATGAGAGAATGAGAAGGAGCCGGCTGGGTGAGGAGTCGGAGCAGGAGTGACCCCCTTGCTGAGTGCAGAAGAGATACAGGCACAGCTCACCTGTTTTCGTTCCGCTTTCCACGTGCCAAGGGTGCTGAGGAGGAAACCAAGTCCAGGAGGGAGAAGTGATCTGTTCTCACTTCTCACTCAGCTGTGTGTGCTTCTAATCTCAGTCAGGGAGCTGTTCTCTGCTTGCTTCTGGTTGTAGCTTCTGGAAGCCGTCAGAAGCTGCAGCTGTGCACAATTGAGTGGCTAGGTGTGGGCTCTGGGGTCAGAGATGCCTGGGTTCAAGCCCCGACTCTGCCACTTCCTAGCTGTGTACCCTTGAGTCAGCTGTGGAACGTCTCTGGGTCTCCTCTCATGAGGATTAGATACGATATTTTGGTAAGCGGTACATAATGGGTGCTCTCTATGTGATGGTTACTCTACACTTTGTTCGTGTCATTTACATAAAAAAGAAAATGAAACAAGGCAGGGAGTACATGTAAGCAGGAGGGCACAGGAGAGGTTTCACAGGCAGAATTTTGAAGAGATTTCAACCGGTCTTTTGGAACCTCTGGAATGAGGGTTCTATCCTACGGACGGTCCCTGGGCCAGCATCCTTGGAATCCCCCAGGAAGCTAGAAATGCAGGACCTAAGGCCACACCTGGGAACACTGAACCAGAATTTACACTTTGACACTCAGGGTTTGGTGTGCACCTTAATTACAGTCAAGAAGCACTGCTCTACTGCTAGGGCCCCTGCCCATGGCCTTTGGCCTCAACCAGGATGGCTCCTGTCCCTCCCTCCACCAAGCTAGATCCCCAGCTTCCCTCTGGTTCCCTCTAAGGAGTCCTCCTGTGCTTTGCTTTGGTGTCACCTCATGCAGGCCCAATGAATTGGACACCTCCCTCCCCAAGCAATATGAGTTGGAGAATAGGCAAAGAAGGAAGGACTCCAGCCAGTAGGAGCCATGGTGGGTGTGAGGAGACCCCATTTCTTCCTCTCCTGGTGACAAGAGAGTGGTGGGAGATGTGTCCCCTGAATGGGCCTAGAGACAGGGAGATTTAGGCCCTTCTTGGTCCAAAGTTTCCTATAAGGAGGCCCTTAGGGGGCTGATACCCTCAGAGCTGAAGAAATGGGGCATGGCATATCTGGGAAGGAAATGGGGCCCCCATCCCAGCTCTCTGAAGCCCTCAGAAGGTTCAGAAGGACTCCTCATGGAGGAACTTTGGTGGACAGACAGAAGCCATAGGGCCAGTGGAGCAATGGGCACCTGCATGGAGAGTCCCGCTGTGTCCCATACCTTGGCCAGCCTAAGGGGCGCTTGGGAGATAAGCAAGATAAGTCCTTAGCAAGATAAGGGCTGGAGTAACACTACACTCTGCCTCCAGAAAAGCCTGACCTCCCCCAAGGGAGATGTCAGCAGAGGCCACCAGAATTGCTTCGAGGCAGCTCCCTGTGGACCTTCTGTCTCCCGATGTCCTTATCCTGGACTCAGGATAAGCACCCAGGAGAGGGGAAAGAGTAGCTCAGACAAACCCCAGCCCCCTCCCCAGCTTCAGGTGCCTGGGTCCTGTCTCTGGCTGGCATGAGGGGAGGGAGAGGAGTTTTGTATGGAGTTTGAGAGCAAAGATTTGACACATGAACAAAATCAAAAGAGGAAAAAAAAAACTTTTCCCTAATCATGGCTTCCTGCCAGACACTTTTCCTTTCTTCTTCTGGACACTATTAAACTTCTGGAAAGGTTTTCTGCCCTTCCTCCTTCAAATCTTCATCCCTCTCAGTTTCTCAGCCCAAAGAAGATTCAGATTACTAGAATCAGGATGAAAGAGGTGTTATGGATACCAGCCTTACAAAAATAAAACAGAGCAGAAGGGAAGAGATAAACAATTGTATGCCAACAAATTATATATATAACTAGAGGAAGTAGGCAAATTCCTAGAAAGACACAAACTATTGAAACTGACTGAAGAAGAAGTAGAAAATTGAAAAGACCAATAACAACTAAAGCAATAGTTAGTAATAAAGAAACTTCCAACAACAACCCAAGGTCAGGTGGCTTCCCTGGTGAATTCTATCAAATGTTTAAAGGATAAATAACACAAATCTTTTATGGATTCTACCTGAAAATAGAGGACAAAACTATTCTTAACTCATTCTATAAGGTCAGTATTCCCCTGATACCAAAATCAAAGCCGTCATAAGAAAGCTATAAACCCTACACTATGGAAAGATCCCAAACGTTCATTGAGAAATGGATAAAGAAGATGTGATATACAATGGAATATTACCCAGCCATCAAAAAGAATGAAACCTTACCATTTGCAATGACATGGATGGGGCTAGAATGTATTATGCCAAGTGAAATAAGTCAACCAGAGAAAGACAAATACCATATGATTTCACTCATGTGGAATTTAAGAAATAAAACAGATGAACATATGGGAAGAGGGGGAGAGAAGAGAAGGAAACAAACCACAAGAGACTTGTAATGATAGGGAACAAACTATGGGTTGATGGGGGCAGGTGGGCTAGATGGGTGATGGGTATGAAGGAGGGCACTTGTGATGAGCACTGGGTTGTATGTAAGTGATGAATCACTGAATTCTCCTGACCAATATTACACTGTATTGTAAATAAAATTTAAATTAAAAAAGGTAAAAAAAGAGAAAACTACAAACCAATGACACTTAAAAATACAGATATAAAAATCCTCAACAGAATATTAGCAGAATGAATCCAGCAGCTTATAAAAAGGATTAGAGAACATGATACAGTGAGTTTTGTCCCAGGAATCAACATAAAAGGTTGGCTCAACATATGAAAATCAATCAATGTAATCAATAGACACAGAAAAAGCATTTAACAAAATCCAACATCCTTTCACAATAAACACATTCAACAAACTAGAAATAGAAAGGAAATGTATCAACCTTATAAATAGCATCTACTCCATATCTAACCTCATACTTAATGGTGAAAGACTGACAGCTACTCCTTAAGATCAGAAACAAGACAAGAATATCTGCTCTTGGGGCACCATATTCCTATGTCCTTTACTTCACCTGTGTTATTATTGACAAAGCACTTACCACCATCTAAAATATCATATGTTTTACTCAAGTTTTGGGGTGCTTGCATGGCTCAGTTCGTGAAGCATCTGACTCTTGATTTCGGCTCAGGTCATGATCTCACAGTTCGTGGGTTTGAGCCCTGCATTAGGCTCTGTGCTGACAATGCAGAGTCTGCTTGGGATTCTCTCTCTCTCTCTCTCTCTCTCTCTCTTTCTCTGCTCCACCCTGTCTCTCTCATTCTCAAAATAAATAAACTTTAAAAAAATTTAAAAAAAAAAGGAATATATTCTCTTGCCACTACTATTCAACATTATAGTAGATGTTCTGTCTAGGGAAACTAGGCAAGAAAATGAAGTAAATGGCATACAGATTGATAATAATGAAGTAAGACTATCTGTTTGCTGATGACATGATCTTGTATATAGAAAATCTCCTCTCAAAATCCATGAAGAAACTATTATAGAGTTTAAGCAATGTTGCAATGTTGCATAATACAAGATCAATATCTAAAAATCAGTTTTATTTAAGACACGGTAGCAATGAACATTCCAAAAATGAAATTAAGAAACAATCACACAATAACATCAAAAAGAATAAAACACTTAGGAAGAAATTTAACAAAAGAAGTGCAAGACTTGTACACCAAAAACTACAGAATTAAAAAACATCTAAATAAATGAAAAGATATCTCATGTTCATTGATATGAATATTTAATATTTCTTAAGATAGCAATTCTCCCCAAATCTATGGATTCAATGCAACCTTCTTAAATTTCCAACTATCCTCTTATTGTAAATACAGACAACCTGATCTTAGAATTCATACAGAAGTTCAAGGGACCCAGAAGATCCAAAACAATACTGAAAAAGAACAAAACTGGAGGACTCAACAATTCTTGCTTTCAAAACCTTCTACAAAGCTACAATAATAAAAATTGGCATAAGAATAGACATGCAGATCAAGGGAATGGAATTACCAGTCCAGAAAAGTCCTCACATTAAAGTCAATTAATTTTTGACAAGGATCTCAAGGCTTTTCAGTGAACAAAAGAATAGTCCTTTCTACAAATAGTGCTGGGAGAGCTGCATATCCACGTTTAAAAAATAGGAATTTGCATCTGTACTACATACTATAGACAAAAACATTAACTCAAAATGGATCAGCAATCTAAATCTAGAGCTAAAACTATAAAATTCTTAGAAGGAAACATAGGTTTAAAAATTTATGACCTTGGATTAGGCAAAGTTTTCTTGGATAAAACACTAAAAGCATAAGCAAAGAAATCAAAGAAAAAATTTACAAATTGGATTTCATCAAAACTAAAAACATTGTACCCAAGCTAACACTATCAAGAAAGTGAAAAGATAGACCATACACTAGAAGAAAATACTTGCAAATCATATATCTAGGATATATGAATAACATATATCCTAGATACATATTCATATATCCATATATCCAGAATAATGTATAAAAAATTCACACAATAAAAAGATGAAAAAAATCACTAAAAGTAGAGGATTTGAATAGACATTTTCCCAAAGAATAAATCACCAATAAGCACATGAAAAGATGCTCAATATCTCTAACTCATTAGGGAAATGCAAATAAAACCACACTAAGATACCACTTCACACCCACGAAGATGGCTATTTAAAAAAAAATGCTGATAAGGATGCGGACCAATTGGACCTCTCATACATTGCTAATGGGAATATAAAATGGTATAGCCGTTCTGAAAAAGTTTGGCAGTTCCTAAAAAAGTCAGACATATAATGTGATCATATGATCCAGCAATTTCACTTCTAGGTATATATCCAAGAGAATTTAAAACGTATGTTTATGTGTATATGTATATATGTGCAAAAATATGTATATGAATGCTCATAGCAGCATTATTCATAATCGCCCAAAACAAAGAAACAATCCAAATGTCCATCAACTGATGAATGTGTAAACGAAATGTGATAAACCCATAGAATAGAATATTATTCAGCCATAAAAAGATACGAAGTATTAACACATGCTACAACCTGGATGAGTCTTGGAAACATTAATGAAGTGTTAGTGAAAAAGAAGTGAAAGAAGCCAAACACAAAAAGCCATGCATTGTATGGTTCCATTTACATGAAATGTCAAGAACAGGCAAACCCATAGAGGCATAAAGTAGATTATTGGTTGGCAGAGGCTATGAGGAGTGTGGAACAGGAATTGACTTCTGATGGATACAGGATTATTTTTGTGGAGGGGTGATAAAAATGTTCTGGGATTAGACAGTGGTGATGGTTATATAACTTGGCAAATATACTAAAAAACACTGAGTTTTATCCTTTAAAAGGGTGACTTTTATGCTATCTAGATTATGCATCAAAAAAAAAAAAAAGTCTGGAATCCAATCTAGGATCACACATTGCATTCATTTGTTATGTCCCTTTACTATTAGTTTAAAACAACTCTCTCCTTACCCTTCTCTCATTTTTCCCACCATAACACTGATATTTTTGCAGAGTCCAGGCCAGTTATCTTGTAGAACGGCCTATAGTCTAGGTATGGCTTGTTTCCTTATGACTGGTTTTGGTTTATACATTTTGGGGGGATGAGATTCTTCTTGTCTTAATATTTGTTATTGATAACACAGAAATACAATAGATTTTAATAGTGATGTTGTAGTCAGTGGCCTTGATGAATTCTCTTATTAATTTTAATGTCTTGTTTTTATTAAATGTTTATGCATACAATCATGTTATCTGTAAATAATGACAGTTTTATTTCTTTCTTTCTAATCCTTACCCTTTAATGATTTTTCTTGCCTTATTGCAACAGCTATCTCCCCAATCTCTTAACACTAACCACAGGGTGCCACTAATTTGTTTTCCATCTCTGTAATTTCATTATTTCAAGAATATTATATAAATTGAATCAAACAATATAATCTTTGATATTTTTTCTTACTCAGCATACTTCCCTTGAGGTCTGTCCAAGTCCTTGCATGCCAATATCCATATGATTTTTAGAATCACATTGCATAGACCTATTTGAGGAGACCTGACATCTTCCAACAGAGTATACCAATCCATGAACTTAGCATATCCTTTAATTTATTTGTATCTAAATTTTTCTCTCAATATTATCATATGACTTTTCTTCTTTTTTTCTCTGCTAATATAGTAAATAATTTTAACTCCCTCTTTTCCTATGCTTTGGAAGATTTTGTTAAAGATTAGTGCTATTTCTTTCTTAATTATTTGGGATAATTCACTGGCAAAATTATTTGCATCTGGTTTGTGGGCAGTTTTTTAAATTAGAATATATGTATTTTTAAGTTTCTATTGATAATGAGTTTCTTGGTGCTGTTTGTGTATAAACCTCCCTATTTCTCCTTCACTTTTTGAAGGATACTTCACTGGGTATAGAATTCCAGTTTGCCAGCTATTTTTAATAATGCCAGTTCTTGTTTCCTGGTTTCCTGGTGTCCATTGTTTCTATTTCGAAGTCAGTTATCAGCTTAATGTTGCTCATTTGAAGGTATTTTTTTTTCCTGAATGCTTTTATGTTTTTTCTCTTTGACTTTGTTTTTCATCAGTTATTTGCTTTTATTCTTCTTGGGAATTACAGTGCTGCTTTAATCTGTGGCTTGATATTTTTTATCAGTTTTTGCAAATTCTCGGCTTTTATTTTTTCAAATAGTATTTCTGTCCTACCCTCTCTTCTCCTTTCCTTCTGTGACTCCAAAATACAAATATGCTAGATATTTCCACCATATCCTAGATATCTCTCACATTCCTTTCTCTATTTCCCAAACTTTTGTCTTCCTGTCCCTTTGTGTGGACATTATTCTCTGATCCATCTTTCCAATTCACTAATTTTTTCTTCAGTTAAATTCAAACTCTTATTAAATCCATCTATTGAGTTCATATTTTTATTATATTTTTTAATTTTAGAATTTCTATTTGGAATCCTTTTTTATGCCATCTCATTTTTTGCTGAAATTGTTGTATTTTAATTAATTGAACCAATTAATTATAGCAATAATGACGTTTGTTTCTGATAATTTCAAAGCCTGGATATTCCATAAGTCTGTTTCTGCCATTCATTGATTTTTAAAAATATTTGTTTATTTATTTTGAGATGGAGAGAGTGTACTGGGGGAGAAGCAGAGAGAGAGAGGGAGAGAGAGAATCCCAAGCAGGCTCTGCATAGTCAGCATGGAGCCTGACATGGGGCTTGAACTCACAAACCAAGAGATCATGACCTGAGCTGAAACCAAGAGGCAGATGCTTAACTGACTAAGCCACCCAGGCACCCCCAAAATTGAGTAAAATATGTGATATTTTAGATGGTGATAAGTGCTCTGTCAAAAAATAATGCAGGTGAAGTAAAGGAGATCAGGATATGTACGTGGGGGGTGGGGGGAGGGCTCATCGGTTCTGTATCCCGAACACCAGCACGTGACCTGACACAGAGTAGAAGTTCGATAAATTTTTCACATATGAATTAACAGCTTAGGGGACACCTATTACCATGTATGGCAAATAATAGTAGCTTTTGATTTTAGAATGGCTATAGTTGCTACTGTGTTCTCCACTTTATGCCCAGTTGATGGCAGGTTCACACAGCTGTTCTTGGGCTCAGGAATTATCCAGATGAAAATTGGGATAGAAGTTCAACTCCCTTCCTCCTCTGTTCACCATATCTGCAAATCTACTGAGAAGTCCTAGACATCTTTTCTCCCCAGGGAGTATTGTCCTGGTCTGTGGGGCTGACACCTTGCTGTCTGGGTTCTCCCTGCCTTCCAAGGAGAGGCAGGGAGCCACAAGTCCAGGGTGACTGCTGCTGACACCATGCTGCGTACTCAGGTGCGGGCCCAGGTGCCCGCCCAGGTGTGTGCCTAGGAGTGCAGAAGGGGACTACCGATTGGCAATGCAGCCTGCCTTGAGAACAGAGTGAGTGCACCCTGCCAGCAGGGGGCACTGTGGCGTCACCTTGGGTCCAGTTTGGCAGACCGCTTCTCATGGGCTTTTGTCCAAGATCACACAGCTGTTGAGTGGCAGAGCTTGGTTTTAAACTTGCATTTCTTTGACACCAATGGTTATGGTTTCTCACTGTCCATGGCTCAGTTTCCTCGAATGCAGCCTGCAGTTTCTCACTTAGAGAGCCCAGAGAGCCCAGAGTTCTGGCACAGGTCTGCCTGTGACAAATGGCATTAAAACTGACAGAAAAAGCTCCCCTGGGTTTTCCAGAGCTTCTCTGCTCTTCCTCTTGGGTTTCAGTATTAACCTGGGAATTTTAAGAAATGTATTATTGGGAGCAAGCCAGCCTCTGATTCAGGGCCTCTGATTTCTGGGATGTCCCCAAGGCCCATGCTGGTCAGAAGCTCATGGGGCAGCAGAGCCAGGTGGCAGTGCTGGAAGGCTCCAGGAGGGATTTAGGGATGCAGCTCCAAATATCTGGCCCTCAGACTCTGAAGTCCCTCACTGTGGTCCTGCCCATGCCAAGAGCCTGAACTTATTAAATATGAAATCTCCACTGTGGATCAGATGAATCAGCCCTGAGCCAGGGAGACTTGTGACACTGTGATGTTCCTGTGAGGACAAGCAGGGGACTGGGGGTATAATGGAAGCTCTGCTAGGGGACTCATCACAGACTCTGCCTGCAGATCTGCTTCTAAGTGTCCTGGGGCCAGCCATAGGAAGGCCCTTGTTTATCTGCAATTGCTGGCCTGGCTCTTTCTCTTTTTTTCTCTTTCCTCTCTTTCTCCTTCTCCCTTTCTGGGGAGCAAGCTGCTCCCTCCCACCCTAAGCCCCTGGGTTCTGAATGTTGAAGAGGGCAGAGGGGGGTCTGTTCTCTACTTAGCCACTGTCCCCAGGCAAATCCCCTCACTTGGAATGGAGGTTCTTCACACCCCTGTTATACAGGCTGCTGTTAGCATCAAATAAAGACTTGGGGGAGGGGGAAGGATTCAAAACCTTCCCTGATGGTTCATCCAAGGCCAGAGCTTGTCTCTCTTCTGGCCCAAATGGCCTAAGTCACCGTCCCTGCCCACCCACCCTCTCCCAGATGCCAAGTCTGTAGCGGGAGGCAGTGTAGGGGGATGGAAAAGTTTGAGGATGAGAATTCTGTCCACCAGGAAGGACCCTTGGCTAGAAGGACAGGGTGTCCATTTAGAAAGGGAAATGCCACTTTCCAGGAGGTGAATGGTGAGAACAGACATCCTTGTTTTGTTCCTGTTCTTAAGGAGAAATCATTCAGCCTTTCATCATTAAGTATGATGCTAGTTTTGTGCTTTCCTTAGATGCCCTTTGTCAGGCTGAAAAAGTTCCCTTCTGTTCCTAGTTTGTTGCGTGTTTTATCATGAAAGGGCGTTGTATTTTGTCAAATGCTTATTTTGAATTTATTGAATGATCGTATTTTTTTTTTATTCTATTAACATTTAAATCTATAAAATTGATTAATATTAACAACATCCTATTACTATATTATTAATATGTGGTATGCTAAATAATGACCCTTCAAAAATGTCCAAGTCCTAATCTCTAGAACCTATTAATATATTATTTTACATGCTAAAAGGGAATTTATAGATGTGATTAGGTTATGGATCCTGAGATGGCAAGATTTTCCAGGATTTTCTGGTTGGAACCAATGTAATCTCAAGGGTTCTTATATAAGGAGGGTAAGAGGATTAGAGTCAGACAGGGTGGTGTGATGATGGAACAGAGACAGATATTTGGAGATACTAATCAATTTGTGTTGCTTTTAAGCCATTAAGTTTGTGGTAATTTGTAACAGCAATATGAACTAATACAATTACATTGACTGATTTTTGTGTGTTGAACCAACCTTCCATTCCTGAGATAAATCCCACTTGGCTATGGTGTATAATACTTTTATTTTATTTTATTTTTTAATGTTTATTTATTTTTGAGAGAGAGAGAGAGAGAGAGAGAGAGAGTAAGCATGAGCAGGGGAGGGGCAGAGAGAGAGGGAGACCGGATCTGAAGCAGGCTCCAGCTTCTGAGCTGTCAGCACAGAGTCCGATGTGGGGCTTGAACTCATGAACTGCAAGATCATGACTTGAGCCAAAGTTGGTCACTTAACCAAATGATCCACCCAGATGCCCTGGTGTATAATCCTTTTAATATACTGCTGGAATCTGTTTGTTGGTGTTTTGTTGAGGACTATATTCATAAGGGGTATTGATCTATAGTTTTTCTTTTCTTGTGATGTCATTGTCTGGTTTTGGTGTCAAGGTTATACTGGCCTCCTGGAATGAGTTAGGAAATGTTTCCATCCTTTTCAACTTTTTTGAAGACTTTGTGAAGGTTTAATGTTAATTCTTAGACATTGGGTAGAACTAACCAGGGGAGCCATCTGGTCCTGGCCTTTTCTTTGTTGGAAATTTTTTGGTGACTAGCTTGATCTCTTTACTTGTAGATGTATTTAGATTTTTTACTTCTTCTTGAATTAGTTTTGGTAGTTTGTGTCATTCTCAAAATTTGTCCATTTCATCTAGTTTATGTTTTGTCATTCAATTATTCATAATATTCCTTATAATACTTTTTATTTCTGTAAGGTTGGTAATACTGTCACCTCTTTCATTCTGGTTTTAGGAATTTGAGTCCTTCACTTTTCTTCTTGATCATGGGAGCTAAAGATTTCTCAATTTTGTCCGTCTTCTCAAAGAATGTTTAATTTTGTTGATTTTCTCTTGTTTTTCTTTTTTTTTTTTTTTTTTTTTTACTGTTTATATTCCTTTATTAGGATATCAGTAATTAATGCTGAATCAATATAAATGATCAAAGATTCCACTCTTTTTCTTTAAAAATTAGTGTAACTTGCCTTGGTATCTCTTAAGAATTTAGCGGAATAATCCACAGTAAGTGCCTCATAAAGTGCAGGGGTCTTAAAATCAACTATATCCCACATCTTGTGAGCCC
>CM053560.1:120058583-120080667 GCA_028646485.1 Cryptoprocta ferox | reverse complement strand
AATTTTTTTTTTTAAACTTTATAGTTTATTGTCAGGTTGGTTTCCATATAACACCCAGTGCTCTTCCCCACAAGTGACCTCCACCAAGACCATCACCCCGCTTTACCTTTTCCCCTTCCCCTTCCCCCCTCAGTTTGTTTTCAGGATTCAAGAGTCTCTCGTGTTTTTTCTCCCTCCCTCTCCCTAACTCTTTTTCCTCTTGTTGATTTTCTCTTGTTTTTCTATTTTTATTTTATATTTACTCTCATTTTAATTATTTTCTACCTTATGCTTTCTTTTTAGCTTAGTTTGCTCATCATTTCTAGTTTCTTAGTGTTGAATATTAGATTATTTGACATTTTTCTCCTTTTTTTTGGATGTAGACATTTATAGCTTTGAATTCTTCTCTGGGAACTAGCTTAACTGCATCCCGTAAGTTTTGGAATTTTGAGTTATTTTCATTCATTTCAAACTATGCTCCAATATCCCTTGTGATTTCTTCTTTAACTCATTGGTTATTTAGGAATATGCTATTTAATTTTCACATATTTGTTGATCCCCCAAGTTTCTCCCTGCTACTGATTTCTAATTTCATTTCATTGTGGTAGGGGAATATGCTTTATATGATTTGAATCCGTTTACATTTATTTAGACTTATTTAATGGACTATATATGGTCCATCCTGGATAATGTTCCATATGTACTTGAGGAGAATGTGCATTCTGCTGTCGTTGGGTAGAAGGTTCTACAGATATTGGTTAGATCTAATTGGTTAACAGTGTTTTCAACTCTTCTATTATCTTGCTGATTTTCTGTCTAGTTGGTGTATCCATTCCTGAAAGTGGGATTTCAGTCTCCAGCTATTATTGTTGATGTTTCTAGTTTTCTTTTATATTCTGATCAGTTTTGCCTCATCTATGTTGAGACTCTGTTAGGTGTGACTATGTTTATAATTGTTAGATATTCTTGATGGGTTGACCCTTTTATCATTATACAAGTCCTTATCTCTAGTAACGATTTTTGTTTTAAAGTCATGGTGTACAAAACTTTGCTTCTACACAGCTCTGGTCCCTCCCTCTTCCCTTGTGTAAGCTCATGCTATCACAAATCACAGCTCTATACATTGTGCACCCAGCAACAGACTTACAATTATTGTTTTATGCAGTTGATTTTTAAATCATCTTCTTAAATGTCTTCTTCATCAATCTTCTGGGAGAAGAAAGGAGATTAAAACAAAAAGATAAATTTATACTGTTATCTTACTCAGTTTAGGGTGGTATAAGTAAATACCATAGATTGAATGTCTTACACACCATTTAATTCTCAGAGTTCTGGAAGTTGGGAAGAATTAGATCAAGACGCCAGGATGGTTGAGTTTTTTGGGGACCCTTCTCTGGTTGCAGACAGCCATCTTCTTGCTGTATCCTTTCATGGTGGAGAAAGAGATCTCATGTCTCTTCCTTTTATAAGTGAGGGATCCGCCCTCAATACCTAATTTGATCCCAATTACCACCTCCAAATTCCATCACATGGGGGATTACGACTTCGATATATGAATTCTGGAAGGACACAAACACTCATTCCACGGTAACTGTCTTTTTAATTTACCTATGTAGTTACCTTTACCAGTGCTCTTTATTTCTAATGTGGGTTCACATTTCTTTGCCACCTGGCTCTTCTGCCTTCTTGTTCATTCCTCTTTTTTGTCTAATTTATTTCCTTTCCCCACAGTTTCAGGCATCCTTTTATTTCATTCTGTGGGCCTGTAAGAATTTAATTTCCTATCTGTGCAACCATTGACTTCTGCCACTTTCCAACGTCATAGTTCCCAAGCTGCCTTCTCCCCCTGCCCTCATCCCAAGTACAGTGTGAGGGCACCTATCTTCCAAGCTATATAAACATAATTCACTTGAGGAAAAAACTGATTGACTTTTAAAAAAGATTGTTTTTCCTATCTTGTCTCTAGAGGCTAGGGTAGTAATCTTTCCATTGTCTATTCTACTCTGACCAACTACACATAATTAGCAGACATTAAATAAAGCAGTTGTCCCCTTGAGTAGATATGGGGCTCCAGTAGGGATGTTGTAAAACGCAGGGTAGACTTAGTAATGGATATCTGGTAGGAGCAGACCACCAGGGCTGGCCATTAACACCACATTATTCAGGGCCATTGTTACAGGACTAATCAATTGTGAATTAGAGTTTGAGCCACATATAACTTAATTGTGCCATGGTGTCACCATTAATCATGTTCTGGAATGCTGAGAAAAGGCTGAAGTGAGCTAAAAGTCGAAGGTTTAAGGTTTCTTGAAACAAAGCTCATTTAATGATATTCATGAGTGAATGACGTCTTGTGGTAACCAGTCCTTGGTATTAGTCCAATTCCTTTGGTGATCCCAGGGGCTAGATAGCTGCCCAGATGCTGAGCTTTCTGGAAAACAGTGATTAGTATTCAGCATGTGTCTGGGGAGAAACCATATACAGCACATCTTGTATTTTCAAAGATCCAAATGGAGACCAAATGAGAAGGAGAGGTTTAAGATTTCCACATAAAATTCAAAAGTTGTATTAGGCTGAAGAGAGGGGCCAGATTGCCTTGCAGTTGGGGACTTCCTCAGAGTCCCATAGGTCTGGAAACTGACCTAAACATGAGGGTCAACTTTGGAGGGGCAGGAAACAAAGCAAGCTTGGGGTTGGGGAAACTGTTAAGGTGCTTTTAAATGCTATTGGTCCAGCGATTATTATTACCATGAACAACAATAACACTGGCTACCATCTCTTTGGATCTATTGTGTATCAGGTTCTGTCCTAGGTGTTTTGTGGACACTGAAATATATAGTTTAGTTTTCAGAACACTCTTTCATGGTAGGTTGTATTATCTTTATTTTAAAATGATAAAACCATGTACCACATGTACCTGTGGCACTGAGCACACAAAAATTCTGGAGTTGGGGTGGCCATGAATCATCTTACGGCTGTCTCTTCACTGTTCCTGTAAATCCATATTGTGGGGCTGGTTCTTTCCCTGGCCCTGGATGAAAACTTTGGCCCATGAATTGTCTGGTCTCTCCTAAGTAATAAAAACAGTTCTCTGGTCACATTCTCAAGTCAGGCAAGTCTACAAAATATTGTCTCAATTCAGCAGTAAAAATATCTAGTTCCATTTAATAATCCAAATTCTGAACTTAAAGTTGAGATTACTCCTTCTCTCACTTGGGCTGGAAACCTCCTTGGAAAAGGGGTCCATGATAAGCCTCCTGAGTTTTCCTCACTTGGCATTCTTCTTCCACTTGCTTGGGGAGGCTGGAGAAAAAAAGGGGAGGATTAAAGTTGCCACTTATCAGGTACTCATGTGGCTATTGAGTATAAGCATTCTTTGGGACTTGGGGGCACTGAAGGCTGACTTTCCTCCTAAAACACTTTAATAGGTTGCTTGGAGATAACACACCCACTGTCCTATTATCTGCTGGGATTGCCCATCTGTAGGGCTGTGTGGAAGACATCTTTCCTCCATCTGTGACTGACTTGTGGCTCCTTCCTTAGCTCCTGGATGTAGACAGGTTAGAGCTGGGCCCTTGTGGTCCCCTCAGCACATAGTGTTCTGGGACAGGACCTGGAAACCCCTCCCCCAACACTGGCTTTTCTGACCTAGGGCCCACATACTCCGCACACTCTGGAAACATAGACTGATCCTCTCTTTGATTTTGCCATCAAAGCAGCTAGGCAGCCTGCTATGAACTGATGGTGTCCCTCTACTCCATTTATATGTTGAAATCCTAAGCCCCAATGTGACTGTATTTGGAGATGGGGCCTGTAACAAGGTAATTAAGGTTAAATGAGGTCATAAGGATGGGGCCCTGATCCAGTAGGATTAATGTCATTATAAGACAAGATACCAGAGGCTTGTTCTCTCCCCCACTCCCTTTCTCTCTCCTTCTCTCTCTCCCTATCTCCCTCCCAGCTCAGCACTGTGCATTTAGAGGGAAGACTATGTAGGAACAAAGGTGCTATCTGTAAGCCAGGAAGAGGGCTCTAACCAGAAGTCAAACCCTGATGGACCTTCCAGCCTCCAGGACTGTGAGAAATACATCTCAGTTGTTTAAGCTACTTGGTCTGTGAGATTTTGTTATGGCAGCCTGCATGGACTGATACATCCCTCTCTCAAGGTTTTTACTTCTCTGGTGTGAGCTGGGCACCAGTCCACTGTGCCACTCAAGTTTCTGCGTATGTGTTCAATCCTTGAGAGGTCCCCGTTTGGCCCCTTTTCCTAGGCCTAAAGGGCATAGGAGGTATTATGGGGCCCTCTAGGGCCCACTGGCAGGGCCAGAGTGAGGCTCACAGCAGCGCTCCCCAAAGAAATCCTTGCATTAATTAATTAATTAATTATTCATTCATGTATTTATATTTGAGAGATAGAGAGAGCATGAGCAGGGGAGGGGGCAGAAGGGGAGAAAGAGAGAGAGAGAGAGAGAGAGAGAGAGAGAACCAAGCAGGCTCCATTTCAGCATGGAGCCCAAAGTGAGGCTCAATCCCACAACCCTGGGATTGTGACCTGAACTGAAATGAATAGTTGGATGCTCAACCAACTGAGCCACCCAGGCACTCCATAAATCATCAATATTTTTAGATCCATGAAGTGGGTATGTGGTTACAAGATGTGTAACACGTTCTCCCACCTGGTTTGACAATTTTGGCCAGGCACTATCTTAGGCACATGGCATCCCATCTTGATATCAATCCAAACTTTCACATTAATACCATTTAATACACAGATGGGAAGAAGATAGACCTTTGTCTTGAATCAGGGTGTCTTTAAGATAGGTGGTCTTTCCACAAAACTGTTGCACTGGCCTTGTGAAATGGAAGGATTTCTGACTGACTGTAGGCTCATGAGGGCAGGGCTGTGTCTGTCACATTTACCACTGTTTCCCTTGACTTCTGGCATGCTTAGCACAGAGCCTACACTATTGTGCAGGTGGTAATTGCCACATGAACATCAGCTAGTACGTGCCAGGCTCATAACAAGGGCTCACTAAGTAATGTTAAAATTGTTGAATGGAACTCTGCTAGCACCAGAGTGAGGGGTTGGGAATCAGATAAAAATTCTGGTGTCTCCTGAAGGGTCCAAGGAAGCCTGTTCGGTGAAAGAAGCCTCCATGGAACGCAGCTGTAAAATGTTACCACCTGAAGATTTTCCATGGGGCTAGAGCAGACCCATTACCATTTGGTCCAGCTTCTCCCTCTCCCTGGTTTCTTCCAGGCATACATGAGCCATCTCCACTTCCTCAGGGGCTGTAGTCCCACCTGTCCCCCAAAGGAGGCAACTGTCGGAGGACAGAACCACAATCCTGTGGGCTGACTGCAGCTGGTCTGAAGGGACCCAGCATCTCAGCCACCCTGGAGGGGAGGAGGCCCTGCCTGGGCCCAGATCTCAGACAAGGCTTCAGTTCACAATTTGGTGGATCGCTTTTGGGGAAAAAATAACCAGAGAGAAGCTCAGTTTAGGACAGGGGCCGAGGGTCTTTGCTGCTTCCAGTTTCACCCCTACCATGCTGTGTGACCTTGGCGAACATCATTACTCTCTAAACAACCTGGGGTGGGGGTGGGGGAGTCTGCTGGCTAATGCATTGCATGTGTATGATGCAGGGTGTAATAAAACAGACTATGAAACATACTTTGTCCTTGAGGGACAAACAGTACAAGCTATTTATTCTAGAAGCATGGCTTAACCAGCTCTTCCAGCTCAGCTCAGAAACCCCTAGCAATCCTGGCATAGTCTCTCAGAAGCAGCAAAGTCTAATTAGGTGTCCTTTTCTGCCTGGAACCCAGCTGGCCTGATCCAAGCAGAAGGCAAAAATGCTCTTCGTCAGGCATCCTACCACTTGTCCTCATTTATTCATCCAGAATCTTGAGAGAGCCCTTGTGAAACTGGAAACACACTGGTTTTTACCTTCAGGTTCAACTCCTGTCACTTCCACAACACGGCATGCACCCTGTGTCCCAGCAACTTTTCATTCATCTCCGTTCTATTGAGCCCTCCGTCCCTTCTACCAGGAATACCCTTCTCTCTCCCCTACTTGCCAAATCCTAACTTTTCCTTCAGGTGCCCTCTCTGTGAGGTTTTACTGGACTCCATGAAGCAGAGCAAGTCACTCTGTGTTCTTGTCACTACGAGAGGCAAAGACAAGAGCACCTCCCTGGCTTCAGCCTTCCTGGTGCTGAATACAGTGGCACCCACTCTGTGCTGACAGATGGCCCTGGATTACTCTGAATTACTCAAAGCCAAATAGGACCTCATCTTGGGGTGCTTTCACCCATAAATCTATCTCAGGACCTAGAACCTGCAGCCAGCATTCCTTCAGGCCTCTGGGCCATGGTTGTTAGTTCTGAAAAGGTAATGTCCATTGTAGGCTTACAGAAGGCTCGGGTCCAGGGTGGGTAGACCAGAGGTTCAAAAGACCCCAGGAAGCCTGCATGATAATGAGATAAGGATAAATATTTTGGCATTTGATTTATTAGTGTTTTGTCTTTTCAAAGAGAGCCAGGAAGAGTCAGGCTCATTTCCCAACTTAAGAAGAAGGAAGAGCAGGCTAAGGGTCAGCTGAGAGTGGACAGGATGAACATGGTGGTAAATGACTGTTGACCATCTGCTTAAACACAACCTATTGACCCATCTGATCCTCTCCCAGGGAACCCACCCAGCCAGGGAAATAGGCCCCAGAGTATCCACCTGTGGGTCTTGCCTGAATCCTCCTGATACAATGCATTAATGGAATATTTAAAGTAGAGCAAGACCAGCAGACCAAGAGACAAAAAGAGAGTTTGTTATTCACAGTTTCCAAAAGGAGGGTGCAAGGCCACATGGGGAAGTTTTAGGGGTGGATGTAGGCAAAAAGCCTTTACTGTGGTTTCTATGGGAAGAAATGAGCAAGGCAGGGTAAGCAGAATTAGGATTGCCTAGTTTGAATGATACCAGTGGGCTCTGGAGCATAGGGGCTGTCCCTGGTTGTTCGGTACCAGCTCATTCAGTGATTAGGGCCGGGGGAGAGTGGCCTGGGGTATGAAAATGAGAGCCCCACAAAGAAGGTGGTTGGGGGTGTGGTGTGGTAGTTGGGGATTGGTTGGTTTACATGTGGAAAGCACACTCTTGGACAGTCTATCCTGGAATATCCAGATGAGCAAGTGTCTAGAAATTGGCTAGCCCTAGGAGGAGATCTGTTCAACTACTCAGCTCTATGTGTGTAGTGTGCAAGCTGCCATATAATACATAAATATATGGGTGTGCTTGTTCCAATAAAGCTTTATTTATAACAATAGACGTTGGGAAGGAATTGGCTGAGGGGATATAGTTTGCAGACTCCTGGGTCAGAGATTTTGCTGTCCACAGGCAAGCATGGGCAGGAGGTGAATGGAGGGGGATGGAGGGACAGGGCTGGAGGGGCAGCATGTTGCCTTGAGAGTGAGCCAGGGATGGGCTTCGAGCAGGGAAGCAGTAAAGGGAGCCCCCATTAGACCTCAAAAGGTCACTTTGGTATTAGTATGGTGGCCAGAGGTGGCAAGGCTAGCTGGGAGGCAACTGGAATGGGCCTGAACCAGAACAGGGTCCACTGGAGGTGGAGAAGAAGGACAGACTGAAAAAAATTTAAAAGACAGAAAATGACAGGACTTAGGGATATTCTGTCTATTGGCTGATTCTCTGGTTTCTGGCTTTTGCAAGAAGGGGTGGATGGTGGGGCAACTCATTGTGATGAGTAGGCTTGGAGAGGGGCCATGAATGTGAGAATTGACCCCTGCCCATTGTAGGAGACCCTGGAGAAGGACAAAGATGAGCTTCCCCACTGTACGTTCCATGGGACACTAATAGACGAACTAAGCAGAAGCAGGTATCGGGGCTCTCAGCCCTTAAGGACATTACTCCATTTCCTTCTCACATCTGCAGTCAGTTGGCTGTTATTCCACAGGGGTTACCTGGCTTTACTCTTTGGCCGCTTCCAAGATTTGCTCTCCATCCATGATTTCTGAACTTTCACTACTATGTGTGAGGTACAGATCTATTTTGATTTATTCTGCTCACTCTTTGCAGTGCCCTTTGATATAAAAACTCATGTCTTTCCAATTCTTAGCCATTCTGAGCATCTCTTCAAAGATGGCTCCTCTGCCACTTCTTCCATTCTCATCTTGGGAGCTCCTATCAGACAAAAGTTGATACCTCTCAAACTATTTCCACTCTTTCTTAATGATGCTTTCATTAAAAAACCAAACCAAAACAAACCAGAAAAACTTCATTTCTCAATACAGTCTTTAGGTAAAATTCTTCAATCCTACCTTCCAATCATGAATACTATGATTCCTTCTTCTCTAGAGGTTGTCCAGTGTTTTTCAGTTTTCATTTTGCTTGTCAATTATGAGTTTTCTTGTTGGCTTTTTTCCCTACCCTCTTGATTTTGTTTCATGACTTCCAGTTCCTTTAAAAATGTATGTTACTCCTTGATTTATCTCTTTGGGCATCCTAAAATATCCACGTAGGGTCCAGCTTACATCTGAAGCTGGCTGTGTGCAGAGAGATATGTCCATCTGACATGGCCAGGCGGTGTGGTCTAGACAGAGAAAACCACACAGGACTCTCCAGTGTGGTTTGACCCATCCACAGCTTGGAAAGCACAGGTAATGTCATTATGAAATGACATTTTTCATCAGTGCAGTGTTGGAGGTGCAGAATTCATTTGATGGGCCTTACAAGGGAGGCACTCAAACTTTGAGAACTTGGCTTCGCTGAATTACAGCCAGTCAAAAGACAGCAGATCTGATTTCTCCTTGGGCAGAGGTTTGTTTATCCTAAATGCTGTGCCAACAGTCCTATTCGTTTTGAACTGACTTAAATATTTTTCCACATTTGGGCAGAGCCACTATTTGCCAAGAGAAGGGTACAACAACATATTGTTTTGATTCTTCAAGGACAGGGGACTGTGTATCCTTTCCTCCACGCTCCAACTACCACACTGCTCTATAAAGCTTTATTGGCTTACATTGTAAAATGGTCATGTAGCATAGAAGTCTTGCCATAAATAAATTTTTTATTTCATGATCTGTACATTGAGATAGGTGTTGCTTCTGCTTGGGAGCCTCTGTCCTAATGGAGTGACATGGCCATTGCTCCAGAAGACACAGGGATCCTGCTGAAATTGCTCCTGGGACATTTCATAGTCCACAACAGACTGTCCCAAGTTAACCAACTGTGTGGTCACACTTCACATGTAGGCATTGTCTATATGCATGTATGTCTACTAGGTGTGTACAGAATACAAATGAAATATATTATAATATAATCTATGTGGACATATTATATAATTATTTTATAAAAAAACATTGGCAAAAATCACGAATACGTCAAACCAGTCTTGTTGAACATTTGCAACGCTCTCTCTTCCCTGTACTATATTCCAATTTAATAAAATGGCATCTGGCTTGCACCAAAGTTTCAAAAATTTTCCATATTCGATAGGTCAACAATTACAATAGTATGTTGACCTTGCAATATACTGTTTTAATAATGTGTTAATACATAGCAATCTTTGGATGGAACTTCCAGAATTGCTATTTTATAACCATCCACTGGCATATTAAAAGTAACCTCAGTGGCCAGAAAGCCAATTGCTGATGTGTATCATTAGCTGAAGGATTGTTGCACGTGTGATTGGCACACACAGAATTAAGCTCAAAGTGAGCACCCAGAGACCTCTAAAACTTCTAAAGAACAGTTCATTTGCAAGGATCCTGGGTGAGTGGTTTGAGAGTGCATTTGTAAAGGGTACTTGGTAATCTAAAGGTTCAGTGGAAACTCAGTCCCTAGAGGAGTTTGCTGTCCCTAGTGGGCCTTCAGTGAACATTTCTACATCAACAATGGGGCCAGAGTCAGAAGTGGACAATCATCTGAAACTCAGGAATGGAAAAATGTAGCAAGTGAAAAGGAAAAGAGGAAGGATGGGGAGAGGAAGGGAGAGAGGGAATAAATAAATAAAACTGAAGAAGGAGAATGTAAACTAAAGAGATGGAAAGTATAGAGAAGAGAACATTTTGAATGGAGGGAGACTTTGGAAGGAGCAGGGCAGAGCCTGTTGGAGATTGTAGGGACACTCCTTTTCCTTGAGCGCCATTTAGGCCAACCTATGTGTCTGTACACCTAATTCTCTGTGTTGGATTGTATGGAAGTGTTAGTCACTGGGTGGGCCCCCGGGCAGCCCTGGTAGCGTGCTGATCCACATCCTCATCACTCTGATGGAAAGGAGTTTTGTTTTGCTTGACTAGGGTCTGTCTACCAAGGGACCCTTTAATTTACTGGGCCATTTACATTTTTCCTATCAAAGGGTTGAGTCCCCCAGACCTGAGTATCTAGTCTTTTCCAAGGGAAACCCTAGCTTCTCCTAAGAAATCCCAGGAGGAGAGGTACCTGGGTGGTTCAGTCTGTTAACGTTGGACTTTGGCTCAGATCATGATCCCACAGTTCGTGGGTTCAAGCCTCGTGTTGGGCTCTCTGCTGTCATCATGGAGCCTGCTTTAGATCCTCTGTCCCCCTCTCTCTGCTAGTGCTCTCCCTCTCTCAAAAATAAAGAAACATTAAAAAGAAGAAGAAATTCCAGGAGGGAAACCTAATTTCTTGGTCATTTTTGAAATTATCCCCTGAAATGCTGAAGCTGCTTGGGCTCAAAAAGGGGCTGTTTCTCTGAGAAGGGCTTCAAAACCAAGGGGATGACAATGTCATAGTGCATGGGGGAGTAACGAGTGTCCCTTATCAAGGAAACCCCACAATGAGCACCCACGTTGCGCTTGATCCCAGCCAGGCATGGGCACCTGTCCTGATAACTCCATGAGCCTCATGGTTATACTTTTATTCCAGAAACACCAGATGGTGGCGCCACGTCAAGCTTTACAAAGATCCTCACTAAACCTCAGACTCCCTGCCTCCTGAATCCATCACTCTCCTGTTCCAAAGATAAAATGAAAAGGAGAGAACACAGCTTCGAGATCACTATGGCAACCATCTGGAAACACCTGTCTCTGTTGGCAAGGGGTGGCTGACAAGGCGGAGAATTTGAAAAACTGCAAACATCTTGTTTTCACTGACTTACAGCTAGTTGTCCAAATATTTGCATCATTTGAGGCATATGCACAAAAAAAGTCATTGAATTTGGAGTGCACTTCTATTGTCCAGCACAAAGACCTTCTGGTACAATCTGAACTTACCTGAAAATAATCTAAACAATATACATTGTAACTAGCAAAGGAGAAGCGTGTTCACTTAGTGTATGCACGTGTTGCGCGTTAGGGATCTGGTGAGCCACGAGAGGCATGGGTTTTTTGCCCTGGTGGCACTTACTTTCTCGGTGGGAAGACAGACTGTATGCTAGTGAACAGGTTAAGGGAGTTGTGATAGGTTATGGCAAGCCCCGATGAGGGAATAAAGATGGCTGCTGTGACTGGGAAGTCACTTCAGACGGCATTCAAGGAGAGTCTGAGGAATAAATAACATTTCAGCAGAGGCATGAAGGATGTAGATAATCAGCCATGGGAAGGTCTGGGCTGGTGGGGGCAGCACAAGCAACAGGACCTGCAAAGGTGCAAAGCGGGGAAGAGGGTGGAGGATCATAAGATGGAAAGGAGGCTGTGGGGCTGATGTTTGCGTGAGAATGACCATGGGGGAGGTGAGGACAGCAAGGGCAGGATCACCCAGGGCTGCGAGATGAGAAAACTCCAGGGGCGAGAAGCTGTTGAAGGGTTTTAAGTGGGCAGGATGCCAGGATTTATGTTTGGGAGATATTGCTCTGACCGGGGTGTGGAGAATGTATTGGAAGGAGCCAGAAAGGAGGGAGCGACGTGGTCAGGAGGCTTTTGCAGGGTCCCGGTGGGGGTCTGTGACTTGGTGCACAGTTGTGGCAGGGTCAGAGGGAGAGGCAGACAGACTAGAGGCATAATTTGGAGGCAGAACCAATGGTATTTATGGCTGCACTGGACTGGGGATAGAAAGGGAAACTGAGGAAACAAGGATGACTTTGAAGTTTTTTCCTTTTTTGCCTTTTCTTTTTACTTTTATTATCATCTATCTATCTATCATCTATCATCTATCTATGTATGCATCTATGTATCTGTCCATGTGTCTATCTAAATACGAATTACTTAACATACACTGTAGTATGGGCTTAAGGAGTAGAATTTAGTGATTCATCACTTACATATGACACCCAGTGCTCATCCCAACAAGTGCCCTCCTTAATGCCCATTGCCCAGTTAGCCCACCCCCCAACCACCTCATTAGTGGATAGTGGTACCATTGACTGAGACGAAGAAGCCTCTGGAAGGAGTTTATAAGAGGGAGGAAATTGGGAATTTAATTTTGTAAGATCTAAGCTTGAGGCATGCAGTGGGAGCTGTGGTGTGCTACGCAGATCTCCCTCCAGCACCCTGGCCCTCATTCTCCCACCTGCCCGCAGTGCTGGCTGACTCACAGCAGAGCCCGTCCCCAGGCCTTGCCCTCGGCAGAAGGGAAATAACTTTTTAAAATTTACTTTTTAGAGAGAGTGCAAGAGGGGGGCAGAGAGAGGGAGAGAGAGAGAGAGAGAGAGAGAGAGAGAGAGAGAGAATCTTAAGCAGGCTCCACACTCAGCGTGGAGCCTGATGCAGGGCTCAATCTCAGGATCCTGAGATCATGACCTGAGCTGAAATCAAGAGTCAGATACTTAACTGACTGAGCCACCCAGGTGTCCCAGAAGGGAGCTAATTCTTCTTTTTTTAATTTTTTTTTTTTTACTTTTTATTTATTTTTGAGAGACAGAGACAGCACGTGAACAGGGGAGGTGCTGAGAGAGAAAGAGACACAGAATCCGAAGCAGGCTCCAGGTTCTGAGCTACCTGTCAGCACAGAGCCTGACGCGGGGCTCGAGCCCATGAACCCTGAGATCATGACCTGAGCCGAAGTTGGACGCTCAACCGACCGAGCCACCCAGGTGCCCCGGGAGCTAACTCTTAAGACTACACCTTCCCCAGGGCAGCTGGCAGCCAATGATATACACAGACCCACCCCATTGCCTTAATGCAGGACAACTTTGAAGGGCCATTCCAGCTTCAAAACTCCCTATGGCATCAGCTGAGGTCCTGTTGTGACTGTCAGGGTTCCCTATCTCCCTGTGCCCACCCCTGGTGCTCTCGTGCCTTCATTATGTTCCTGAGGGCACCTCCCCGTGAACCTCCCTCCACAGATCTCCACCTCAGAGACTGGTTCCCAAACACACAAACTAAGACAGTTGGTGCCAGGAGTGATCCTAGGAAGCAGACCCTAAAAGAGGATTTTGGAGCTGCATCTCCTGCCAGCTAGACCAAGGGACCTCATGCCCCTGACAACGGTTCGAGTGGCATAATGTCTCAGTCATTTGAAAGACACAGGGAAATAGAAATGATAAGGTAAAGAAATTCGGTGGCTATTGCTGAGTGTTCCTGAGGCATTGGAGAAAAGCAAGAAGAGTGCTGAGGATGATTAATCATTAACCAATTACATGCTGCACACAAGATCCAAGTTGACTTTGCTGCTGGGATCCCAGAGTGTTATCATGGTCCTGTTTTAGAGTGAAGGGAGATGGGTTCAGATGGAGTCCTGGTCTAGGTTTGATTCATAGTGGGCCCAGTGGTTCCTTAAGGCCACCTAGTGATTATTTCCCCTGTCCCTGAATGGGCATTTGGGGTGGATGAACTTAGTCCTTGGCCTGTGGAATAAGGCAGCATTCATTACAGCGGGGAAGGCCAAGTGGAAGACTGTGATCCTGCCTCCCTCTCTCCAGGCAAGACAGTGAGTCAATAGCAATATTGCAACCCAGTGAAAATGGCATATTTTAGCATCATGCTTAAAGACCTAAAGAATGCAGGAGGAAGTTATTCCACTGTGTCCCCGTAGAAGTCATCAGTCTGGCCCCTACGAAATTTAGATTTGGTCGTGTCACGTGACAGTCTTAACCAAGAATTAGTCACCAAAGAGTGTGCTGTGTTAGATGTGGTATCCTTTCTAGAGCAGACTAACAAGGTTCAAGATACAAGGTGTATGGCCAATAAGCTAGGAAATGCCTCCTTTTCTGGATCTATCAGAAAGGAAGACCAGAGTAAGTCACATCTGTGTGTGACAGACAACAGTAGCCATCATGTGCAGTCTTCTCCAGTGTGACAGACAACAGTAGCCATCATGTACAGTCTTCTCCAGGGCTACATTAACGCTCTTATAATATAGCCCTAGAGGGCTGGACTATACACACCTTCCATAGAATCCACAGTGATGCACTATATGCATGATACGATGTTAATCAGAGCAGAGGCATGTAAATTGGAGGCCTTAGTAAGATACCTGTGCGCTAGCATGTAGGAGATTAGCCCTGTGAATATTCAAGGATACACCAGCTCAGTGAAGTTTTTAGAAGTCCAGAGGTCTGAAGCATGTTAGGATGTCCTCAAGGAAGGGCCCTTGATTGCATTGTGCTTCCCCTAGCATTAGGAATGAATTATAAGAAACGGCAAGCATCTTTGGCTTCTAGAGGCAAATCTGGGAGAATCACTCCCAGGCGGTAGGGCTGAGTCTAATGGAGCCGGCCACAGGGGCCATGTTGGACATTAGAACTGCTATGGACAGTGGCTTCTGTGTGTCTCCCCTTCCCCTCCTTTTTAGTTCTCCTGTACCCATCCCACTCTTTTCTCTTTGGTGTTGGAGGTTGGGAGGAGATAACGTCTCTTCTGAGTTTCCTGGTCTTTAAATTGAGAGAAATAGTGCTCAAGAAGCCGCTTACCTATACCCGCACCTGTCTTAGATGATGAAATCCAGGGCCTTGAGCCTGAACATGATGTTGAAATGGGATGGGACACTGGGGGAAGGGTGAGCATATTCTGCATATGGGGGTACATGACTCTTCCCCCAAATGGCTGCACAATTTCTCATCTCCGTTGCTCTTCCAGAGCCTTGCCATTCCCCCCAGAAAGACATAGACCCCTTGTCCCTTCCCCTTGAACTTAGGTGAGCCTTTGTGATTTCCTCAACTATTAGAGGATGGTGGATGTGACACTGTGTAAATTTCGAGTAGTTACATAGGGTCATGAGAGTCATGGTCGCTCTTAAGAGTGTTTGCCACTGAACCCTGCGATCGTGCCTCAGGGTTGCCAAGCAGCCTTTGGAGAGGTCACTTGTAGGTGATCTGGCTGACAGTCCTGGGTGAGGTTCTTAGAACCAGTATTGGGTGTCAGATATGTAAGTATGAGAGCCTTCTGATAACCCCAGCCTCTCCTCCTTTGAACCACCCCAGGAAAAGCCACATGGAACCAGGGGTAAACTCTCCCCACCGAGTCTCAGATTTGGGACACCTCTGAAGGGCCATCCCAGTACCAGAGCTTCCTGTGGGCTTGCCTGTGCATGTGGAGAGGTTGTGTATGAATATGGAGGTCAAGAGAGAGGTCAGGGCCAAAAATGTTCATTCGGGAAATACCAGAACATGCATGATTTTCAAAGTCTCAGGTCTGGGTGACATGGCCTAGGGAGAGTATAGAGAAATGGGGGTTAGGGCTGAGCCCTGGGGTACTCCATCACATAGAGCTGGCTGAAAAAGAAGAGCTAGGAAGGAGTTGGAGGAAAAGAAAAGTCAGGACACAGCAGGTCCAGAGACAGGGAGAAGAGGATGGCCCAAAGGAGAGGGCTGCTGGGGACAACATGTGAAAGTCTGTGCAATGGATTCCCGAAGGTCAGGTGACCCGAGAATTAGTGTTAGTGCAGCACAGGGGGCAAGTGCCAGTGGTCTGGAAAGTTCATGGAAATTCCAACCCTAACCCTTCTAGCCTGTGTCCAGAGGTCAATCAACGAACCCACAGAGGAGGTCCTGACCTTTCCCTCCTTGGAGTCCCTGCAGCTCTAGCTCATTCTCTGTTGTTCCGGACTCCAGGCTTGTCAGCTCAATGGGGCTGTGGGCTCCTGAGCAGGTCTTTTGTTCTTTTGTGTTCTCATCACTTCCAGGGAGTGCTTGGTTCCTACTAGAAACCCACTCCGCACTCGCTGATTGAGTGCTTGTCAATTTCACCCAAGAAATTGAAATCGCGGAGGGCCCCTTGGAGACTAAGCAGCTTATGGAGAAATTACATACCATCAGGGCTGTTAGAAGTTCTAGAGAGATCAGAACTCTCAGAGAAAGGAGGAAAAGACACTAACAGGTGTCTGAGGGAGATAGCGGATCATCAATGAGAATTAAGACAAGCCACAGCTTTCCCAGCAACTGGGTGGCTGTGGGCATTTTATCATCTGTTAAACAAATAGTCTTTATTTCATGAGATTTCTGGGGGCTGCGCCAACATTAAAAGGAGGTGCTGTCTGTCGAATGGAGTTCCAAGTTCTTGGCTGAGGAGCTCTTTCTCCTTGATGCCAGGAGGAGATGAACCCCACTCCCATGAGAAGGAGAGGTGACATCCCTGCTCCCGCTCAGGCCCAGACAGGGTCCCAATAACGGCAGCAGTCTCCATTACGATGGTGTCCTACCCTTGCCGTGTCCTCAGCCTGGGACGAGGGTGGCGCCAGGACCCGTCCTCACACCTGCTCGAAGAGGGGAGCTGTATGGACCGTCAGCAGGGTTGGGTGTGGACGGGGGTGCTAAAGGTAGAAAAGCAAGGTTGCAGGGAGCAGGTGCCCATTTGGGCACGACCAGGGCCGGAGCTCTGTCCCAGGGGCCCCCTGCAGCAGGGGTCACTGCACCTCCACGGAGCATGGGCGTCTCCGCCGGCAAAGTGGCTGCTGGTCTGCATCAGACACAGACTGACAGCACAGCTGCCAGACCCTCGTGTCCCCACCCGCAGTTTTGCAACCACACAGGGGTGAGGCCTAGGACGGAATGATTTGTTAGCGCTCGCTCGGGGAGACACAGCCACCCGCCAGAACTGCATTTACCAGTGACCTCTGACCCTGTCCACAGCTGTGGTCAGGACGCTGTTCCAGGCAAGCTATGTGACCACTCGCAGAAGGACAGGCCTCCCTCTGTCAGCCCCAAAGGACTGGTTTTTGTCTCGTACTCCACAGACAGCTTAAAATTGTTATGGAAAAACATTTTATTAACATGTTCAACTCACTTCCAATGAAATGATTAATTTTTCATTTACAGTGGTGTCCAATGTTTGTCTTCTGTTCTTTTTTTTTTTTTTCTTTCAAAACCAGCACCAAAAAGTAAAACAAAAATA
Source organism: Cryptoprocta ferox (assembly GCA_028646485.1). NCBI lineage: Eukaryota > Metazoa > Chordata > Mammalia > Carnivora > Eupleridae > Cryptoprocta > Cryptoprocta ferox. The sequence goes on along the minus strand of CM053560.1, from coordinate 120,063,453 downwards.
CCATGGGTACAGTACGTAATGTAAGTTAACTAATGGAAAATATATACATTTGACTCTGAAACGGAGAAAAGAGAACAAAGCAATGAGATTATTGCCGCTGAGGGTCTTTCCCTGTGTTCTGATAATGTCAAGCCATGGTCAAGTGAGAGGGTTTCATTTGCACCCACAAAAGTAGCACCATAAGGTCATAAGACTCTGTAGTTAGTAACACATTTGTGCAATCAAAAAGGTACAGTACTTGAGTGACAGTACAGGGTATTGTTAATAAAGAAATGTCACTGTTGTGATCACAGGGTTTCAGGATCGTCTGTACAAAGTGGAACAAGAGTGCCATGATGGCTTCACTGAAATCAATCATTGCTTGTGCCATGAACAGAAGGTGGGCTGGTGAATTTCAGAGGAACAGTGCCAGGATGAGCTAAAGGAGGCCAGAGAGACGTGGACTCTGGGGAAACCAGTGGGGTGTTCAATAATAATCAAATCAATTATTTGCATTTTGAGAGGGTGGGGCCCTTGCCAGATGCATCCAGTTGATACAGTCAAGATAGTCAGTGGGGGTGGGGTGGAGTGGGAGACTATTCAGAGGCACCAGAGAAAGTGCTGGCCGAGGGGCACGTACATGCCCAGCTTGGGCCGGCCCATGGGTTCCTTAGCTGGCCGCCCTGGCTTTGCTCCTCAGCCCCTGAGGCTGCTATCTTTCTGACACTACGTGGTGAAGCACAGCCCATTTTGGGGCTGGAGGAAAATGGAACCCTAGCTCCCCAGGAATTTGAGAGTTTTGCAGAAACAGGGTTTTGGGGAGTCTGTTGGTGGCCAAGTCTGAGCTGGGGAGGCAACTGCAGGCTCTGCTGGACCATTGGGGGAGTTTACACTGCAGGGTGGATCCTCCAGCCTGGCACTCTCTCCATCAGAGCACCCAAGCAGGCTTCTCAGGGGTTCTCATTGAATCAAGAGGAGCTGCACACATTTCTTGTCATCCATCCCTACCACGTCTCTGTCTCTGGAATATTAGAAATCATCAATCGAAACAGCCTGGAAAACGGGGTCGAGAAGGCAGAGAGATTCTCTTTTGGTTTTCTTTCTGATTTAAGCTAACGGACCCTAAAGTTGTGAAATCATCAAAAACCAAAGCAGGTACATAAACACAGCACCAATAAATCAGGAAGAACTTGGAGATGATCCCTGGGACACTGGCATCAGTGAGATTCCCCTATCTGCAATAAGGGAGAAGGTGGGTTTATCATGGTGAAGTCCTTGAACATAAGCACCCATCAAACACCCACCAAGCTGGTGAGCAAAACAGGTCTCCTGGCATCTAGGTCTTTCTCTCTCAGCTCCCAAAGCAGGCAGGGTCCTACCGTCTTCTGTGCTCTTGTCACTTCCCCAGACTTCTAGAGAGGGCACAGCTCTGTTTCGAGGAGGGAAAGACCTTCTTCATACTTTTCTGAGGGTCATGCTTGCCTTACTAAGAGGACGGGTCAACACCGACAGTATGACAGTAATGGGTGCCACAAGGTCTGGGCTATGGGAAGGCTTGGTGCTTGTGCAGTGATCCAGGCCCCCCAGGCTAAGTGGCTTTTGGAGGAAACCAGTCCCATGCCAGGGCGAAGTAGCCAGAGCTTCTAAAAAGAATCAACTTCAGATAGATGGCCAAGGTTGATGGGAAGCCATCTCTAAGGTGCAAAGCTTTGTGAAGTACTGACAAGAGTGGAGGCCCCAGAAGGCAGAGGGGCCGTACACCCCTGACAAAACTGTCCTGAGCTCACCTTTATGCCAGGAAACAGTCCCATCGCCCAAATGAACATATGTCCCATTTCATAGCACCTTGAAGAAAGACTTTTCTGTTTCCCTATGTGGTGGACAGTAGAGTATACAAATTAGATGCCTCCCCAAACCCAAACACTTCCAGAATATTCTCCCCAACACAGGTTTTTATGCAAAATTATGTGGCCCTGCTGTCTTTGGCTGATACAGATTTAGACTGTCAGGGACAAGACTTCGAAGACAAGGCCCAGGATCTAGAGAACACTTTTCCAGAGATGAGCTGAGAGGCAAAGTGGTAACTCTTGGGTTGTCAAAAAAGGCTCTCTGGCGGCCTGGCCCTCTCAGGGGAAGCCATTAGCAGAGGCTCGCCGACATCTGTCCTTCCTTCCGGGGTGTCGCCGGCTTTCAGAATAAAGCCTGTTTTAACGTGGAATGTCTCATTGGGGGGATAGTAACCCCCCTGCCCCGTGGCACATCAAGCACCGGGAATTCAAACATCAAAAGAAAGCTGGACAGAAGCACTCAATGATGTCTCTTTCTTTTGACAATTGTCTGTCAGAGGTGTTCCCTTTGAGGTACACGGAACCTTAGAAATTACAATAATTTTGTGACTCATGCCTATTTTTTTCCTTACCGGAGAAAGCCATCCAGTGGCCATTAACAATATATTAAGTACAAAAGCACTAACAGCAAATGTCAAGTCCATGCTCAAGTTCTATGCGATTGGATTCTCGGGACAGCCTGGTGGGGGAGCAGCGGTGTGCTCTGGGGGTTCCCGGTCGCAGGACTGGTGCGCTCTAGGGTGGGTAGGCTTTCAACTAGCCATGTTATCAGGATTCAGACCACGCGCTGGAGCGTTGAGGGACCCTTGGGCCACGTGTCATGAGCTTGGTGGTGCCGGTGGCGGCTGGCGCATCTTGTTCGCATAGAAGTCCCTGCACGTCTGGCAGCAGCGTTGGTACCACCGCATGTCCTGACAGAGGTTCTTTTCTCGGATGACCCGGCAATACACTGTCCACTGGTCCCGTGTACATTTGTAGGTCAGAGCAGCTACGGGGACGGTGGAAACAGAAAGCCCAGGGATTACGGATGGCCCGGGGACATCACAGTGCCTGCACAGGGGTGGCCTGTGGTCTGACACACTCTGGAGCTGCCCTCACCCACATGCACACTGAAGCTTTGCACAAACGGAGGAAATACACCCCTGCCAGGGCCACGTGATGCCGCTTTTTTTCTACAGGGGACACACTCCTGTGTCTAGCCCGACCACTTGGCAAAGCATGGTGGTCTGGCTGCTTCCTCAGGGCAAGGGCACTGTGCGCCCTGCTTCTCAGCTAAGTGGCACTTGCTGTTATTTTTTGGAGAAGGACACCATCATTGCTTGCATTCATAAAACAGAAGGGGGCACAGGGCAGTGGACATCAAAGGGCCCGCCAGAGCATAAGCTCATAGACTAAAAAAGTGGCCCGAATGTCCTTCAGAGTCATCCTGCAGAGAGAAGGTCCTGCCTGACGCAGGTCTCTGGAACATACCAAGGAGGTTTGTGCATGTGAAAGCCTGGGGTGCCCCTCTGCAAGTTCAAAGACACCCCCCTCCATGAAGCAACTTAGATACCCTCTTCAGAATGAACACCGGCTGTGTTCCAGCATTAGGGAAGGGGGCTCTGGGCAAGAAAATATTCCTTAGGGATTTCTATTTGGAAAAGCAGACATCATTTAAAGGAATCACCAGATTAGTGTCCAGTGTTCCTCTTCTCCTTCCTGTGCCACTGAATTAAGGATTCCAACCTATGAACACCTCTGTTTTCTTCTCAAGTGTTAGCTTGAAGAGCATCTGATGCATACGTCACCAAGGCTTTGTGAATGACACCCCAGCTCCTTCACTTCTGGAAGAATGCACCTCCCTCATGCACAGGAGCCTGAAAACATTAACTGAGGACCACCCTCCCGTGTTCCTCATTGTTGGCGGAGGGACTAATCAGGATGCTCGAGGTATTGTGTTTGAGGCTGCTGCTAGCAGACGTCTTTTTCATGACAAAGAACGAAATTCCACCTCTGAAACCTCTAACCTTCTACAAAGCTGACAAATAGCTTCTTCAGGGCCCAGCTAGGGCCCCAAGTGGGCTTTCTGATTTACAGAACTCCTACCCCCGTGCCCCAACCCCCGTGGGGATTCGCTGGCTGGGGATGCAGCACCCCCTCACCCCAGAAACTGGGGGCCACTCACCGAGACGAGGGGAGGTGATGGTGTTCACGTTGATCTTGTCATTGCAGACCTCCTGGTGGCACTGTCTGTAGGCTGCTGGCTTCGAGAGGGCAGGGCACTCGTTGCCGTGGCGGCCGGTGACCTTGTGCATGCACTGTACCACGCGGGACTGTAGACCCTTCCCACAGGTCGAGGAGCACTGCCAGAGACAGGGACAGCCTGAGCTGGGGCCCTAACCTGCGCCCAGGGGCTGTGACAATGGCTTTGCAATGCAGCTGCCCCTGGGTGTCTCCCAAGGGCTTAAGATAATGCAGGACAAGGGGCTTCTCTGCATACAAAGTGTCTGATAGAAGCCTGCTTCAAGGTGTTAGGGACTGAATGTTTTTTGCCTCCCCAAATCCCTAACTCCCAATGGGATTGTATTTGGAGGTGGGGCTTTTGGGAGGTGATTCGGTTTAGATGAGGGCATGAGGACAGAGCTTCCACGATGAGAACTGTGTCCTTATAAAAAGAGGAAGAGAGAACAGAGCCTTTCCACCATGTGAGGATGCAGTGGGAAGGCAGCCATCTGCAAGCCAGGACGTGGGCCCTCACCAAGAAACAAATCTGCTAGTACCTTGACCTTAGATTTCTCAGCCTCCAGAACCATGAGAAATAAACGTCTGTGGTTTAAGCCCCCTAGTCTATGGTATTTCGTCTCAGCAGCCTGAGCTAAGATGCAAGACAGTTGCTGAAATATTCATGCATGAGGCCTGCATTTCACTTCCCACCCTCTCTACCCCCGTTCCCAGCAGAGAGCTGGGCTTTTGAAATTCTTGAGATAGTGGACAGAATGGCCCGATGGGACCCAGGAGGGCCTGGGCCTGATGACCATGCAGGTCTCCCCAGTGCTTTGTGCCGT